>VZTG01005343.1:583861-678918 GCA_013397845.1 Melanocharis versteri
CTTTGGATGAGAACAGAGAGAGATTCTGTGTCCATGTTCAAAGGCAATTATTCAGCTTGCTTCAGACATGTTTACACTAGAAAAGTCTGCTGCTGTTGCTATTTGGGCCAAGCTGTGTCACAGAGACCCTCAAGGGAATGTTTTAAGTGCCAACAGAAGGACTCCTGGTGCCTCTTTATTTTCTCCCCAAATTGCACAATCTTCACTAAAAATCATTAACCTCTTGATGTGTCTGCATTTAGTCTTCAATTTTTTCTGTCGTAACTATATCATCCACAGATATGTCTGAATTCTTTCTTTTTATCTTAGCGCATATAGCTAGAGTTTGTAGTATAGACCTTGTGCACCACACATTCATTCACAGTAGGTTTATTTCCAAAAGCCTGCAGTTTGTCACCATGCCCGAAGGCACTCCTTTCTTCACCTGTGTGACATAACCAAGATGTTTGAACACAGGAGTGAAAACTGGCACTACCAGAATGGATGCCTGTATCAGATATAGAAATGCTATGCCATAAAAAACACTTCGTAATGGAAACTACCCTGCCAATACTGTTGACTCTCTCTTGTTCCCAAAAAAGCTTTCCTTACTGTAACAATATGTCAGCTGTTTACAAAAGCAACTAACAGTTATTAATAGAGCCAAACTTCTTACAATTTACAATTTACCTTGTACTGCTGATTTATACAAGATCTGAAAGAATGATTCTTCTTGGATTTCCAGTTTATTGCATCACATAATTCAAAATCTATCACAACTTTTACAGTTCAAATGTGATTTTTAAAATAAAGAAAAAAAACATTCATAAATTCCTTAGAATTACAGAGTTAAACAGAATTTTCAGCAAGTGTTGAGGACAAACCAACATGATCTGGAATTTAGAGGAGACGTAATAAATTATTATATGTGGCTATTACTTATTAATTCATCAATGATGGAAAACCACAAAAATAAAAATTTTACGCTGAGCTCTTAAATTAGCTCTATATTTTAGAGAAGTTTATCGTTGCTGCAATATTATATGACATATTTGACTTTGAGTATAATAAAACTAACAAAAATTTATCTAACATAATTTTAGCTACTTGGTTTAAAATAGGGTAAAAGAGATCTTAAGAAAGTGTATTTCTCTGTGTGTATATAAAATAACAAATTATAACTATTGCTAAATCAACTAAAACTAAGCAAGAGTCACTGACGTAATTCCTTTTAATTATTAACAGTCACAGGCCTTCCATGGACTATTTTCTAAATAAAAATACAGAGATGAAGTTCACAAATATAAGAAAATTTTAGTTTATAAAAAACAAATACACAGTGTAGAGAAATGCTAAACCATTATTCACAGAAATAGATGAATTTATAGTGCAAAATATCCATCAAGAATATGTTCAAAAATGTCAGTGGACCACTTTCAGCTGTAGAAAAACTATTTATGGATGAAAGCTGTGTGAGGAATACAGAAAAAGGCTGCATCTCTGCATAGTCTCTAATAGCTTCCAAAATGATCTTAAGTGACAGAAAATTTAACTGTGGGGGTTTGGGGCTTTCCAGCAGGTGTGTCATAAAGTGGAAGACAAAATGTAGTGCCTTAAAGCACAATGGTAATTTAAAACCTGATGTCATTAGATTTTGGATGAAGAACAAAATGTTGCTTGAATACAAGTTTCAAAATGCTGTAGCTACATACTTTGAAATTTTGTCCTGGTGGTTACAAGGGACTAAGAGCTCTCATCGTATTTGATATTTTCTGTTTTGTCTCTTGTGTATGTTTAGTGCTTTATCTGCATAATATTTTTTCTTTAATTTGCTATTTTCTGGGGTTTTTTTTGCCTTGTATGTATTTAGTATTTTACCAGAAGAGTAATTTTTATTTAATGGAATCAGATGAGTACAGAGACACTCTTAACACAAACTAAATTTGCTACACATTAAACCACCTTTATTACCTATCAGGTAAATAAAATTGATCAATATAAAAAAAAAAAAAAACAAGATTAATAATGTCTGTCTTTCTTACCTATCTTAGAGCTTTATAGCTGTCATTTACCAATTGAGCACATTTTAATAAAAACATTAACAACAATAAGCTAGTGTGGAATTTCCAGATATCTTGCTTTGTGGTGAGAATACTGTTTAGCCATTCTATAAACAACACTAGTAAGGATGATGTTAATTATTTATTGAGAGTAAGGAATTGATATATAGTCTATTATCTATTGAACGGCTCCTTCAGTGTTGGAAGGGAAAGCTTCTCAAACTAAAAACTAGTGATCTTTGGAGATTGGTTATTAAATCGGGTAAGCTTTACTGATACTGCTTTATCCACCATCACCCAAAATGTATTCTCCATCTGACCTTCACAAAATTATGTCACCCTACAAAGGAACTCAATTGCTATTATGGCTCATAAACAGCTGCATTAACATTAGCAGAGCTTATTATGTGTAACCCAGTTTCTACATTAACTGTGATTTTTCTATTGATAAAAACCAATTGAAAGTAAAATGTTTTTAAAAACAAAGAAGGTGCAATACAGCATGCAAACAAGCTTTCAGTTGGATGGAGTGTATTACATCTAATCTGTCTTCTACATTTGCCACTTAATATGTTTTTTCTTTAAATGCATAAGGTCTTCCAGGAGAGATGTGAAGAAAATACCACACCTCTGGTAGAAGGCAAAAGGTATACCACCTTAAATATTGGTCCAAACAAATGAAGAAAAAGTTATTGCAAAGTTAAGGTTTTGAAAGCAGATCTGTATGTTTAAAAAAACTCCAAAGAGATACTTGAAGTTTGTCACATAGTAACTTATGCAAGAATATATAACTGTGTCTGTATGCTACATATTCAAGGTAGGAAGGTAGGAGGTAGGAAAGGATACTCAGTCCAAAATTCAGTCTCTTAATTTAATTGTAAAAATAGGATAATTCTGTCTCTACTCATTAAAATCAGAATTTTATAAGACCTAATATAGGCTAGGTAATTCCTATTACATTTTCAGGACAAGTCTGTTAACATCTAAAAATTATTAGGTTTTCAAAAGCCTGAGAAAAATTGGTCAGGAATATTCTATGGATTAAATAATTTCTTTCCACAAATAGCATTTAGAAAAGGAAAATTTTAATTTTTTTATATATTTGGTTTATTTTATTTTTCAGTTGGTATAGAATATACATCGGATCTCTTTTGTTATGCAAAATTATGGTTAGTTCCTTGAGGAAGACTGCAACATAACAAAAAACAAGCTGAGAATTAAAATAAACAATAAAAAAAGCTTTTGTGAAATATTAAATCATCTTTTATACACTGACAGGTATACTATGGTAAAGTTCTCATATGAAATATAAAAAATTCTCAAACTAGATAGAAACACAAGAAAATATAATAAATAATCTAATACTTTACCCTAATATTGACTTCAAACTTGTTAAAGGAAACTATCTTTCACATAAACTTATTCACTAGGCTGATATTAGTCTTTATAAAAAAGAACAGTCTTGTGGAAAATATTTTATTAAAAAAATCCTAATGAAATATTGAATGCTTCAAGAATATAATATTTGATACAATATTTGTTCCTGTGAAGACTGTATTAGAATGTCAAAGAAAAAAACAGTGGAGCATTCCTATATAATACTCTTTGACTAGTAAATCCTGAAAGCAGGATTTCATCCGTGATCCCATTAATATCCCTTAGGAGGAACTTCAATATTTGATAGAAATTGAAAATATCAGGAAAAAAAGAGGATCCATACAAATAGTAGAAGCTATTTAATAAATATTTAATAGTTCTGTGCAAGAAGGTTGCACGGTGCCTTAAGTGTCATTAGATTTTTATATTGCTGAGAGTGCTTCATTTATACCTCAGTAGCCTGCCTTTCACTTGCAGCCTTACTGCTGGGGCACTTTATTTTCCACATCCATTGTGGCAGCATTTTTTCCTTGTTCTCATGACCTTGCACCTGCAAACCATTACTGTTATTATTGCGGGCTCTCCTGGGAAGTGACTGTCACTGGCATCAGACAACCCTTCCTTTCCCCACTGTTTCTAGCACAGAAACACTTGATTTACATTAGGGGACCTAATCATGTGTATGCACACACCTTAGTAAGCTGCTGGCATGTAAGCAGCTGCTGCTGAGAAGGGTGTTCTCCAGCCACCAAGAACAGTGCCATAAGTAGGTATAAATAGGTATATATAAGGAGACTGAGCAGGTAGGTAGGCATTTCTGTAGAAAATTATGTACTTTTTCCTTACAATTGAATGAAACTTTTACTCCACGTAACTTAATTTAATCTTTATCCACAGTTAATGCAAATGTTTCTTACTAGCCAAAACCTAGCTGTTTCTAAATATGTCTCACTGTGTGAATTCCAAGTTTACTTTGACTGATAGGGAAACATTAGTTTGTCTATGTCTATGTGCATATCGTGTGAGCTGTAACTGCTGCAAGTTTTAATATAGTTTTAATAGAATACTCTTAGAAGGACTGTGCTTTAACAATCAAGTCAGTTGATGCCTGCGAGTCTTGTGTCTTATGGAAATGGGTAATATACCTGAGGCACACTGTTGTAATCCATTATCCACAGAACCTGAAGAAATTTTTAGTTAGAGTATCATTCAACCGAGCAAAATGGTTCCAAGCCCTGAAAGCATGTCACACTGAAAGAAATCAAGCAGAGAGTTTTGCTGGCACGAACATTTCATGTTAAATACTAGACTGTCTGGAAAACAAGTATAGTATATTCAGTACTACTACGGGAACATATCTAGACTATCAAGATTATAGATCCAGGAGACACTGGAGTAATGTGAATGAATACAGGTCAGTTTTAATGCATAAAAATACAGATGAATAAAAAATACACATGTAACTCGAGATTCAGTTAGGAGGAGAGCATACAGGAAAATAAACCCCACAAAATATAGCCAAAAGACATAGTCATGAGATCAGGTTAAATTTCCAACTTTTTTTTCCTTCATTTAAGAATATTGTCACTAGAGGCTTTCCAGTTCTGTCACTTCCATTTCTCATTAAAATAATTGGCACTGAAACCTTTGACTAGAATTTTAATACTATAATTTGCAAATGACGCCTGCAAACTGTACTCTTTTAACATTCTAAATATACTCTTATTAGGTTTGATGATCTTTCTTATTCACCTGTAATTTTAGTTTTTCAGTTAAAAGAGCCATCTGAAAAATTATCAGTTTCCTGCATCTCAGAACTGAATACAGAGAAAACTTATTTGTATGTTTTATTTTAAACAGATACTTGACACCCTTTATCTTCTTTCACATAAAGTTTACACAAATTTTTATTATTGATGAGGTGCAGCAATTTAGAGTACAAAGGATAATTGATCATCAACAGTAGACAGAAAATTTTTGCAGTGTTGATTGTTTGATTGTTCTTGTGTGTGCTAGAGCAGCTGTGCCAATTGCATGTAATTTTTTTTATATTCTATAGATTTCCCGCCCTAAAAAAAAATAAGGAAATCAGTGATGCACTCTTAGCTTCTATTATAGAATACACAACTTCAGTTTGAATTAGTGCAAAGTTCTATTTATGAATTTAGCACTTTAATCTGAGTAATTAGCTAAGAGTGGTTTCCACACCCCTGGCCTCACTTCAGCTGCTGGCCTCAAATCTACTCACACTGCTCCTCCCAGTAGTCCCTGCAGCACCACTCCACACACAAACGGGACAGGGTTTGAGATTACACAAGCAGATAGTTAAGGATAAGAAGACAGGACGGACTGAAACCAGGCACATGGCTCAGTCAAAGAGACTAGCCTTATTCTACACATGATCAGCTCCTTTTATACCCCTTTCTGTCTATTCCTGTATTGCTTCATCCCAATCCCCTTCCACTGCACATTGTCCCGTCAGTTTACATAGCTCCAAGATACCCCATACACCCCCATACCTGTGACTCTCAGATCTACATCCCCATCGCTTGCTAAGGCACTTTTTCAAGGTACCAGTGCAGGTTCTTGACAGCCCAACAGTTATTGTCACTGATTTTATTGGTTTCTTGTCATTGTATCCATTACTGTTTTTCAGGCGTGCATTTCTGCAATTTTTTTTTTAATTGCCTTCCCCCTTTTCATAGCATCTCATTTCAACAAGGACCTAATCAGGTAATCCTACTGAAATAAATGTTATCACACTCCACATATACTTAACAGAAATTCTTTCCACTATTCCTGTATGAAATTACATTTAACTTCTCCCTGATTTAGTAAAAATTAAAATATGTATTCTCTATGAAACCCATGGTTACCTACAGATACAAACAGAGATTCTTAGGAACCAGGGAATCAATGGGTGGAAATTAACCTGCAAGGCAGCTCTCCATTTTATGAAGCATCTGCTATCTGAGTAAGCATAGACTGTCTTTTTTGGTTGTACCGAATTGGTACTGCATTTTTCTTGTTATTGGGGAGACGCAAGCACTCAGTCAGCAGTTCACAAAGCAAAACTCTGCTATCATCTAAAAGCTGATGGCAAAGCTATATTTGAGGGTTTATTGAAGTAAAATTAACTTATCCGGAAAGCAAAAAGTATTTTGGCACCAAAACGTAAGTGAATAAGTTTCATGGAATAAAAGTCAGTTTTAAAGATGTAAAGTTTATCTAAAAATGCTAAATAGCGTTCTTTTTAGATAAACAGACCTACCTAATTTAAAAATTAAGTTGAAGTGCTTCTAACATGTACCGTTTGGTTTTATTGCTTCATAATATTGTCAATTATCTAGTCCAGAGAGTTAATCCATGCAGTGAAGAGAAGGACTGTAAGAGGGCCTATGAGAAAGGTGAAGGACCTTGTACGAGGGCATGTAGTGATAGGGTAGATTTAGATGATATATTACGAAAAAGTTTTCATTGTGAGGGTGGTGAGGCACTGAAGAAGATGTGAGTGCCCCATTCCTGAAAATGTTCGAGGTCAGGTTGGACTGGCTTTGAGCAACCTGGTCTAGTGAAAGGGGGATGAAGCTGGATGATCTTTAAGGTCCCTTCAATACAAATCATCCTACGATGCCATGACCCTGGAGAAAAAAAGATAAAACATACTACTGCACTCCATCGCACTTCTGCAAATTTGCAGGTCCACAGAACATTGCAGCCAACATACAGAACACAAACAGAAACAAAATAAAGTACATGTAACATACAATCACTGATGATTGTATCTTGTTGGTTTTGGTTGGTTGGTTTTTGTTTTTGTTTTTAATAGAATGTGTTTATCCTTAAATGTGGAAAATACTTAGAGTTATAGAGTAGAGAACCAGAATGACTATAACAGTTGTAAATACAGGGACCAGGTGGATTACATTCATTATGACACCAGACACAAGTAAAGGTAAAATTATTGAAATGGTGCAATTTTATTTTAAAACAATGCACAAAAATTGAACAGAGAAAAAGACTGGTAAGCAACTTTCTGTGAAGGATCAAAAGCAAACCTGACTTAAACAGTATTATTTTTACTCTGTGTAAATAGGCAGATCAGAATTTATCCTGAAAGCAAATATTTTACATGGATATAATCTTCCCTTCTCTAAGTTTCTAAAGAAATACTCTCAAGTATTAAAAATGTTTCCTTTCATGAGACTTCTGCATAGATGACTAGGTTGATTATGAAGAAGCGGTGATTTCAGTTGCTTTGAATTTGTACGAAAGTTACCCAGAATGAACAAAGTATATTCAACTAAAAAAATGGTATAATTTTAAGAGATAATTTTAATATTAAGAAGAAAACTACTTTCAGAATCCACAGGAGTGGCATGAGGTGGGTCATTGGTGACAAACTACAGTGAAAAAATTAAGTACTTATCTATATTTCTATCAGTGACTTAATATTAATCTCTGTATGAAACACAAACCACAGATTTTCCTAATCAAAGATGTTGTATTATAGACAGATTAGTGTACTACACAACCTGCATTTATAATCACCATTTAACAGCAGTGCTCAAAAGATTAAACAGTTATGGTAACCTTTACATTTGCTTTACATAAATATGTTGGAACAGGGACACAAACATATTTAAATCTTTAAGTACACTTTGCTTTTTCTTTGGGAATTCAAAATGTCCACAGGAAGGTTGTGCTTTCTATCAGTGTATCTCCACAAGGAGATTGACAAGAGCTTGACAAGACCCTGCAATGTGCACCTGAAGCCCAGAAAGCCAACTATATGCTGGCCTGCATGAAAAGAAGTGTGACAGCAAGTCCAGGAAG
This sequence comes from Melanocharis versteri, assembly GCA_013397845.1. NCBI lineage: Eukaryota > Metazoa > Chordata > Aves > Passeriformes > Melanocharitidae > Melanocharis > Melanocharis versteri. Next base: position 592,114 of record VZTG01005343.1, read on the forward strand.
GGGATTTATGCTGCTCTCATGAGAGCTGACCTGGAGTACTGCATAGAGCTCTGGGGCATCCAACATAAGAAGGACATGGACCTGCTGGAGTGAGTCCAGAAGAGGCCACAAAGATCATGAGAGGGATGGAACACTCCTATGAATACAAGCTGAGAGAGTTCATATTGCTCAGCCTGGAGAAGACAAGGCTCCAGAGAAACCTAGTTGCAGTTTTTAGGACTTAAAGGGGACCTACAAGAAAGAGGGAAAGGGACTTTTTACAAATACACTTCGTACATAGATACAGGGCAAAGGGGAAGGGCTTCAAACTGAGAGTAGGTTTAGACTGAATATTAGGAAGAAATTTTTTCCTGTCAGGATGCTGAGACACTGGACAGGATTTTCCAGAGAAACTGTGAATGCCCCAGGTCAGGAAGTGTTTAAGGCCAAGCTGGATGGGGCTTTGAGCAACCTGGTCTAGTATTAAGTGTTCCTGCCCATGGGTGGGTGGTTGGTGGTAGTGGAACTTGGAATTAGATAATATTTAAAGTACCTTCCATCCCAAAGTATTCTATGATTCTATGATTTAGAACTTTTGTTTTTCAGTGTGTTCTCATGGGAAAGAGTTACGGCAGCTCAGAGAACTACGTGGCACTGACTTAGTGTGGCCAAGCTATTTTTTCAATTTTTTTGTGGCTGTGTTGATATAAGCTGCTAACGTCAATTTTTTTTCTATTGAGTGCTTTGATATTACAGTCTTAATATTTTAAACAACCTGCTCCATTTATTTTGTATACAACATCAATAACTTTCCTACACAAATTGTCAGGAAAAAAGAAAGCACATGCATCTTTCAGTCTCTTTCCAGATATCAACATCCTGCTTAGTACAGTACTTTTAGGTGATGCCAACTTATGCATCAGTCATGGAATGTAGACTATAAGTGGAAAGCCTGAGAGACAGTAGAGTTTATAAAAAGAAAAAAAAATACCTCAAGACTCACATTATTTTTTACAAGAAGAAAGTAGCCAAGACTTTCAATCACAATTCCCAGTTCAATGTAAATAAATCCGTTTAAAAGTAGCTGTTTGGGTTTTAAAGTACATTATACTTAGTCTCTGTTGTCTTGGAAGACTGGTCAGGTCAGTGAAGATTTGTTCACAAATATTTTTAAATTATTAATTATGATTTTGTATAAATAATGTTTATTTTATGTTCACGGTTGGAAAAACTTTTAGTAAACTAAGGAACAAGAGTGCTGTGTTCTTTTTTCAGGATTCATGTTATTTGAGGATTTTTATTTTACTCAATATTAATGATACGTTTTAGTTGTTTTCTCTTTCAATTTACCACCACAGTGATGCGAAAAAGTAGGTGCAAGTCTTGCAAAGGGATTTTTAAAAAAGAACAAAAGACTTGATCAACAGACACACATTGATCTTAGATGTCATAAAAATAATTAAATACCAAATCAAATATTAACACAGTATATATTAATCAAATAAGCTCAGTTTGTCTGGATAGGGCTGTGAAGAGACAGATTTTGGAACTTGTTTCAAAATAAGATGATGTTTTTTTTTTTCCTTTTTTTTCCTAGTACTGAAAATTAAAGATTTATTACACTGAGACTGGCTGAGAGATAAAGATTACTGTGCCTTACCTTCAAATCTATGAGTGGGCAGCAGTAAGTATCATAAGTAATAAAAAGTGTAAGGATTTTTCTCACGTAAACCTTTTCCTGATTTCATCAGATTAGAGAGAAATCAAGCATAAATTTATTTCTGAATATTTACAATCAATAATTCCAACCGTCAGAGGACCACTTTCTACCAAGTACCAGTGTTATTTAAGCCGTCTTAATAGCTCTTACAAAAATGTGTGTGTTGAAAATGGCAACTTTATTAGAAATGGCACAAAAGATTATTTTATCATTCTCTAATAAACCTACTTTGAAAATGGAAAACAATTCCATCCTATGGTATTCCACCTCAATTTGAAAAAATGTCATGCTGGAAATAAATTGCAAATACCTCTTTCATTTCTCTTTGTAAGGATAAATGCCTACTATTTTGTCTCTCTGAACCTCTGAAGATTTTTTTAATGTTTCCTCTTGTGGCACAATTAAGTAGAACAATTTTGATTAAATAGCTCCCAAGATAATTACAATTATAATGCAACAGATTTGGGAATGGTTTAACCTGAAATGCACATTGATGTACAGAGTGCATAAAATATCTGTATTTCATAATGTTTGTTTCTATGAGATCTCTATATGAGATAACATAGATTGTCCCTGACATTACTGAATTATAAATAATAAACTGAAAGCTAATTTTTTTATTTGTTATGGAACAGCTGTATGAATATTTCAATAATGTATGTACTACTAGGCTCTAGAAAAGACGATATATTTGAAATTGTAATACATTTAACTCTGCATGGGTATCTTTAGATTAGTTTATCAGTAAATGTAGACACAAATAAAATTCCTAATTTGAAAATGTTATAGTAAAAGTGTTATCATATTCTTGCTTAATTCATACCATAAAATCAGAAAACCAGCTTCAGAACAATTGAGATATTAAATGCTGATAGTGAGGAGGCTGCTATGATTAATCAGTAACAATACGAGGAAAAGCCATACACAACCTTCTATATTTCTTACACTTTTCAAAAATTTGTCCTAGGAGGAAAAAGAAAAAATCAATTAGGTCCAAAATCAGTACTGTAATATTCTGACAAAGACAGAATGATAAAGATGAAATGATACTTTCTCTGAATTTAATGCTTACTTTTGTGAGTTTATTTATTCATTTATTTATTCTTAATCTGTTTTACTGCCTTTGAAAATTTCAACTTCTTTGCCATATTTTTCTCATACTATTTTCATGGCTGCTTAAGCTGAACTGGTGGCACATCTCTTCCAGATATAGATTACTCTTCTAAAGTAGGTATCACAAAATTATATTTCTATTTTGCCTGTTCAGTTGGTTTTAATAAAAAAAAAAAAAAAAAAAAAAAAAAAAAAAAAAAAAAAAAAAAAAGAAGAAGAAGCAGCAAGACAAAAACCAATGAGTAGGGTCTGTGAAGTTAAAATGAGGGGAAAAAAATGTTTGTAAAGAGATTTCTAAGAACTAGAAAGCAACATGTAAAATTCTTAGGCACTAGCGAAACATCTTCAATAAATCTTTTATGATTTTTAGCTAGCTGTCCATAAACCCTTGACTGAACTTACAATCAAAACTAAAGCAACAGAAGAAAGAGACTTTTAAGCTCACTCAGCAAAAAAATCACTTAGACAGTAAGACAGCAGCGAAGAAAAGGCAGCATAAAATGTAGGGTTTTATTTAGAACCAGAAAATAAATAAGTTATTAAATTTGCCTGTTGGTCTTTATGGGAGGTTTTGTGTTCTGCATTGCCCAAATAAAGGTCAAGTAATCTCTGTAAATTATCATCAAAGGAAGAAGTATTGATTTCCTTTCATGTTGTGCCAATAATATTTTATGGTGCAAACTCTGTCCAAAATTGTTCATCTAGAAAAAATAAAATTTTTACTTTTTTCAAGGTTTCACATTTCAGGCTCTGGTTTAGTGTTGGAAAATTTTATAAGGAAAATTTAAACATCTTGAGAACAGCAAAATTAATGCTTGTATGATTTGAGAAGATACTTGCCTAAAAAATTTTGATAAGTACAATAAAAGAAAAATAGTAAATGGAAAACATAAGTTTATCATAGAATCATTAAGGTTAGAAAATGAATATCACCATGCCCTCTAAACCATTTTATGAAGTGCCATGTTAACTTGTTTATTTAAACTTCCAGGGATGTCACTCACTTTCCTGGGGAGCCTCTTCCAGTCCTTAATCACTCTTTCAGTGAAAACGTTTTTCCTTGTATTCAATCTGAACCTCCCCTGATGCAACTTAAGGTCATTTACCCTTGTCCTATTACTGTTGTCTGGGAGAAGAGATTGACCCCCATCTTGCTGTGGCCTTCTTTCAGGCAGTTGTAGAGGGTTAGCAAACCCAAAGGGTTAGTTCCCCCAGCAGTTCCTTATAGGATTTGTGTTTCAGACCCTTCGTTAGCTCCATTGCCCTTCTCTTAATTTGCTCCAGCACCTCAGTGTCTTTCTTGTACTGAGAAGCCCAAAACCAAACATAGTACTTGAGGTGTGGCCCCAGCAGAGCTGATTACAGGGGGATGATCACTCCCCTGGCCCTGCTGACGACACCACTTCTGATACAATCCAGGCTGACATTGGCATTCTTGGCCGCCTGGACACATGCTGGCTCATGGTGGCTGTCAACCAGCACACCCAGGTCCTTTTCCAACTAGCAGCCATCCACCAGTCTTCCCCAAGCCTGCAGTGATGCACTGGGTTGCTGTGACCCAAGTGCATAAACCAGCACTTCACCTTTCGGATGTATGTATCCATGGCCCCTCCTATATTTTATTGCTGCTGTAAGTCCTCAAAAATCACATAGTATCATAGCATTGTCTTTGACTGTCTTCACATTTATGAACAATTCGAAGTTAACACTGTGGCCACCCAGACGTCTATCATGACTCTGTCTTCAGCCCAACATTTACTACAGAAAAACGTGAGCATAGTAATTGTGACAGTTGTCAATTGTTACTCTGCCTTCCAGCTCATACCTGCTTAATCCAGTCAGAGCTGGACTTTTGCCTGGGAAGTGCTTCTGGATAGGCTCCACCTTGTGACAGATGATGTGCACTGGTTCAGAACTTTCTGCAATGTAAATACAAGGACAGAGATGTCATGGGAACTGTCAAATAGGGAGAAATCATGGTTATTTAATATATGGTGAAAATATCCTTAAATTTTTGAGACAGTTCCCCTTCTTTTGGATTGGGATGAGTAATGAAAGGTGGCAAGTTGTACAAAACAGAATATGATGAAATGACTACAGTGAAAAGTACATTTCAAAGAAGAATATGTTGATTACTAGATGCATTAGTTTTATCTAGTGAAGCAAAACATGACAAAAACAAACATGGAGATTTATTTCAGGAAAAACCCTAATGAAATAGATATGAAGACATCAAAATTAAGATATCAGTCTGACTCCAGAAATAACTAAGAGAAAGGCAATGGCTTGTGAAATATAGGTCAGGCAGATTTAGTGGTTCTCGCTGGTCTTAAACGTTGATGAATTGAAATCATTGTTTGGTCAGTGTTTTAACTATCTGCACATATTTCTTTCATATTAGTTAAACTATTCAAATGGTGGAATACTTGTTGGCTGAGAGCCTGAGGCTTTTTTCCCCCCACTGGAGCTTCATTAAATCTTTTCAGTGCACAAGGAGAATTACTCCTTGCTTAGCAAATCCTGTTTTGAAAAGCCTAAGACAAAATAAGTTTGCTTTTACTGTAATGTCCTTCAAGACACATTTCTGAATACAGCTGAATGTTCTTATTTACAAAATATTCTTCAAAATACTCAGTTCCAGCAAAAGGGGTGGAGTTTTTCTCTACACCTGCAAGATTCACTAAAATTAAATTAAAACATTCAGTTTGTAATGTTCATGTGTTATTCAAGTTTAATATACTTTAACAGGAAGAGGCAGTCAATGAAGATTTTTCCTCTGTTACAAAGAAAATGTTTCTGAAAGGGGCAAAAAAAGAATATGACGGATTAAGAATCCTGATTTCTCTCTCGTCAGGCCATGCCAATGCAGTACTTCACTGTCACTAGTCCTTCATTGCTTTCCCTCTAACCTTTCATCATTTTTTTCTGACCTCTGTACTATTAGTCTTTTTTCACCTGACCAAACAAGAATACTGGAAAAAAAACCACTCAGGTTAGGTCGAAACCAATGAACTGAGCCATAAGAGGTAGTGTTTGAGTCAGTTGAGAAATATTTGCTGTTATAAAACAGGGGTATATCAAAGGTCAAAACTCCTTTGGATGAAAATCACATGTAACTAAAATAGTTAAGATCTTACTGTAGCTCCTTTTAATTTTTAATTTTTTTTTCTGCTTGCATATTCTGACTATAGTACCTTTGGGAGTACAGTAAGGAGAAAGCAGTTTACTTTGTTCCCTTTCCTTTAGCTGTCTGACAGCTCCTTCAACACTTCCCTCACCACAACAGCTGTTCACCAGCATTTTTAATTCCATTTCTGGCTTTGGTGATTTTGGAAAGGGAAGATGAAAAAGTTTTTAACCTGACTGACATTTTTTATCCTTTCTCTTAATGTTTAACACATACATGGCAGTTCCATCCTCTTCTTGTCCTGCTAGAGAGATAACAGTATCTAGCTCTGCTAGTCACAAAGTTAGCAACTGAGTGACCACTCTTCCCTTTCTTTCACTTCTATGGAATCATTGAATGAATGAGTAATTTTCCTGTTCTTTCTGTGACTCTGATTTTTTAAAAATGCGTATTTTTAAGCCAGGGCAAATCTCAAGAATATATATATCTTATGTGAATGCATGAATACAGATATTAATCTATATATATATCTGTAGACACACAGATAGATATATGTACTCATGCATACACACATATAAAAACATATTATACTCATTATTAAATCCAAGAAATTATTATTATTACGTTCAATGTGATCATTCATTCTCTTCCCCTTTGCAGGCTCTCCATGGGGCTGCCTGGTCATGTTTGGCTATTATAAATCAATATTCTATTCCTCAGTAGTACTGCTATTACATTGCAGTTAATCATTCCCTAAATATTTCCCTATCTGAATTGCAGTGTATTTTTAACCAATTTAATACAATAATAATAAAAAAAAAATACAAGCAAACATGTTTAATTCAAGTCTACACTGTGATAAGTAATATATTTCTATGCTGTCAATTTAACAAGGTGGGCATTTAGGAGTTGAAATTACCTATTAGTTCAATCACGTGGTTTTTCTTTTGTCCAAATGTTAGGCCGGAAGGGGATTTTTTGAGCACCAGTAAAAACACCAACAATAGAACCTAGGGAACCCGAATTATACTAACCTTTTCTAAAGCTGTTCCTTTTTAATGCAAGGAAGAATCAACATGACCTTTCAGGTTGTCTTCTGAGAATACAAATTAGATAGCTTAGATTGTTTTTTACTGTAGTCTAATCTCTGTTGAAGAAGAGTGTTTCCTGCAGAAAAGGATGATTTACTTCATTTTGACTAAATTTTCTTCAAGAGAAATAAAATCTTTTCTAACTTCTTCTCTAATGAGGGATATTTGTGTGAAGCATATATATGAAGTCTTAACGGTTTACCATCAGAAAAAAAGGATTAAAAGCATGCGGTCTGTTACAAAGCCTAATTACCTGTAACTCCCTCTCTGAAAGAGTAAGATATTAAATGTAGCATCATCAGATGCTATAAATTAACAGTGAGGAACTAAAATGATGGGATTTTCAGGCATATGACTGTAAGAACATTATTACAAATGTATGTCAGAGAGAATAAGATTCACAGAACTGTGCTCATGTCCTTGCAACCCAAGAATTAAAAATTTAAGACTATACTAAACTTCTTTGTACTAAGGAAACAGCGAGCCTTGATTATCAAAGAGCACACTCAGTTGACACAGCAGGACTACAAAAGATGTACCCAAGATTCACGGTGTCCCTCCGAGCTGCTCCATGAATAACGTAGTACCATCTCCCATGGGTGATACTAGATCTGAATAGTCCAAGATGCTTTCTCAATGTTTAGGCTTTCTTCAATAGTAACAAAAATTAAAAACAAAAACAAAAACAAAAACAAAAACCTGTTCATGCATAGAGGGATTGAGATTTTATAACTGTCAGAATTTCATGCTGTTTTTAAGGTACCACGTGTTCCATAATGTATAAGTAATGCCTATGAGTGATAGCCTTTAAAATGGTGTACTACAAATGCCAGACACCTAGATTCCCAGGTTCTGTATTCAGAGGTTTAAAATCCTGCTTTTCAGGATCTTAGACAAGTTTTTTTTTCTCTTCTCTTTATCAATAAGCATTCTTACATTCAAGATGTTTTTGTAAAATTTTTCAGAAGTGACTAAAGAGAAAAGATGTCTTTGTTTTGAAGAACAGATTTACTAGTACTTACAACTGCTCCTTTTTTACTGACACCTTTTTCTCTCTAAAGAAATTGCAGGTTTCATTGTTTTGTCCCTTTGTATCTGAGAGAAAAATATCCTAAAATCATAATTTTGGTTTGTTTTCATTCAAGTTGCTAATTAATGACACATGGGGAAACATCTGCCTCCTTTGCATTCACCTCACTGACTGAATGACATTTTTCATATCATTCTTTTGTACTTATTTCCCTTTAACAATTTTAAACTTAAATATTTTTAATCTTCTGTCATGTATGGAGGGTAATGGGTAAGACCCCAAGCTAGACACGTGTTCTCATTATCAGCAGACATTGTGATTTCCAGTAATTTTCTTGAGGTAAGGTTTATCTCAGTTAACTTTAGACTGCTAAATTCAGTCAATGGAGACAGTGAACAAAAGATCCAGGAGGCAATATTCCCTGTAATAATTAATGACCTAGAACAGGAAACATGATTCTTATGTGGAGGTCCAGACTGAACATCTACAAGACTTAAGCTGAGGTAGATGTGTCTCATTTTTCAGTTTAGCTCCTTTCTTGTTGTTGTTGTTGTTTTATTTGTTTGTTTGTTTGGGTTTTTGTTTTTTTTTTTTTGCTGTTGTTGTTTTGTTATGCTTTGTTTTGGGTTTTTTTAAGCAAAAACAGTATTGATCAAGAGAAACAATATTTGTCCAGCTTGGAATCAAAAGATCAGAGGGATATTTTGGAGAGATTAATGACATGTTTTAGCTCCTCATCTGCAAAATGGTGTTATTTTTCCCAAATAGCACCATAAAATTATTAATGAAAATTTATAGTAATTATTAGACAATGAGAATTTCAGTAAGAAAATATGTAAAATCACCTTAACATACACACTCAAAATTATTCTAAGATTATTGGAGTTTATTTTTAAACACCTTTTAATAACTGTCCTACTACCTCTCTCTTAATATTTGCAGTAAGATTTTAACACCAAGTATGTTTTTCATAAAAAATATTTTCTTTAAGTCATAAATGTGTATAATGTCACTAGTTCTTATTCCTGTATCTTTCTTCAGAACATAATTTAAATTTTTTACTAGTTAAATTCACTGTTGTGATGTCATATCTGAACATTTTTTTAGGTTTGTTTGTTTGTTTGTTTGTTTGTTTGTGGTTTTTGTGTTTGTTTTTGGTTTTTGGGGGGTTTTTTGTAGGTTACCTTTTTCATGAAAAATTTCTCTGATGCTAGTGTAAGTATGTGATTCAATTTTGTCTGGGAAAAATATATGAAAATCATAATGATCACCCAGTTTTATGCTTGAATCATCTAGTGAGATATTTCTCATGGTTACATGAGTTTTGTTATAAGAATAACCAAACTGACATTATGCTTCATATTCAAGGTGAAGTAGAAAGTTGGACATTTTAACTGAAGGTTTGTTTTAAAAAAGCAAAATAACAGTTCTTTTATAAAATTAGAACTGAAAGACAGCGGTGGGTTCTTCTCTTCAGCTTACTTAACTGGGCTGTATTTCCCATCTAGAAAGTGTTTAAAACTTGCTGTATTAAGTGAATATGTTCTGACGAACATACATTCAGATAGTTTCTGAACGGCTTGTCAGACACCTCTCTTTAGCTTTGCCATACATAATATATCTTTACTGTATGACATTGTATAGCATTATTTTATTGAAAAAGATTTATATTGCATCTAAGTATTTTGTTTTATTTGTTTAGGTTTTTTTTTCTTTTTATGGGTTATTTTATTTGTTTGCTTTCAATTTTGCATTCAGCACTTGATATAATCTGGTCTTTTTTTTTTTTTTTTTTAATAGAAGCCCTTCATACAGCTTTAAGTTAAAAAATGCAGGATTCAACAAAATACAAAGCATTAATCTTACATACTGAATTCTGATAGAAGGTTCAAAACCTGAAAATAAAGCCCCAAACCACAGCATAAAAAACAGTAAAACCAACGTCATCCATATATTGCTACATTTAAGTGAAAAAACTTTAAATGCGGACTCACATAATTCCATTTAGCCTTTTTTTGTGTTTGCCATAACTCATCCTGCTTTATGGAACACGTGAGAAAAAGGACAGCAAGCAAATAATCATGAGGCACATCATGTGATTCTAATGTAAAATTATATTAGGTATTAGAAAATATCAAGGATTTTAATTGCATTCTGTTAAAATACCATATACAAAATTCTATTTCCCTTAATATTGTGAAAATATTCTAGCCTTTGAAAAGAACATAGTATGTAAGATTTTTAAGATGTAATAAGGTTTATCATTGTGCAACTGGAATTTCATTGTTTGATAAAATTGGTTTCTTGTTATTCCTTCAGTTTTGCTGGAAAGTTCATCATGTTTTTAATATACATCTGTTCAGCAAATTCAGTAACTAACTAAATGCAAGCCCATCACTTTTGCAGGCATACCTACAAACAGGTGTTATTAAAACTATGTACTAAATTTCCCATTAATAGGCTGTGATGGAATGTGGAATGTGAGAGCATCTGCTTCATTTAGGTTATCAGATCATGATCCCTTTCTAGTCCAACAGGAATCAAAGTGATGAATGAAACAGACAGAGACACCAATCTGGTAGACAAGCAACGAGGAGACTGAACACTAAAGCTCTTGAAATGGTAACTGATGGCCCATTAAGAAACTCCAGACTTAGCTTTGGAGACTGTCAATCTGGAGTCTGTAGCTGTCAAGAACAGGGAGGCAAGAGAATGTAAGTATAGGGATATTTGAGGGGGGCTGTGGCACTCTGCAAGACTTACTAAGGAATGTTTAGGAAAGGTCAAAGGGAGAGAAAAAGGAGGGACCAGAGATTTAAAAAAGGAGGGAGGTACGATAAGAGGAGGGATAAGAGGAGCCAGTTGTGGGTATGCAAGTCATCAATAAATTTGTCTGTTCAAGCCCTATGCGCCTAATCATTACTGTCTATCCTGTCTTCTTACAAAACCTTTTCTAAACCTGTCTTTGTAATCTCACCATTTTTCCCATGCGTGAGTGCTCAGACTGCAACTGGAGAGACTGTTGGTGAACTCAGAGCTTGCAACTGGAGTGACAGGTCTGACAGAGTCTGTGGGGTCTGTGTGTCCATGGTGTGAGCAACCTGATCAGGACAGCAGCTCACAGAGCCTGTCTGCCTGGGTGGCAGCAGGTGTGAGGAGAGGAAGCTGCATTTTTCTCAAACTTGGGAGGTGTGAGAGGTGGGAGTGCATCTAATTTACTAGCAAACTTCAAGCTGTCCCAGATGGCATAGGAGGACCCAGGTCCAGGGAGAGATATCAAGTAGGGAGGGGGGCTCATGAAAGATGCACAGATGTGGGATACCTTTGAAATGAGTGTGTATGTGATTGCTAGGGAACATCATGCTATATCAGCCAGTGAGTAGGACACCTGCAGAGTGAGTAAGAGGGCTCAAGATCCAGGCAGAAGTATTGGACAGGGGGATTCTTGTGGTACTTTAGGGATACATGAGCATGCGAACATGCTTGTGAACCTAAAGAATGAGTGGGGGGGAGGTGTATTTTCATTAGTGAACTCCAGTACACATCAACTGGAGAGGAGGAAAGGTACTTGGCTATTTGTACTTATGTTTTAGGGACTTCTTTGTCTGTACTTGTGTTTTCTGTGAGTCCTGGTGGTGCCATATTTGGGGATTGTTAAAGACAGTGCCCTGTCCAGAGTTGTCATTACAGCCAGCTGGGTCAGTGTTCCCTGTGTGTGCAGGAGTGTGTCTCTGGGATACAAGCTCAGACTCACTGCCTCCAAATGGGAAAGCAGCAGCTGCACGCATCAGCTTGGGAAAACAACTCCCAGGCCTCCAGGGCACGAGGCTGAGCTCCAGCAGCCAGGACAGAGAAACACCTGGGCCCCAGAGCCTGCCAGAGTCAGAGACCTTATAACACCCTTTAGCAGAAATATTGTTTCAGCCTCACATCTATTACAAATGCCTAAAATAGTCCTATATGGCAAAACCACTATGGTTTGATTTCACAATCAGTATTCTAAGGAAATATCCACCTGTTCTCTTATATGTCGAAATTAAAAGCTATTCCTAAAAATCATTTATGTAAAACTTTTTTAATTAAGTCATTTGCCTTCCCTTATGACACGGTGGTCACACTTGATAGAAGACAGAAGCTGAATAAGCATAATCTTTTTTAATAATTTCAATATATTCCGCTAAGTATTACTGATGATTAAATTATACTGTCTGACATGTTTTGTGAAGGCATATTGTAAAAGCGAGTGTTGCACTAGAATAAATTATTGAAAGATGTATGTCATTAGGCATTCAGCACGCATGAAGGAAGTGTTTCTGGGTATCATGTTAATCCAGGTCAAGGAAGGACAATGAAGGTCAAGGAGGCAGAGCCTTAAAAGCTTTTTAAGATATGAAGTATTCCGGGGGGGGTCAATAGGATTTGCAAAGTGAGCAATGATGGTAGAGTGTTTTCTGAACAAGAGACAATCATAAGATCTTTGTGGAAAAAAGGCTAAATTGTTCTTCATAGACATAAATCATTTTAATATTCTTGACAATTTTTATTATAATTACCATATTGCACTTACTTGCTGCTTTCTCTATGAAGCAGCAAGAAAGGATATTCTGCGGTGATTCTGGAATGAAGCACTAATGTCATTCCACATAGAAAAGAAAGTAGAAAACGACTACTCTGCAGGGTTATGAAAAAAGCACCACAGGGCATACATATTTCCATAATCAAAATAGATTAATATTATCTCCTCCTCTATGAGATACTTTGACGCGGTGCTGCCGCTCGCCCGACCCCCCCTCAGGGGTGCCTCGTTCGGCCGGGCGGATGGAGCAGCGCGCCCTTCCCGCCGCCGGTCCGGGCTCGGCTGGCTTGGTTACTAAGCAGGAGGGCTGCCAGAGTCACACCCAGGGTCCGGGCGGCCCTCCGGTGTCACAGGTGCGGGAGAGAAAGCAGAGGCGGAGGGGCCCTTCGAGGGTGAACAGCAGCGGTTTATTTCCCCAGCACGGGGAGCGAGGAACTGGGGGGGACAAAGAGCCCGGAGCGGGGTGTTACACAGTGTCTTATACCGGGGGAGACGGGCGGGGGATACCCGGGAACACACCAACTGGGGTACAGCCCTCAGGCAGACCGACAGCACATCAACCAGTAACAGTAGCAGGGCGAGGAGAGGGGCAGCAAGGAGCCAATGAGGAATTCCGTGGCAGAGAAGGTTCCGGGACACGGTCGTGTGTGGAAAGAGCCAGTGAGGATACAGATATCAACATAATTCAAATAGGTAGGGAAAAGGATCTTGGGACGAACACAGCTTCTCACGCTAAGTGAAGGAAAGAGAGATGTCTCAGGAACGCTGCCTGAGCCTGCTGAGGTAACACAAGTGATCTTTGAATCACCGCAACAGTATTTTTTTTTCCTTTTTATTTTTTTGCATATTTCAAGCCAAAATTGTGGATGTGACAAATGTGATTCCAAAAATCTTCAAGAAAGACTTACTTACAGGACCTACCAAGTATTCTAGTATCATGTAATTTTCAAGTAATGTTAATAAAGCTTGAAAACATAAATGGAAATTTTTTTTTGATGACCAACCTAGTCCAAGATTCTAGCACAGCTAATATGAACTTATTTTCATTTCCATACAGATCAAAGTTCTGTGTCCCCCATATATATATATATATATATTTAAAAAACCCACTATAAAAAGATGCTGAATTTAAAGACATGAAGAACAAGCCATGTCACATATTAGGTAGATGCAGTTAGAACTGAATAAAATAATGACAATTTTTAAGAAAAATAATCATTTCAGAAGAGTGTAAGACAGCTTTTTAAAGTACCATGCTTTTGATATATTATTTATTTATTTTTATCATAGATTTGAAAAATAGTAAATCAAATAGGAACAAAAGATATAGCACATAAGGCACAAAGACAATATAACTTCCCTGTTCTTTCATAAGAAAACCAGCTAAGAACATGCAAAATACTGATAATTGGTTACACTGACTTTTCTTTATAACTTTTCAGAGCAAAACCATCTGACTTTTAATGGTAATAGTTGGCATAAGTCTAAAGAAATAAAGAAGAATAATTAGCATTTTGAACTGCATTATTCAATTGTTGAAATGGGACAATGGTATTATTCAGAAATGAGAAGGATTTCCATTTTCTCATAAAATTATCTTATGCTGAATCATTATGAATATTTGTAATAAGGTAAAAATTATTGCTGTTCACAGGGATATTGGAAAGGTACCATGTTGAGATCTATATTTCGACTAATTTTAGGCAACTTTTAAAGATATTCTATAAGGAATTCATACCTACACTTCACATAATGATTATTATTAAGTGCAAACAGCCATTTAAAATTGAAATAGAAGAGAATATTGTGTTGACTAGAGAAATAAAACTGAAATTTTTGAAATCACACTGAATTTCTTTTTTTCTTCATTGTGAATTTTTGCAGCTGTCTTAAAGAGACAGTGGGGTTTCTTTTGAAAGTTGGTGTCACACAATTACTGCAGCTCCACTTTTTGGTAATAAATATGATTATAATCTAATTTGTGGTTTCTCTGCTCACTCAGCGTTTTCCTGTTTGGTAACTTAGTGAATAAACACTAAGTGATACTTAACACACTTATGTGTGTTTAAGGGGCTTTGGAGGTTTTGGTAGGTTGGTTTTTCCTTTTGTAAGAACTGATTTTACAAGAACTTTAGGTCCTGTACATGAAATATGAAGAACTTCTTATGCAGCTGCCCCAGGTACAGGGATAAGAGATGGAGGTTTAGAGCTGTTTATTCCACACCAGACACATCCACACACACAAACACTCAGGGGAGAGTTTTTGGTGGGGAACACCGAGCTCAGGAAGAGGGACTTTTTTTCTTACCCACTCACAGAAGGGATTGGTTTTGTTGCCTTTAAAAACCTCAGGCAGAAACAGAGGTATTCTCTTTCTTTTGCTGGGCTCACTGTGGAGAGCAAATCTCCTACAAGTCTCCAGCCTCTGCCTAACATCGCCACTGCTGGCGAAATCTCCTGCCAGGTGGCATAGACTGAGCAGCTCAGTAACATAGCTCCTCTTGAACAAAATAGCCTGCCAGGTTTTGCTGTGCCTATTTTCCATTGTTTCCTGGCTGGGTGAGGACGTTAAGCCACAGAAACTCTTTTGTCGCATTGCTTGCTTTGTTTTCTTGAGCCGTGTGATGCTACGTGAGAATCCCCTGTCATCTTGCCTTTGTTCCCAGGGGGCCCATGTGGCACAGAGGGCAGGACTGGCCACCATCCTGTCTTTGTCCTAGGGTGCCAAGCGACATCTTTTGGAGGTGAATACCCTTTTATTGGGTAAATCATTCACTTTTTTGTACAATCTTTTATTAATAGTGTTCTGGTTTTTGTGATTTCTTCAGTGAATTGTGACTCAAATTTATAAACTCTCCTAGTATTTTTCCTCCACTGTTGCAAGGGAGTGGTTTGAGTGGGTTTAATTTTCTTGCTGAGTTTTAAAACTAGCACAAAGGCAAAGAGTAAAAAAGAAAAAGTTAATCTTATATTATGATTTTTGGTGTTTTGGTTTTGGTTGTTGTTGTTGTTTGTTATTTGTTTGGGGTTTTGTTTGTTTTTACAGAAATATTTCCCTGCATACCCACAAACCACAACTATATTTTTCTGTTAAATAACAAGAACAGTTATAACATTAAAGATTATCTCACAGCTGCAATGCATTATGGGTATATTAGACTGAATATGTTAACGTTGGCAGGATGATGTTATAGTGAATATGAGAAGAGTTGTAAACAACCTGATAGCAGTGCTTCATCTTTGCTGAATCTTCAGATCTACGTCATTAATGAGAAAGCTTAGAAATACAAAAACTCATCCCAAAAATTCTATATTTTTAGATATTTTTCTGCAGTGAGGGAGCAATAAACTTTGACATTTTAAACTCTAAACTGGAAGAAAATGCTATTTTTTTCTTTTTTCTTTTCATATCTGAAATTTATATAAAGAAATATTAGACACATTCTAATATCCTGTGAAATCACAGGAAAATGCTTGCCAATTTTATCTTAATTTGGTGTTTCACTCACATGAGATTAATGTAGAATGCATTACTTTGATGTAATAGTCTAAGTGTATTACACCAAAATGAAAAGTTGGAACCACATATTTCAATATTATTTAAATTAAGTAAGGATATGAAACAATTAATTTCACTATTTAAAAAACAAATATATTATTGTGAAGTGTTACCTTCTTAAGAAAATGAGAGTTACTGATCAAATTAATTCTACAATAACCTCAATGATTTCTTCTCAGTTTTGCGTAGTTCGTAGGACATTGCAGCACAATTTATTTGCTTTCCAAAACAATTGTAGAAAAGGACACTTCCCTGTCTTTTTCAGTACAGCAGTTACAATAGGGCAATGTACTCAAGGTACAGCTATAGAACACATATGTAACAGAGACAAGAAATATCACACAATGGGCTTTGAATTGACAGAAGTACAGCATGATTTGGCCTTCATTTTTTTTCACCCTTCAAGAGTGCTTACAATTCATTCAGTGTGCTTAAACAGTTCAAATTTTTCCTATCACTATTCAAAGTCCTGTATTATAAAAGGATTTCTCAGAAACAAGGTCTCAAAAATATTTTCTAGCATATTTCAGTCCCTCTGGTCTCTTCCTCTTTCATCTGTTGTGTTCTGTGTGACAGAACCATCAAAAATTGAAAGGCTCTAGTGGATATTCTCTATGTTATATTCTTCCGTGACATAATTCTTCTAAAAATTCTCGAAAAGAATCAGAAAGTATGAAGGAGCAAATACCAACTTTTTAATGGATCTTTATATGATTTAATGGATCTTTATATGATTACTCCTCTCATACAGTTTTTTGTATGCCTCCTTAAATTACTCTTTATATGTGATTAAATAAATTAAAAAAAAAAAAAATTAACATTTTTGAGGCGCAGGACTTTCCGGTATTCAAAGGTGCTCAATGGAGTCTAAAGATTTATTAAAAGGACCACCATATTGCTAAAAAGTATCAAAATCTAAATGCCAAGTACCTTTACCAAGAAATACAAAATAATTTGTTTACCATCTAATAGAATTACGGAAAATTAACTCAGAGCACTGGTTTGTTTAAATGCTTAACAAATAAATGCTAAATCACAACTTTTTTTATTTTTTAATAACTAACTGATTAATGTAAGCAAATTACCTGTGCAAATGGAAACACTTGATCATGATTTCAATAAAAATAATGATAATGAATTTTTATTAAAGTGAATTAAATTTTGTACCAAAATTGAGAAGGAACATTTTGAGCCATGTTAATGGGGATTTGAGACATAGATGTGTTTCTCAGCTCTTTTCTCTTTGAAATTCTGTGTACTTGTATTTTGAAAACTAGAAATAACTCAAAATATTTCATATGAGGAGTATGTTGATGCCTTTTTTTTGTCCTAAACAAATAAATTCCCCAAAACAAAAATATTGTGGGTTTTTGTTTTTTGTTTTTTTTTTTTTTTTTTTGTGAATTGAGCTTTATTCACTTGCCAAATATACTAAAAATTGTTTTCTTTATTTAAAACTCAGTGATTAAATACCATCCACTCTGCAGAACTTTTTGTTCAGACTTTATGGCTTCTAATTTAAGAAATATCAGTATCTTTATCACAAACCCTTTACTAACTAACTCTAACGGTCTAATTTATTCCTTCTCTTATACATTATCATATACTTTGCCAAGAAATGCACTTTCTTTTGTAATTAAACTAATGGGTAGGCTTCGCTGACCTCAAGTATGCATATATCAAGAACATATTCAAGTGACACATGAAATTATCTAATCAGTTCAAATCAAATTTTAGGTTGATGTTCTTGCTCCATGAAGATTTTATTACATTTTATTTTGACTTCACTCCCATTATGTAATTTGATCTGCTTTCCTAAGTAGAATATAGTTTATTCAGAGAAGGAATGATATGTTGTAACTCCAGGGATGGGACATTCACAACTTCTCTGGGCAAACTCTTCCAGTGTCTTGCCACCCTCACAGGAAAGAATTTCTTCATGGTATCTAATCTAAACCCACCCTTGTTAAGTTTAAAGGCATTACCCCTCGTCTTATCACTACATACCCTTGCAAAAATTCCTCTCCAGCTTTCTCATAGGACCCCATCAGGTACTGGAAGAACTCAATGAGGCCTTTCTGGATCCTTCTCTTCTCCAGGATGAACAACTCCAACTCTGTCAGCCTTTCCTCATAGGAGAAGTATTCCATCCATACTTAAGTGTCTAGTTCCTGTTCTGCATCCCATTGGAAACTGGCGCCTTAAGTTCCTTGGAAGGTAGAACAGGTGAGGTACATGAAAACCTTTGTCATTGTGAACTTTACCTGGCATGGCTGACAAATGTGGCCAGACTGCAGAAATAGAAGTTTACCAGCTGTCAGTAAAGTGTATTGTAATGTTTAAATTTCTACTTTATGACAGTACGCATTTTTCCCTATTAGGAGTTATAGTCCATAAAAATTAACTTCTCTGAGGTTTTAAGGATTAATTTCTAACTTAATTCCTTTTAAGATTATCCCTTAAAATACCCCGTGTTCTCTGAAATCAATAGGTTTTGTTTTCTTTTTGTTTAATTGTCTAATGCTGCAGTAGTGTAAAAGAAGAAAGAAAAGACATTCATTAAAGACAATTCATACAAGTTAAGCAGCCTCACAATGGCTGATATTTCTACACTTATTCTTTTCTTGCTTCTAGCTCTTAAATTGAACACACTGTTTCAGTTTAGATAATTCTTAAAGCAGTCTTACCCAGACAAAATAGAATAGAATGTTTGAGTTAGTCTATTACTCACTAAATAAAAATACCTCACAAAGTCTGAATTTTGAAAGATGCATAGAGAAAGGTTTCTTACATTTTTTAAAATATCTCAAAAACACTTCCATACTACTAACACTTTTCTATTTCCCAATTTTGAATACAATAACTGAAGCCATTTTAGACAAAAGAATGTTTTATGTTGCATTAATTTGTTTAAAGATAAGAGGCTGAAGCAAATTTCAGGGTTTGCAATTACATTAGAAAGTGATGTTTTTAAAGTAATTTTTTACTTAAAAAAAAATCCTTTTATTGTATTGATCAGTCTATCAAGCCGTCACTCCTGTCAGAATAGGTGAGCTTTGGCCCCCAAAAAATGAAAAAATGTTATTCCACCTTGCCATCAGGTGCCACTCTAGAAACATATGGGTTTCACACAGATCCTGTGTCATGTCTAAGACAACAGTGAGGATGCCTAAAATCTCAAGGCATCTCATCTCAAACTAAAAGCTTGTCTTTAAGCAACACAATTATTTTATTCAGTATTTTATGTATTTTTAGTCACTTATTATACATGGAATTCTCAGAATTCCAGTTTTTGTTTCTGAAGTATTTAGAAATGTAAGCAATTCTTATCCATGTAAATCCCTCAAAAATGCACCTTTTTTTTTCTTTTTATACTAAAAATAATATTGTTTCAGGTAGTTGTTTGGTTTAGAAAGGATATTCTTGTTCTAATTCATCTAGTCCTAAAATACCCTTTCAGTGAAGTCTCTTGTCTAACAGCAGTCTGGATAAGAAGGAGTATTAGCATTTCTTCAGGGTTTCTCTTACACTAAAAGACTGATCAACTAGTTGAACTGCCTGACCACTTCAGGCCTGACAAAAACTTGCCCAAATGCCTCTTAAAAACTGATAAGCCTGGGGCATTGACCATCCCTTTAGGAAACCTGTTCCAATGTTTGACCACCCTCTCCTGTCCTAATAAGAATTACTTGAGAATTCCTGAAAACAAGTAGGTTTTTTAATCCCAGTATTGTTATTCAGCCTCCTGTGTCCCCAGCATTAAAATCCTTTTTGACTTGATTCAAGAGGCCGATCTTACCATGTCAAGATCTTACAGTCACTTTGAGCCACGTCTACTGGAAGGTGTTCCTGCCCATGGCAGGCAGTTGGAAGGAAATTATCTTAAGGTCCCTTCCAACTCAGATCCTTCTGTGTATAAAGTTTAAACTGCAGGGTAGTCATTAGTTTTTATCAGTGAGAAAGTTAATTAAACACACTATACATAGCAAATAGTTAAATCTTTTGCACATATTTAGAGGTATTTTCATCAGGAGAGAAAACATTTAATTTGAGAGTAATGATTAGGATCCATGTATTCTATTAAAGCATCCTTATTTTTGTATCCTCTGTCCTTTGAACTGATAACTGTTGCTAGTCACACTGAATAAGCTAATTATTGCACACTTATGTTTCTGTTTAAACACATCTGCTCTGACTGGAATTGCAGAAGAAATACACTTATGGCACTCTATTGATTGGTGAGCCATTAAGGTTCCAATTCAAGAAACATCTGCTAGTTACTCAGCCTCAGGTGTCTTGCTTGATTAGGTATTAATTCTTAAATTGATGCCAGATTCTCATTAACCTCCACATGAATAAAGATTAGGACTAAATTTACCAGTTCTGTAAAGCAATTTTTAAACATGTTATTATGGGCCTCTTTCTTAAGATGATTATTAGATCAGAAGGATCATTGAGAGCAACTCCTGGCCCTGCTCAAGACAACCCCAAGAGCTACACCATATTGTTATGACGAGCCTGTTAGGCAGGGTAACTGAGGTTGTTGTTAGCAGATCCCTTGGGGTGAATTAGAATGAAGCAACACTGTTGTACCAGTGCATGTATGAGGCAGGTTTATTTTAAAACAATTTCGTTTCAGCAGAAAGGAGTTATGTATCCGGTTTTGTTCTTTTCTATGAAAATATCATGGAGAAAATATATAAGGAAAAGGTAGAAGGAGAAGAAAAATACAAGACAGGATAGTAGAATGGAAAGGTATCACCTCCTGTGGATCCACTGATGATACTTGATCTTTGCGATTTTGATATCTGTGTGCAGAGTGGTGGCTGCAATCTTAATCCATGGGGGGTGGGCCTCGTGCAACAAAGAGTTTGTCAAGTTATATACATTTGGTTTTATGTGGGAACACCCTGATATCTCCACTGGGGGGGAGTTTTACACTATCAGATGCAATTGTGTCTTATCTGAAGGGAAGAGATTAGCATGATAAAAAGCATTACTCCATCTCTGCAGGATCTGCTTCTTATCAGCCTTCTCCCTTATCTGGAATGAAAACACTTTGTTTAAGACAGCAGTCCCTGGTTATCAGGGAAATGATAGATGCAGGGCTCAACCAGCCCATCCAAGCAAAGTTACATGTGCTTCATAGTGTTGTGTCAATGCTTCTTGAACTCTGGCAGGCTTGGTGACCACTTCCTTGGGGAGCATGTTCAAGTGCTCAATCACCCTGTGGACGAAGCACCTTTTCCTAATATTCAACCTAAAGCTCCCCTAACACAGCTTCACGTTATTCCCTCAGGTCCTAAAATTGGTTACCAGAGAGAAAAGATCAGTGTCTGCATCCCCACTTCCCATCATGAGGAAACTGTAGACTGAAATGAGGTCTTTCCTCAGTCTCCTCTTCTTTAGGCTGAACAAACCAAGCTGCTCCTCAAAAGGCTTCCCCTCTTTGTACCAAATTCTTTTCAATTAAAATGTAAATAATTTTTCAAAGCTTGCTTTTAGTATTAAACATAATGTAAAAGCACTTTCCTATAAAGAAAATGCAGTTGGTCTCATTAAATTAAGATGATCTTGTTAAAAACTGGTCAGTTGTTCTAAAAGTGTGGACTTTTTCCATAAAAAAGAAAGTGAAAATGTGAGGATAGTAAGGCATTGTCTCAGCTTTGGTGTCATTTGAAACAGAAATATAGTTTCATGAACCATTTGAACCAATTGTCCAAGAATATATTTGTGTATAGTATAGTTTTTAATTCATACTCCTCTTGCTGTTGTTCTGCAGCTTGATTACCATTGGAACAATTTTGCTAGTGCAACTGACTGGAGAAGTTAATATATGTTTTACTCTTCCTTTCTCTAGGCCCAGTGACAAGGAATGCTAAGCTGAGGTTTACAACTTTGTTTGAGAATCTGTTAACAAAAATATACTCACAAGCTGTGTTTCACTAGTAGGTTTGCTTCTTGGCTTTTTCTCTGGACAGTGCTGCCAGAGATCCACAGGCTGATGTCCTCTGCCTCTCGTTTAGGAAATCAAGGGAAAGATGAATGGCAATTAAGTGCAATATAGAAAGATGGACACCAAGCTGGGACTGTACAGGCCCTCAAGTCTGAAGAGTAAAACCCGATCTATAGGATTCCTAGATGTGGATTAAGATCTTGATTTCATCGTTGGTGGTGCTAGGTTAAGAATTGGACTTGATTATCTTAGAGGTCTTTTCCAATCTAAATTATTATATGATGATATCAATCAAAACAAGAGCATTTTTGTTTCACAAAAATTTATAGCTGAAGAAAAGGCACAATGAATGTCAACACATATGTGGGAGAATGCAATAACACTTTGTGGTGGATTCATCTTGGCTTATTGCACTGGGCTTGGACTAGATGGTCTTTAAAAGTCCCTTCCAACCAAACCATTCTATCTTCTGTAGCTGGCCCTGCCTGAGTAGGTGGAAGTAGTCCAAATAAATCTCTGGAGGTCTCTTCCAACCTCAATCATTCTGTAATTTTATGAAGAATAATTTATTACCAAATAAAAACAGAGCGGGAGTGTTAAAAACCACTGAAACAGGTCCCCACCTCCCCTCTATTTTTGCCAACATTCAACTTTAGTCCTTCATTCCTAACTTTTCTACTCCTCCCTGGTCACAGTCTCTGCCAAGAATGGCATAGGGAGGACGGTAGGTGGAGGGGTGAGGGGTAAGGATAACTGCTGCAGGGCAGATCCTTCCCATATGTTCGAGGTCTTCAGGATAAAGATCTCCTCCAGCACGGGATCTCTGTGGTCCATGATCCCTGTCAGGTAATATCCAACTGTTCTGCCACTTGGATCTCTAACTTCCTCTGCTTCTTCTCTGAGCTGAATGTCCATTGCAGAGCTACTTCTCTCTGGCATGGGGAAATGCTGGTCTCTTTTCACTGAAGTCACCTCTGCAGCCCTCCAAGGACAGTGCCTTGCCACAGGACATCAAATGCAGTGTTGTATCCAGTACTGTTAGTGCCGTTCTTACAGAAGGACAAATGTGATCCAGAACTCTTAGATATCTCTCTGGAATTTTACAGAACAATTGCTAATACCATAATTAATATTTTAATTTACTATTATTATTGATAATATATTTTTCTCTGTTTGTTAGGATTTAAAATAGTGATATGCAATTACTAGAATGTGTAAGAAATGGAAAGTAGAACAGTCTTGAAACTAAAGATAAGGAACTTAGACATTTTCTCTCAAATCAAACACAAAGGAATGCAAAAATGTTCTTTGACAAAAAGATATCTTTATGTACTCCAAAATGTCTAATTGTTTATATTTCCTAATCATTCTAAAACATGACTTTACACAACTTTCATTCCACTTACTCACTGCTGAGTTTCAAAATCCTTTAGTGTCAGTAAACAGACAGAATATCCCAAGAAACCAAAAACATCTGCATTACAGAAAATCCTTATGGAAAATAGTAGTCTCTGCCTTTTTCTTGAAGATTGTGACTATCTGAATATCTTGACTCTAAAATTACATGGAGGAAAATTATTGTGGTTTTACGGTTTCTTTGCACCAAGGTTTTGTTCAATGGTGTTTTGAACAAAGAAAATAATATATATTCTATTTTTATAAAAATTGTTCTTTAATATGACTATAATAAGCCATAATTTCAAATGTTAAAGTTTCAAACAAAAATATCCAAAGTGTAAATTAAGGTTGTCAGTGAAAACAACCCATTTCTAATTTCTTTAAAACTGTATCATACTGAGCAGATGTATAAAAACAAAGACAAATTGCAAATACTTTAGTCACTACTTCAATTTTTAATTTTGTTCATGTCAGCCACTTGAAATTCAAAACCGTCTGAAGAACAAAAGGGTTCATTTAAAATGACACTTTGATGTACACCCATCAAAAAAGTTTGAGAGAAGAAAGACATGAAGACAGAGGTAGGAAATGAGTGACTAAAGTATATTGAGATTTTTTTTGCCTGTGCTTGGTTGAAATTTTGCTATTGCTCAGTCCAAATCCTGTCCATTGTTTGCACTGAGAGTGCCTTCCTCTTGGCTACATGATAGTGTTTCCTTGCAGTAGAGATTTACATCTAGAAATCTGCATTCCATTCTTGCTTAAAATCACAATAATAAACCCAAAAATCTTTTTATTCCTTGCTTAAGTCTCTTCTGTCTCAGTGCTTGGAATACTTCTCCAATACACATTTCAACACATACCAAATCCCTGTGCAATTTTATCTGAGATGGATTCAATTCACCTCCGAAGACAATATTTATTAGTTCTTCAGGCAAATTAAAAGACCCTGATGGTTAAATGAAGTCCCATTTTATGTCTTAACATATCTCCATAAGGGACATTCATGTCTGTAACTTCATTATCTGCGTACATTTCTCTAATACAAACAATGACTATCAATTAAAATGAGATTGAAGTGGGGCTTGGGGCAAGTATAATTTTCTTTTAATATGCATTTGAAACATCATTGCAAAAGGAAATGGTTGTGTTTTAATGGCTTCTCTTTTAAAGTTAAGGAGATACAAATCTGGGACTCAATTCAGCTGCTTTGCAGCAGTTCTTCCGTAGTACAATGCTGGAAGGAAATGAACTGCACCTTTGAGAGAATTTCACTGCATAGTCACAATCCCTAAGGATATTAAAACCTCTGTAGCAGTTCCAATAAATTCATTTTTCTGTCTCTGAGTAAAGGGGATATGACCTGAAGTCCCATATGCCATGGGTATTCTCCTTATAGCTGCTTATAATGTCAGCTGATCTGCATTATGGAAGTGTGAAAAATCTACAAAATATTTGTCATTTAATTAACTTAATATTTAAAAATCATTGAAGAAAACTGAAGAGAGGAAATGAAAATAAAAAGTCACTTTAAAAGGAAAAACAAAACAGTTGGACACAGCTGAGGGATCTTACCTTGACTAAGTCACAAAATTATACAATGTAATAGTCTGAGGTTTTTAAGTGCCTTTGGTCGTTTTGCGATGCCCTTGAATTTATCTAGGAATGTGAATAGAAACACTGGGTAATAATTACCTATTTTGAGTCCATATGGATTTCTTCCAAACTGTTCCCCTAATCTACTCCACGTTGAAACTCTAGGGGAATGCAATCAAAGGCAGTAAATGAACTTACTTTGAAGCTCTCTAAGGCATTCTCAACTTGCCATCAAACTATTACTGTAACAAATTATATTTGCGAACTCTGCAAAAAGGATTTTTGCGTTGGATTCCTTTATACATGTTTCATCTGAAAGGGAAATGTGCTGCAAAACAGAAGATAGACAATAAAATGTTTTTATGAAAAAAAGGTTTAGATTTGAAGTATTTAATGTCAGACTACTTATTGCTACTTATTCACATAATTTTTAACAGTAGCTTCTAATTTCTTTCATGAAAAACCTAAAATTAAAGTTTTCAGAGCCAGAAGAAAAACCAAATGTTATTTGTGATCCAAATCCCTGGGAGGAAAAGATTTAAAGTGGTGGAAGAAACAATGAACTAAGGTAAAATAAGTCAAGAAGCAGAGAAAATTGCTCTTCACAATTATATTCCTTCAGCATGTTTGGTTCAAAAAAAAAAAAAAAAAAAAGTTCTATTTAAAACCCCAAAATAGAAATAACATAGCAAAGGAAAATTCCTGTCAAGAAAGCAAATTTTCTATAGAATTTTTTTTTTTTTTTTGATTGTGGGGATTTTGTTGTTGGTGGTGGTTTGGTTTGGGGGTTTTTGTGGCTCTAACTTAAAAATACACAAAATCAATGGCGTTTTTCAAAAATAACCTAGGAATACTTTTTATAATATTTCTGCTCTAAAGTGGTTCTGAAGTACCAGTGAAAAGAATTGAGTTGGGGAAAATATAATCAATTTAAGGCACAAATCTTTTATTTAGCTGAAGCAGAAAAAATATTTTTCATGAGTACAGGATTAGGACCTTGATTATCCTTTAAAAGATACAAAAGTAGTAAATATAATTACTCATTATTTTAATTTGAAATATACAAACATAACTTAAACTGAATGTGTTACACCTGAGGGTCATTAACCCAAAGCTAGACTTTAAGCTGAAATTGCTTTTATAAATATTAAGTACTGTATGACATATATTCTTGATACGGTGGGCCCATTTTCATATTGCACTTGACATAGGACTCTATTTTATATGTGCCAGAAGAACAAAATCAAATGCAAACTTCCACTGACTTGATAAGCAACTCCTATAATACTGCCAAGACACAAAAATATATATTTTGGTTATATTTAATAATTACTATGAGGCATACATATCAAGTTTTCCATTTTTTATACGAGAAAGACTTTTTTACAACCCATTATGAAATTTCTTTTTGGCTTCTGTTACTTATCTGTCTTAGACAGTTGCATTATTTGTATTTTAAAATTTTATTTACAGTTTGCGGAAAAGTGTAAATTATTCCAAACAGGGAGTAGGACCACTAGTTTCTCTACTACTTAACCAAATTGTTCTATTGATCTGCTTTAGTAAGTCCTGAAGTCCTTAGAACTCTTGAAACAAAAGTAAAAGTCATTTTTATCCTTCAGTAGGGATTCTCAGTTAGAAAGAGCCTAAGGCATGATGGAGTACTCTTCCAGGATAAAACATCTATTTGCCTGTCTACAATTTTGTATGTGTTTCTTGTTGATTCTCTGATATTGTTTGAAGAAAATGTGTTTAACTATGAATTCTTGATTCTGACTATCTCCAGAGATGCATGGATGGATGGATAGGTGGATGGATGGATGGATGGATGGATGAATGAATGAATGAAAGAATGAATGAATTAATTAATTAAGCTATGGGGAAGAAAGGTAGGGTAAGATAGAAATAAATATGCATATTTCATACTTCTAGTAGGAATCACATTATTCTGGTACAGGATAGTAGTATTCCAAACTTTGTTTACTGACACAGCAGTTAAAGCACATGAATAAAACTAGGAGGTAGCAGTACAGCATGTAATGCCCATAGAGGCCTATAGTTGGAGGTTAGTTAAAACTTCGTGTTATCCCTTAGGTTAGTTTTCTGGGAGAAAATAAAAAGGGGAATTGTGTCTAGAACACATAGCTGTTGCGAGGTTATTTGGCACTCCAGTCTTTAGGGCTCCTGAAGGATTTTCTTAGAAATAAGCTACTCCATTCCTAATTTCTAGTGTCAGGTAAGGGAATGTTACTTGTAGATAAACTGCTTAATCTCAAGATAAAACAAGGACTGTAGATGGTGTCATCCACATGTACTGAGCAGGAACCATGAACAGGCTTCTTTATTACAGCTCTCTAAATTTGTCTGGGTGGCAGTGATGTTCACGGAGAGAAGCGTGTTTGTACACATCTCCATGTGAAAGGCACAAGGGCAGTCAAACGTACACATGGTAGCATATGGGTGTCTGCAATCAAGACCTATAATTACACCCTGCCTAAATTCTGCTTGAAATATATATCTCCTTATTTCACTGTTTTCTGGCTGTAGCCCACTATGGCCAAGGCAAATGGTCAAAACCGACTTGGAGTAAGGGAAGCCCTGGCCAGCTCTGGGACCCTATAAAGCCTACAGCACTGACCAGTACTGGCAAAGTTGAATTTACTGGGCTACAGTTTCATGGAGCTGCCATATTTTGGCTTGTTATATGACCTTCTCTATGACAGAATTAAATGGCATTTTATGCAGGCTGTGCAGATAAATTCACTTTTGTGGTGGGATGTGTTTTGGTTGGGTTGGGTTAGGGTTTTTTTTTTAATCTATAATGTTAGACTAAAATGAATACTTTTACTATAATTTTTTAAGAAGCTTACTGTAATTTAGATCAAGTATAATTGTGAGGGGTTTGATTAAATATAGACAGAAGCTATAGATTATATTCTGCATTTCTGAAAAGAAAAATACATGATAACTAATGCCAGCCATAAATGTCTGTCACTGTACTTCTATGTTTGGAAGTGACTGCAGCCCTATTATTATCATTTATAGAAAAAATGCAGTAACTTCACTGAAGTATTTCATTTCTCACAAATATGCGTGCAAAGATCCACATTTGTTGTTTTCCTGTTGTATTTCTATAAAGAATGAGTCGAACTAAAGGAAATCATATAGGAGACAGCAACCAGGGAGTAAAAGTAAAAATGTTGAACCTGAATTCTGGTTGCCAGTTCCATATAGTGGCTTGGAAAGAGATTAGACTTAAGAAAGAACATGTTTTTAATTGGAATTTTACTGCTGGAGTAGTATAATGACATTAAGAATCCAGAATAAATCTCTATTTTCCATTCATGAAAGAAAGTTGAAAGAGCACAATAACTGGAGAAGATAATAATTTGCTGATGATCTTCATTTTTTTTAAAGAGCAGCACAAAGTTCAGTAAAGAGATGGATTTCAATGAACCGGGCATTATTTCTGTGTTTTTTTTTCTTTTAGATATTTTTGCATTAGCTAAATTATTTAAAGGTTCTGCTGGCTGCTTTGGTAAATGACAAGTAACATGTACTTCTCAGATTCCGGACCTCACCTGTCATCACTTGACACATGATTAACATCTAGCAAAATACTCCTTTCTAAGTATTTTAGGTTTTGCACATAGCTGTTCAAATGAACCACTACTGGCAAATCTTTCTCATTTTCTTAGTGTGATTACAAGGCAGTGTCTTTTTCCCAAGCATGAGATAATGTCCATTTTGTGTGTGTATGTGCTTCAGATGTATAATCTTTCTTCAAACAAACAAACAAATTAAAACTCTTTAGTAAATTAGATTTACTGATTTAAAATAAATTTATAATTCTTCCTGATTAGTACAACTAAATGAGCTCAGTCTATTTCATTTATGCAGAAGAATTTTATAATTGAACTTAATAATTGTGTAGAAATTCTTAGAGAAGGAAAATTACTTCTAATAA
The DNA here is from genome assembly GCA_013397845.1 of Melanocharis versteri. Lineage (NCBI taxonomy): Eukaryota > Metazoa > Chordata > Aves > Passeriformes > Melanocharitidae > Melanocharis > Melanocharis versteri. The sequence goes on from VZTG01005343.1 coordinate 621,226, forward strand.
AAAAATCTCATCTAATAGACAAACACATAAGATCTGGTGACTAGAAAATGATATCTGGTACACAATAATTTAAAGAAAGAAACAAACCTTTTTAAATCCTGTCATTTAACCTAATAAGGTTTAACTGTAACAAATGTGGAAGTTAACAACATAGCAACATAGCAAACATAGAAGTGACGGTTATGATGAAAATCAGAACAGGGCAAACTTACGGATGCTCTCTCTATATATTTTCCAGAACTATTTATTTACCATTAGGGGGTTCCTTGAAGATGACATCTCTATGATTGGTAGATTATCATGGATTTTTATTGCCAAAGTGTGTGAGTTGGACTACTTTTTTCTTTCTTCCTTTTTTCTTTCACACCCCTCCTTTTCCCCACTTTTCCCCAGTTCAGAGGTATTTATTTCAGAATATCTATTCTTACCTTAGTCCCATAATTTATTAAAAAAATTATTCTGTACTGACTGTAAAGATCTTGTCTGAAGCTTTGAATAATCTTCAGTGAAATGGAAAAACTTACTTAACTTCACAGGTTAATTACATTATTTTGTTGTTGTTAAGGCCAGGCAGTGTTATGACTATTATACCTGACATTCACTTATCCGAATTGATTTTATCTTCTTTCAAACTCTGTAGCACACTTCATCCAGAAATTGCTTTTTTCACTTAAAATAATATGTATAATAATATACATTTTTTAAAATTAAGGAGAAAAAAAAAAGTAAAAACCTTCAGCCAACAATTCCCAAAGCCATACGGAAATGCCAACCAATCATTTGGTTGCTTTCAAAACTGCTCCTCTCATAAACCGACATGAACATTATTTTGTGTTACACTCAACTACTAGGCATGAAACAGCTCCCACATTTGCAGTGGGTTAGCCTTGGCTAAGGGGCAGGTGCCCACCCAAGAGCTGCTTGCTCTCTTGTTCTCCCTCCTCAGCAGGGCCCCAGGAGAAGATAGGATGAGGAAGCTCATGGGTTAGGTGGAGACAGGCAGACCACTTAATAGTTACTGTCACAGGTTGAACAAGTTCAACTTGCATAAAATTAATTTCATTTTTTTCCACTTAAAATAGATTCTGGTAGACACAAATAGTATCTTTCCTTTGCCACCTTTTCCCATGCCTTCTTTAACACCTTCACTTTCAACTCCTCCAAGGCCAGATTGACTCTTTCATTTCCTCTAGGGGATGGGAAGCTGCAGTGAGCACTTCACAGTTTTTATCTGGTGCTCCTTCCTCCTCATGCTTGTCCCCTGCTCCAGCATGTGTCCTTCATGGGCTGAAATTCTTCAGAAGAATTCTATTCCAGCATGGACTTTTTATAGGTTACAGTGAATACCTGCTCCATCCCCTGGAGCACCTCCTATTTCTGCTTCTGTGACCTTGGCATTCCCTCTGCTATTTCTCACTCTTTCTGTTTTTCGCTGCTTCTCCTGACTTCTTTTTTTCTTTTTTTTTTTTTTCTTTTTTTAAATCCCGTGTGNTGGGCTCTGCTGTGTCCTGCTGTGGAGCCAGATACAACTTTATGTGTCAGCCACAGGAGCAGACCTTGGCCTCCCCCCACTGCCAAAACCTTGTCATATAAACTAAATAGAGTGTTTGCAAAAGATTTGACTGGAGGGCACGATGGTAAAAACAACTAAACTGTATAAACCTGCTGCATATTATATAGGGGTGGAAGTGTCTATTTTTGTTCCGAGCCCCCAAGTTTCAATTGAGTTCCTGGAAGGACATTGTCTCCTGAGCTGAAAAACAAGTTGCTGTGTGCTCTGCTAATTTTAATAATCACTTTTCCAAACAATTCTTTAATTTTATTAAACCTTCCTCTATTAAACTGAGTTTCCCTGTAATAGAATTTTCCATGGGAAATGCATTTATGCCCTGTAACTCAGGCATTAGTTGATATTGTTTTTGAAAAGTAAATGTTGACCTCTTCAGAAGGTGTCACTTCAGAGTAGGTCTCCCCTCTAAAGGGATCTCTAAAGGACAGAATAATGGGAACATTCTCTAAAGAGAAATGTTAAATAAAAAAGAAAAATGTTAAATAAAAGAGAGCATGACCTTCACAACTGAAAAATTTGTTACCAGGTGCTTTAAGTTTTAATAACCATGTATTCTGCATGCAGAAAAACAGGTGAAGGTCCTGAACAGTGTTAGTCACTTTTTTCTGCTTACATTTTTTGCTGATTGATTCTGTCCACAAACTAATTAAAATCTATGGCTATTTAGTTATCTTCAGCTCTTATCTGCAGGGTGCTGAACTCCCTTGGCCCAATTAAATCATGACAAAACACTTTTTTCAATAGAGATGTAGTCAATGCCATTTCTAGTTGGTCTAAGTGGTAAAGCATTGGAAGAACCAAAATTTGTCGTTTGTGCTACAATAAAGATATAATCTAAACTTTATAACAGCTCATATGCCCAGGCCCACAGGTCTGAGTGTTTAATTTGACTTAATTCGAATGAAAGATCTCTTGTAAGACTACAAATTGTAGACATTTCTTCGAAAACATAATAACTGTTTTACTAGTTTCTTCATACAACACCAAAGAATCATGAGATCATAGGAAAAAATGAGAACAGCTCCCTGCTTTTTGACTGTAAATTTATGTTGATCCTTCCAAATAAGATGCTTATAGGGAAGAATTCAAATAAGAAGATGGAAACTGATTCTGTGTTTAGAGAGAGAAGCTATGAACATTAATGACATGATCTTAAAAGAGGGGACAAGGGATTAACAAGTTTCTATTTTCCTTTGGGATGGGGAGGAGTATGAAGTGCGAATTATTCAGGGGAAAATTTTCAGCAACGTGCTACACTACTTAGACTTGCACAAAGCTATTGGACTGGGTGGAATCTACCCAAGGGTACTGAGAGAGCTGGCAGAAGGGCTCACTGAGCCAATTTCAATCATTTATTAGCAGTCCTGGGTAAATGAGTGGGTTCCAGTTGACTGGAAGTTAGCAAATGTGCTACCCATCTACAAGAAGGACCAGAAGGAAGATCTAGGGAATTGCAGGCATGTCAGAAGTGCACTTTACAGAAAGGAAATCAGATACCGATGCTCTGTCTCATTCAGTTGCATATGTTATAGTTTCTTGCATAACCGTAGTTTTTAATCCTCCCAGGACTGTCAATAAAATAGTAGACAATAGAATTTGTAATCTCAAAAATTTTATCTAGCATAGTAGGATATGACTGTTCTCTGTGGAACCCTCACCATTATATTACACATCCCCATGATGTCATAATCATCAGATGGTTCATAGTTCTATTTTCTGCTACTGTTATCTAACTTGGTTAGATGTATCCTTCGACCTTGCTACAAAGCCCCAGTGATGGAAAAGATCACAATGGCTGCACAGCTCTTCAGAAGGACCTTGACAGATTTAGAGATGGACTGAGAACTGTCTGCAATTCAGCAAAGGCAAATGCAGGGTCCTGCACCTGGAGAAGAGTAACTCCCATGTACCTGTACATGCTGGGGGCCAACCTGCTGGAGAGGAGCTCTGTGGAAAAGGATCTGGGAGTCCATAAGCCAGCAGTGCCTTCATGGTCCATATGGCCAGTGATATCCTGGGATGCATTAGGAAGAACATTGCCAACAGGTGGAGGGATCCTGACCCTTTACTCAGCCCTAGTGAGGCACAACTGGAGAGCTGTGTCCAGTTCTGGGCTCCCCAGGACAAGAGAGACATGGAGCTCGTGGAGTGAGTTCCACTTGAACATGAGGAAGAACTTTACTGTGTGGATGACTGAACACTGGCACAGGTTTTACAGAGAAGTTGCAGAGTCTCCTTCTTTGGAGATATTTAATAACTGTCTGGATGCAATTCCGTGTTCTAGGATGACTCTGCTTCAACAGGGAGGCTGGACCAGATGACCCACTGTGGTCACTTCCAATCCTATGCATTCTGTGATTGATTCTCTGATTCTGTGGCTGCTGGCTAGGTGCAACCCACAGGAATTATTCATTCCACCCTTCTGGTGTCAAACTCTCTTACATTTATAAATAAATGCAATTATTTTAAAAATATTTCTATATATACACATAGCATTGGTACTTCTTTCCTTTTTAATTCTTCTCCCCAGAATAGAAGAGGGAAGAAAAAATGTCCCTAGGTTTCTGAGCTAAAGCATTCTGTTAATATGTTTCAAGGTTACTTCTGTACTACTTGAGAATGAAACTTTCCTGAAAAAAATATAAGATTAAAACGTAAACAATATCAAGTATGTCTTTTGTTTTACTAGCGTAGCAAACAGCATTATTTAAAAAAAAAACTTATTAAACATAAGGCACAGATGCTCAGTTGGTACAAATCAGCATGACTTCATTGAAGTCAATGCAATCATGAAACTTTAAAACTTCTGTAGTGCTAATCCACATTTCTTTCTCTCTCTTTCTCTTTTTTAATTTTTTTTTTCTCCCACAACTAGGCTGTAAAGTAGAAGCATAAATGCTATTATTTTGGATATTCAGCATGGACAGATAAAGAGAAAGCAGTTACGTCATAAATATATGCACTAATTTTAACATATGTTGCTAGCTCTAGAAGATTGTTTTCTATAAGTAAGTATTTAATGATGCAAAGAGGACCAATGAACTTTTTTGAAATGCCCAGGCATTTGGCTCCTCCAAAAATTGAACCAGACTTCTAGTTATAAATATAATATAACATCAAAATATGTTTCTGAGCTCAGTTTTTAAAATTGAGGGCTAATGGGAACAAGGTTTTTCACTAGATCAGAGAAAAGTTATCAGATGAAACAGATTTTTTTATAGCAAGACAAAAATGCAGCTATATACAAATCTTCCAAACAAAATTCTCAGTTTTTTTTATTGTAAAGAAGAGTTTCATAGTTCTTGTAGTATGTGTTTCTTGGTATCTAATTGTAGCCTCTTAAAAGTTAGTGTCCAATCTGATTTCCTCTACTGTAGAGAGATGTAAACCTATACTTTTAATCTGAAGCTAAGATAAATGTCTCAGCATGTCGGATAAAATAATCTTCCAGAGTTTGCACTGACTATAGAAAAATATTGCATGAAGATTTTAGGCTGAAAACCTGATTATTATATAGCTAAACTTACATCTAATGAATTTCACTTTGCTGCTTTTTTATATTTCAGCTAATTCTGTCAGGTACTGGATATCTTTCTCTATTGGGGTCCATTTGCCTGGCTGGCATATAGAATCTTCCTGGAAGAATACCTTTCCTTCACACTAGATGAGATTTGACTCCAGAGCCTGAGAACTTGTGTCTCTTTTCCAATCACCTTTTCAATGCCCCCTTCTCTAGAAAGTTATCCCAGTGGCTTGGCTTCCCTACCCTCTAACTCCAGGCTACTAGTCTCCCTGCAGAGCGTGGGAAACTGAACTGGAACTTCATAAACATTTATTTTTTTCCTTCTAGACCAGCTGAATAAATAAAAACATTATCACTACATTGTTTGAGTTACTTTTGCTGTGAATTATATTAACAGTATTTTGGCATCAAAAGTTATGTGGAGACAAATTTTTAATTTTTCAAGCAGTGAGGGAAAAAATATTTTTGAAACACTTCATTAATCTATAAATTCTTTCACAGAGCTGTTTTCTGTTTGTGTATAAAACTCTCATCATCTATACATCACAGAGCCATGAGAAGGCATAGATTGTAAGAGAGGTCTGCAAATCCTCTGGTTCCAAACCTCTTGTGAAAGCAGAGCCAAGGTGATCTAGGGCCCTGTCAAGCTGAATCTTGAACTTCTCCAGTGACAGAAATTCTGAGTCGTCTGTGTGCAACGATTGCTTGAATATTCTCATAATGAGGAATTTCTGTCTTCTATTTAGGCAGAATTTCCCCTGAAGCACCTTGTGCCTGTCACCTCTTGTCCTGTCACCTTGCAGCCTAGTGAGAAGACAAACTCTGTAAGTTCTCTGTAACTCCCTTTTAGCTACTCAGAGACTATGATTAGGAGTTACCCTCTAAGCCTTCTCTATTCTAGGCTGAATAAACCAAATTTCTTCAACCTTTCTTCATGTGCCAAATCATTTAACCATCTAATCATATTGGCGGCCCTTTGTTGGACCCTCTCCAATTGTTCAATGTCTCTCTTAAACTGGTGAATCATAACAGTCAGTCAAGCATAACAACCTTCTCAATGGGAATTTGTGTTGAGAACTGCCAACTTGCCGTGTCTTCAACAACTAAGACAGATGGCACTAGGTAATTATTGAGGATTTTGAAACTTTGGCTTTACCCAAACTATCATAAAATTTGAACTCTGTTGGCATAAGTTGCTTTGGTTTGTTTGACTTTTGTTTGTTTGTCGTTTGTGTTTTGTGTGTTGTTTGTTTGTTTAAATAAAAATGGAAACAAAATCTATGTTTTATTCATATGATTTTTCTCCTTATTTTCTTTGATTTGTGAAAAGTTGGGCATAAACTAGCAGTGTATGCTGCTAAAAGCGTTAATAGGATCATAGCCAGGAAGCTGAATGGAGTGGCTCTTCCCCTCTGCTAAACATTTTTGAGATCATGGAAACGGAGTTCTCCATCTAGTTCTGGACCTTAGAATGCAAGAAAGAGACAATCACAGAAACACAGAATCGCAAAAAGGATAAGACTGGCAGGGACAACTGGAGGGTCACTTAGTCCAACCTCCCTGATCAAGCAGGGTCCCCTAGAGCATGTAACTGAGTATTGCGTCCAAGACTGAACATCTTCAGAGAAGGAGAACCCATAACCTCTCTGGGAAACCTGTGCCAGTGCTCAGTCACCCTCACAATAAAGAAGTTCTTCCTCAAGTGTAGGTGGAAATTCCTGTGTGTTGGTTTGTGCCCATTGCCTATTGCTTGGCACCAGCGAGTAGAGCCTTTTTCTAATTTATGATCCCTTAGTATGCATTTATTCAATTTACTTTGAATTTACTTTTGCACTTTTTGTCATTACAACATTGTTAGTTTTAAAGGGATCATTTATCATTCAATACAAATTTCCTGACATAGCTGCAGTTTATCATAAATAAATCATATTAGTGCACTGATGAAAATTCTATAACACTAGTGAAAATTTTAAATAGCATTACAGTATCACATTTATTCCAGAAGAATTCCAGTATGAATTTTCCCATGAACTTGTAAGATTTCTTTATTATGTTCAAGATCAGAGAAATTACTGATTTGCTTCCTTTTTGTATTTTATTTGCACTGTATGCAGCTACTAATTTATTTCACATCTAGTTTGACAATTAATTTCTTGTCAAATCCTTAATACATATCCCACTGCATTACATTTATACCCTACTTTTATCAATCAAACTTATAATTTAAGTGTAGAAGGAAATATTACTAGTTGAATTTTATCTGCAATTAAAATTATTCCTTCTCTTAACACTATAAATAATTGATTGTTTTTTTGAATTTTGTCTGGAAATCACAGAATCATAGAATCCTTTAGGTTTGAAAAGATTTCTAAGATCATCAAGCCCAACCATACACCTGACAGTGCCAGGTCCACCACTACACCATGTTTTCAAGTGCCATGTCCATAAGTTTTTGAACACTTCCAGGGATGGTGATTCAACCACTTTGCTGGGCAGCATGTTCCAATACTTGGGAACTCTTGTGCTGAAGAAAAATTTGTCAATATTTAATCTAAAGCTCTCCATGAAACTTGAGGCCATTTCCTCTTGTCCTGTCACTTTTTACTAAGGAGAAGAAACCAACCGCCACCTTAACAACTTCCTTTCAGGTAGTTATAAAGAGCAATCAGGTATCCCAAGCCTCCTTTTCTCCAGGCTAAACAACCCCAGCTGCCTCAGCAGCTCCCCATAAAACTTCTGTTCCAGCCTCTTTGCCAGCTCTGTTGCCCTCCTCTGGACACACCTCTCCAGCACCTCGAAGCCTTTCTTGTAGTGAGGGACCTAAAGCAGAACACAAGACTCGAGGTGTGGCCTCACCAGTGCTGCGGGGGGCAATCACTGCCCTGGTCCTGCTGGCCACACTATTCCTGATAGAAACCAGGATGGCATTGACATTCTCAGCCACCTGGGCACATGCTGGCTCCTGTGCCAGCTGTCAGCCCACACTCCACTCCCAGCCCCTTTTTCACTGGGTATCTTTCCAGCCACTGTGCCCCAAACCTGTATTGTTGCAAGGGGCTGTTGTGACCCAAATTCAGGACCCAACACTTGATGGCATAGAACCTTATACAATTGGCTTCAGCTCATCAATCCAGCTTGTTCAGATCTCTGTGAAGAGCCTTTGTGGCCTCCAGCAGATCAACACTCCTGTGTGACTTGGCATCATCTGTGAACTTACTCAGGGTGCACTCAAACCCCTCGTCCAGGTTGTTGATAAAGATATTCAACAGAACTCCCTCCAGGCACTGGAGCTGAGATTCCCCTGCAGCCCGTGGTGCAGACCATGGTGAAGCAGCTCTGCCCCTGCAACCCATGGAGGACAATAGGGTTGCAGAGATCCACCTGCAGGCCATGGAGGAGACCATTGCTGGAGCAGATGGATGCCTGAGAGGAGCCTGTGACTCCACAGGAGAACTGCCCTGAAGTAGGCTCCTGGCAGGGACCTGCAGACCTGTGGAGAGAGGAGCCCATTCTGGAGCAGGTTTCCTGGTAGTGATGCTGTTTTGAGTTTTGCCTTTTTTTCTCTTACATGTTCTCTGTATTCTTCACACACATATTTGTAACTCTGCCACCTATTNTCAGCCCACACTCCACTCCCAGCCCCTTTTTCACTGGGTATCTTTCCAGCCACTGTGCCCCAAACCTGTATTGTTGCAAGGGGCTGTTGTGACCCAAATTCAGGACCCAACACTTGATGGCATAGAACCTTATACAATTGGCTTCAGCTCATCAATCCAGCTTGTTCAGATCTCTGTGAAGAGCCTTTGTGGCCTCCAGCAGATCAACACTCCTGTGTGACTTGGCATCATCTGTGAACTTACTCAGGGTGCACTCAAACCCCTCGTCCAGGTTGTTGATAAAGATATTCAACAGAACTCCCTCCAGGCACTGGAGCTGAGATTCCCCTGCAGCCCGTGGTGCAGACCATGGTGAAGCAGCTCTGCCCCTGCAACCCATGGAGGACAATAGGGTTGCAGAGATCCACCTGCAGGCCATGGAGGAGACCATTGCTGGAGCAGATGGATGCCTGAGAGGAGCCTGTGACTCCACAGGAGAACTGCCCTGAAGTAGGCTCCTGGCAGGGACCTGCAGACCTGTGGAGAGAGGAGCCCATTCTGGAGCAGGTTTCCTGGTAGTGATGCTGTTTGAGTTTTGCCTTTTTTTCTCTTACATGTTCTCTGTATTCTTCACACACATATTTGTAAGTCTGCCACCTATTGTATTAGTAGCTAGTTTTCCCGGTACTTTTCCATGGCCTTTCTCTAAGCAGAAAGACAAAACAAATTCCAGAGCTCTGAGTCCCAGGAGGTACAAAGCCCCAGTGCTATCTTGGTTCTTCCTGGGAACCAAGGTCGAGAACAACCTTTCGAGATACATTCTCATGGATGGAGCATAGCTAGTACCAAAGGGCTCTGGAAAAGGGGCTTGACCTGGGGGGGAATTGCATCATCACTTGTCCTCAATTCTAATTGGTGCTTTTAATCACTTACGCTAATTTCCTAAAACCTATAAAACTGTATTCACCCCTAGAGGGGTGGGCTTTTGTGGACATCTTTCTGTAACTGCCTCTGAAGGCCTTCAATAAAGATCCACTCTTATATTATCTCCTTGCTAAAATTATCTCGAGTTTCATTTCCAGGTTGGGGAAATGGCAACAGTAGGACTTGTGGCTCCATGGGCGACCCACATAGGAGCAGGCTGTGCCTGAAGAACTGTACCCTGTGGAAGAGTGGCTGGTGTTGCAGCAGTTCATGGAGAGCTGTTGCCTGTGGGATAGACACATAGAAGAGAAGATGGTGGANTCCCGGTACTTTTCCATGGCCTTTCTCTAAGCAGAAAGACAAAACAAATTCCAGAGCTCCGAGTCCCAGGAGGTACAAAGCCCCAGTGCTATCTTGGTTCTTCCTGGGAACCAAGGTCGAGAACAACCTTTCGAGATACATTCTCATGGATGGAGCATAGCTAGTACCAAAGGGCTCTGGAAAAGGGGCTTGACCTGGGGGGGAATTGCATCATCACTTGTCCTCAATTCTAATTGGTGCTTTTAATCACTTACGCTAATTTCCTAAAACCTATAAAACTGTATTCACCCCTAGAGGGGTGGGCTTTTGTGGACATCTTTCTGTAACTGCCTCTGAAGGCCTTCAATAAAGATCCACTCTTATATTATCTCCTTGCTAAAATTATCTCGAGTTTCATTTCCAGGTTGGGGAAATGGCAACAGTAGGACTTGTGGCTCCATGGGCGACCCACATAGGAGCAGGCTGTGCCTGAAGAACTGTACCCTGTGGAAGAGTGGCTGGTGTTGCAGCAGTTCATGGAGAGCTGTTGCCCGTGGATGAGACACATAGAAGAGAAGATGGTGGAGAACTGTTTCCCATGGCAGAGATACCATGGTGCAGCAGGAGAAAGACTTCTCTCTCTGAGCAGAGGGAGAAACAACTGGTGATGAACTGTTCGTAGCCGCCACTCCCTGTTTTTCTGAGCCACTGAGGGAGGAAATTTGCTCAGGATGGAGGGAGAGGTGGGGAGAAGGTGTTTAAAAGATTTATTTTACTTCTCATTCTCTTGCTCTGATTTTTTTAGTGATAAATTTAAGTAATATACCCAATTCAAGTCTGGTAACACACCACAGTTTTGGCTACTGCTGAACAGTACTTGCACACCATCAAGACTTTCTCTGAATAAAAAGTGAGTTGACTGGATGTCAGCAAGAGACTGAGATGGGACACAGCCAGCACAGCCGACCTCAGCTGACCAAAGGGAGAGTCAATGTCATATCACATTGTGCTAAGCAGTAAAAGCTGGTGGAATGAAGGAAGAAGGGGGGGCATTCATGTGTTTGCCATGGTTTTTGTCTTCCCAAGTACTAAAGGCCTGCTTTCCTTGAAATGGGTGAGCATCTGTCTTCTGATGGAAAGTAGTAAATTCCATATTTACCAGTGCTTGCAGCTTTTTTTTTTTTTTTTTTTTTTTTTTTTTTTTTTTTTTTTTTTTTTGTGTAATTAAACTGGCATTACCTTAATGCATGAGTCTGTTCTCATTCTTTCTATTTTTCTTCCCATTCCCAGGGTGAAGTGAGTGAGTGAGTGAGTGAGTGAGTGAGTGAGTGAGTGAGTGAGTGAGTGAGTGAGTGAAAGTCAGGCTGGGTGTTTAGCTACTGCTCAGGGTCAACCCATCATGCATATATAAGTTATGTAGGCCATGAGATTCATCTGGGGAATAATCTGTGTGTAGTTACTATGTCTGCTCTTCATTGTCTCAACAACTTATTCAGGAAAACTAAAAATTACAAAATCACCTTGATTTTTCAGCAGAAAATACTGTAGAAATAAGCAAAGCATTATTGTTTAAATCTCTTCTCCTATTTATCTGATACACTACTGAATCGTGACCTATTCTGTAAAGAAATCTGCTTGCCCCAGAATAATCAATAGTCAAGTTATATTTCACAGGGGCATGAGAAATCATTAAATGCTCTTTTGTCTCTTCTGGAACAGCACACTAAGTCTTCAATTTTCTGTAATGTTTTTCAGTAGCTATATTGTGGATAGTGCTGAGTACTTTTTAGTCTGTCAAGATGAGTTGTCTACTACTCTGGAAAATTGTTTAAAAAATCTGGGTTTCTTTCTTCTCACAGTTGCTATTTAATGTGCACAAGTAAACTACTGTGTGCAAATACTCTTACTATTGCTGTTACCATTTCAACTTCCATTTTAAAAATAAAAATTATTTTCTTTTTTTTTTTGGATTTTAGTGGTAAATGAACAAACGTATCATGCAAGACTACAAAAAAAAGAAAAAAAAAATTACAGAGCTTCTGTCCCGCAAGCTCTTTGTCATTTAAGAATCTCTGATATGTAATCCTCCTAATGGAAGAAAATCTGATGCATGCCAGAAAGGCTTGGTGCCTTTTCTTCAAGATTTTCTGGGAAGGTTCACTTGAGAGAAATTCAACATACTTTTGGATTTTTTCCATGTTACACATAAACAGTATCTTTTAAACTGAGTTTAAGCTATAATGCAAGGAAAAAAAAAAGCCTAGATAAGGAAAAATAAAGGCATGTTTTGATTTTAAATGGTGTGGTGATGCCCGGGGATGGAGCGGATTATTGTATTCTGATCAAAAATTAGAAACAAATGAATCAGCCAATTGTGCGGCAATTGAATGATGAGCTTGATGCATGTGGAGCATGTTGGGAGCATGCCAAGAGGATCTGTACTTTCGTGGTACAGGTGAGAATGAGAAAAATTATTTTCGGGAAACATTGATTTAACAAATTGTTTTTCAGAAGACGAAAGGAAAGTGCTAAATGAGAAGACAAAAAAATAAAGTACCTGCAGAAGTTGATGCTCATCTTAAGCTGTGAAAAGGTCAGGCATCTAGATTCAGTTAACACCTAAGGTTCTCCTATAATCATGAAAGACAGACACTTTCAAAGAGTAATTTATTGTAAATATTTTAGATACCTTCTACCCTGATGGCTGTATGATTTTATATATCCCATTCTGTGTTTTATATTCCAAACTGGATAAAATCCCAACTGGCCTTGTCTGACCTCATATCTGACCCCATTTTGAGTAGCAGGTTGGATTCAAGTTACATTCTGAAATGAATTTAATGAATAATTTTGATCCTGCCAGTCTAAATTTGTAAACAAAATATTTTGCATTGGACACTAATTTGTACTATTCATGAAACACAGGCACGTTCTACACATCTCATGCTTGGAGACGGGAAAACAATTTTGCCCCGTACTTTTGAGTATACCAAGCTTTCTTCCAGCATAAGTTATTACAATTGCCTGTGCACTCCATCAAGTTCATAGGCTTTATATTGACCTGACAGCACAGGTTTCAAGACTTCTTTTAGCTTGTCTTGTCCTGAGCCGATTTTAATTAGTTTTAACTCTCAGCTAGCTGCAAAATATATTTTAGTTTAGTTTTACCTTGTAGGAAAAACAAGTAATTGTCCAGACTGGATTGAACTATCTTCGATCTCAGAATAAAATTTGCTGTAGAAGGGTGTAGGTGTGATCTTATAACAAAATGTGCTGTGGAAGAGTGCAGATACCAGACAAAGATCTCAAACTATAAATTCAAATCACTGCCATCCATCACTGTTCATTACCAGCAAGTTTAACCTCGAGCACCACACAAACCCACTGAGGAGATCAAAAATAAAAAGCATGAGTAACTGGGGAACAAATGACAAGAAGGAACACATTTTGACTTGCATAAAACCCTCCATTTCCAATCTATCTGATGAAGATGGAGAGAAACACTGGACAGGTGAGCATAACAACACAGAAAAAAGGGCTGTTAGTGGTGATGTAATGTGTAACTATTTTACTTATGTGGCTTTTCTATATTAATTTGGGCTGTAAGTATTAGTATTGTTGTAACTGATAAACTGCTGCATTTCAATTAGATTTTAAGAGTTTAATTACACAGCAAATTCTTCACTCCATATACCCAACATATTCCGTTTTGCACATAACAAGATTTTGAGTGTAACATCAGCTGTTTGATTCTATATGAGAAAATTATTTTGACTTTCACTGAAAATCTTGATTTTCTCTTTCCTTGATCCTTCCAGAAAAACATTTATGTGGCTTATCCTCAGACAACCCTGGAATTTTTTTTCAGCTTCCTTTTCAGATTTCGGAACCCTGGAATCTGAAAAAAAAAATGCGCTGAATTGTGCTGAGTAGATTCTACTTTCCGCCACTCCCACTCCACACCCATTTATTCCTGTCCTCACCAAACAGATTTTTGACATTCAGACTGACACTCTGAACACTTAGAACTTAGTTTTGGACCTGGGAGACACAGGACCATTTTTCCTGATACACACCAGTATGTCTGTACAACAGGCAGTTTTCCCACAAAGACATGACATCATTTCCACCTGTCAGTTAGAAACAGCTGCAATTGCAGCTTATTCTGAGAAATTAGCAGAGGCAGCATTTTATGTTAATACCTCATTTTGAGCCATTTAATTTGAAGCTTTAGGTGCCATTAATTCCTCTTCTCTCTTTTGTATCAAAATTATTTTATACTGTCTCTCATCCATTTATTGTTGCCAAGAGTCACTGCTCACTGAATAATGACAGACATGCCAGCACATTTATAACCTGAAAATAGAGCTAAATGCTATCAAAATCCATATACTTTTCCACAGAAGCAGATGCTAGCAATATTCTAAAATGAATAACAGTGAGGAAAGCACAGTTTCTCCTGGCTTTTCTGAGGACGCTGAGCTTATGATAGGACTAAGCTAACCTGAGCTCCTGCCTGTAGGATAGTGAAGAGATTTTGACAGGAAGTTAGATAAAAGTTAGATTATAAAAACTTTCATTTGGGAAAAATGCATTAGTCCACATTGCTTGTTAGTATTAATAGAGGCAAAGAAACTGGATTTAGGCTTGTGGGTTTGATTAATTGGTTGGGGTTTTATCCTTTTTTTTTTCCTGATACAAAAGAATGAAATTAAAAAACAATAGGAAACCTGAAACCAAGATTCAGTAAAGTTACATTTCAAGTTTGACCCTTCACACACACTTGATCAATAAAAAGCATTAGACAGAAGGCAATTAGGTGAGGTGCTTATTCAGGATCTGAACTTAAATGTTCTATCACTTTTTAAAATAAAGTCTAATGTATCAGACATAATGATAAATATTTCTGTATGCCTGAGTAAGTATAAATATAGTTAAACTATGATGTTTGTAAGTGTAGGAGGAACCACAGCTGTGTCTGTCAACCTCAATTAGCACATTGCTAGAGAAAAAGATTCTTTTCAGCAATCAAAAAAGTTTCTGGAATAGAACAAATGAAACTTCAAAAGCTGACCATGGCAGTGTGTAATAAAAAAAAAAAAAAAAAGAAATTAGTTGAGAAAACAAAGTCATCAGCTGTCTTCTAGGCAACAGATCAGGATTGGAATATTTCCATCTGCTGTGTCTGGAGGGTGAATCAGTTAATAATTTTGTAACTTGGACTTTTAGATGACTACAATACATTGAGACAAAATCTGGCACAACATTCCCTCCTTGTCTCTCAGGAATTTACAATTTAATGGTTTAATTGCGACGTATTATTTTGTGATGTTCTATTCTGCTTGCAGAATAGTACATACATTATCTTCTGTGACCAAACCAAAGAAGGTTTAATATTTTTCATAGATTTGTTCACTGAAAACTAAGAAGGGGAAAAGAAAAAACTCTAAAATAAATGTTTTATTTGCTACTTCTGCCTCCAGACTCTTTGATTATAATAGCTATAACTTACACTCAGGGAAGCAGTAACCTAGGAAATACCTCACCATACCACCTCTCTGGTTTCCTTATCTCCAACTCTTTTAAATGACACCCATGGGGTTTTTTTACTGATCTTGAAATATTGCATCTGTCATCAACTTGGAATAATGTATCTATTGATTTCTTACCAGTGACTAATAGAACAGAAAAATAATTTTACTGGTCTTTAGGTGAACAATAAACAACAGGAGCCTTTTTTTGACTCATTTCCAACATCACCTCAACAATGGTGTTGCACTGTATGTATGGGATAGGTTTGATTGTTTGATAGCATTTAGTTCTATTTTCAGAAATTAGAGAGAAGGCAATTTCACTGTGTCATAAATCCAGCAAGCAGAACAGAAGACTAACCGAGCTGAACAAGGAGCTCCTTGTGGAGTTCAAGAGGAAAAAGAAATTGCATGATTTCTGGAAGAGAGATCAGGCTTCACAGGAAGATTACAGAATCATGGTTCTTATATGCAGGGAGAAGACATGAAAGGCCAAAGTTCAATTAGAGTTAGAACTGGCTGTAAGAGCTTGATAATAAGAGAAAGGCTTCAAAAAGCGCCTCATCATTATATCTGCTTATCATAATCACTCTTGAACACTTGAAAACTTTGTGGAGGGGATGGACTGTGAGTGGCCCGCCTCGACGCCCATAGAAAGGAAGGTGCAAAGCGTGGAGGGGAAAGAGAGGGGCAGAATCCCTGACCTTTGCCTTTCCCCACCACCACCATCGCCTGCTGCGAGACACCCTGAGGCCTCCGGGAGCCGACGCCGCCCGCCTGAGGAGAACCTCCCGATCCTGCATCCTTGGGCTGAAATCAGGGCTGAGTTGTGGAACCCCCGCCCCGCTCCTGCGCCCCGTGGTGGGCGCACCGCGAGTGGAGCGAGCTTCGCACCGCGCCTGCATCCCGGAGGACGGGCCGCCGCATTCCAGCCAAACTGCCCCAGAGGTCGGAGAAGGCGGAGAAGACNATGGACAGTTAGTTCTCTTTACTTCTCTGTTATTAAACTGGTTCATAGCACTGGCTAGTGTTGTTTCAGATCATAGAGGTTTTTCTAAGTAGCTCCTGATAGTGAAGACGGTCATCTGACTAATAGAGATGAAGATGAAGTGGAGGCATTTAATACATTTTTTGCCTCAGTCTTTAGTAATATTGGTAGACCTTGGGCTGCTCAGTCACCCGAGTGTGTGGACCACAAACGTGAGAACAATGACTTTTCATTTGTGGACACTGAAATTGTAAGAAACCAGCTGTATCAACTGAATGATCACAAGTCCACTAGGCCCGATGGGATTCACCCCAGAGTACTGGGGGAGCTAGAAAATGTTAGAGCAGGACCCATATTGATCACTTATCAAAGGTCTTGAGAGTCTGTGCACGTTCCTGCGGACTGGAAGCTAGTCAATGTTATTTCAATCTACAAAAAGGGCACAGGGAGCTGCAGAGCTGGTAGTATAACCTCAGTTCCTGGAAAAATTATGGAGAAGATTGTACTGAATACTATTGAAAGACATTTAAAGAACAATGGAATCACGAGGGCCAGTCAACATGGGTTCACAAGGATAAGCCATGCTTAACTAACTTGGTATCCTTCTGTGATAAGACCACCTGCCTAGAGGATGAAGGGAAGGCAGTGGATGTAGTTTTTCTGGATTTTAATAAGGCTTACGAAGCTGCGCTGGCTGTGGCCATGACTGTGTTGTCTTTCAGGAGTTTTTCAATACCCCCCTAAAAATCTTCTCCATAACTTTACCAGGCACTGAAGTGAGACTGCCAGACCTGTAGTTTCTGGGGTCCTCTCTCTTGCCCTTCTTAAAAACTGGGACAACATTCACCCCCTTCCAGTCAACTGGGACCTCTCCAGGCCAAGACTGCTGAAAAATCATTAAGAGAGGCTTTGACATCAGCTACTGTTTGTTCTCTTCCCTAGACTGTTGTCATCTGCAATCTTAATAATCCCACTCTCCGTTTCACCATTTAGGTACTGAATGAAACAGAGTCTCCCTTGTGCACTTCTCTGAATACAAACCCTTGCATAACCCCAGCTAAATAATTCTTTGGTTAAGAACTACTTATAACACTGTCCAAATATGGATTTTTACATAGCTTGGTACATATTTTATGGTATTTTAATTTATATTATGTAAAATTTATTGGAGCTTGTGATCTGAGGGCTTAACCTTTCAAAACTATACTGGGCCAAAGTTCAATGTATTGTTCAATCAATATTGCCAATTTAAGACATTAGGGTGCTTGATTCTCTCTATGAATAATGTAAAACTCTCACCAGTTACACCTACTTTGTACACACCTAATTCCTCTGTTGGAATTAATAAGCAGAATGGTAGGTTTGTAAAACTGGGACAAGAGGAAGCTGTGAAAACTTTAACTGTAAATCCTTTTTGTATAGATAGAAATTTTAAAAAAGGAATAATATATTCCATTTCCATATATAAAATTGTTGTTTATTTTAATGCAAAGTGTTTTATTACTCTTATTTTTACAGTTGCATTTCTGATGATCTGAAATGTATAATTTGTAGTAGAATTGCAGTTTTAGAACATGGACTTTAAACTCAGAATGGCTTTTTTTTTTTTTTTTTTTCTGGAGAAAGAATAGGCAAATCTTATCTTTCAATCAAAGCTGATCTTTCAGAAGACAACTGCTGAGCTGTAGAATTGCTCTCATGAAATTGATCAGGGATTTTCTATTTACCTCAGTGACCATTTAAGTAGATCAAAAGAAGTAGAAATATTATATACAATATGTCCATATATTATAATTACATATTCTATTATTTCTTTCTAAAGACAGCCTAGGAGAATCTAAATCAAAACAAGGAGATAACTTACCAATTAGCATCATTCCTTCACTCCCAATGCCTCCCCTTTCTCCCCCAAACTGAGCTGCACAGTTTGGAAGGAAGGGGGATTGGGGGTTCACGGCTTGTCCATAAAAGTTTCCTTCTGCCACTTCTTCCTTCCCACACTCCTGGCCTATTCCAGTGTGGGCGGTCCATGGTCCCCTGGTCTCCTCGCCATGGACTGCAATGTCTGCTCTGGAATGTTTGTCTCCACAAGTTGCAGGGGAATTTCTGCTCCTCCTCTTCCTTATACCGTGATGTTGCTACCCCTACAAGGGGTTGTTTTTGTTTCTCACACTTTGCATTTTGCTTTTTTTTTTTTTTCAATTACTGTTAACTGCCTATGTGAAATTTTGCTCTTTCTTAAATATGATTTCCAGAAGAACTAGAAGCTTCACGGACAGACTCAGATGTGTCCTGTGGGGGGCCCATTGCAAAGCTGGCTGGAATAGACAGGAACAAGTATGGTGCAGCCCTTGACCTCTTCTTACAGAGACATCTATAAGCACATACCTCCTGTCCCACCACCGCAACTTTGCCATGTGCACCCAGTACAGGGGCTGCTTGATAGGGTTGTGTTCTGCACTGTCAAATTTAGCTTTCAGAGCGGTATTAGAAAATAGGTCTGCTAGTGTTTAACATCTGTAATTTACCTGTTTGTGATACAGGAGACATGGAAGTGGAAAAGAAATTAAAATTTTGTGTCCTGTGCTCAGGTGTGTGTTTTGTTACTAGACTGCAATACCAAAAAGCTGATGTCACTTCAGCTACTGCTTCTTCATTCTGCACCAATTAGGAATCATGAATCCTAAACATTCATGTTTCTCCAGCCGAAATCAGCTGTCAGAAACCCAGTGAAGACTTCAAAATGCACAGTGCAAAAAACTTAACATTTCCTGGTACTTGCTTCAGTGACTCCCACTCAGCATTCAAGAACACTGTCTTGTCCTGAAGATGACTGAGACCTTTAAATAGTCTTTGGTGTAGAGGATGTGCCAAGCAGCTCATTTTTCTTTCATTAATTAAGATACATTAGCTTTAAGTTACATGCTGTGATGACCTTTGTCACAGAACAAAAAATTTTGGCAATGGAAATAGATGACCTTTCTCAAAAGGCATCACACAGAATACAGATTTTTTTTCCAATGGTGCAATTGCGTTGAAGCACATATTCAAATATTAGATTTAATTGTAACACTGCAGTAGCAGTCATATTAGAAAATTTTAAATTATTGATACATGTTTGTATTATAAAATAACTTGTATTTAAATTACTGATTGGTGAATAAACACCATTTAATAAGTAGATCAACAATCTTCATTGATAGTTGTTGAAGTAGTCTGTAACTGCTGATGCCTAAAAGAAGGCTACCTGGAACAGAGGCTGGACAGAGTTAAAGAATAAAATAGATATTTATTGAAAGGCCTTCACAGGACACACTCTGGGAGTACCAAAGTCTGGCCAAGACTACACCTAAGATGGACCCCCAAGATGGACCCCGGGTCACGCGTTCTCGCCCTTTTTATAAGTTTTGGCCCATTTACATATTCGGGCCAACTGTCCAACCACAGCTTCAGTCCATGCAGTCCCATCCTTTCGGACTGTCCCCTCTCAATCCATGGCTGTTTACATTCTTGGGGTCTGAAGCTGCGAATGTCCTTGGTTCTTCAGGCTGGAAACGGTGTGTTTTGTCTAGCCAGGCTAGGAGAAGAGCTGTTAGCACTATACGTGAAGCCCAGAGTTACAGACACACTAATGCAGTATAAAATCTAAAAAATATGAAAGTTAAAACTAAAGGTATCACTGCCACAAACAATAGTCTTCTTTATTAAAATTATTTGTGGTTAATGAAATTTCAAAATCACATTTCTGTTTCCATATATTGTGGACAATGTATTCCACATTAATTAAAGGCTTCCTGTGTGCCTATATTTTCAGAATATTTTCACGGTTACATTTATTGTGAATACCTGGCTGCCTTACAGTCTTCTGTCCTATTTAAGATTCTTCCTAAGTAGGATTCTTCCTTACTTCCTTTTATGCAAATAAACATTATTCAAGTTTAGATGGTTCAATGTACAGTACATGGGATAAGTAACTTTTTTATGGAGCTGAAGTTTTTGTGTATTTACATAATATATACACAAAAATGTGTATTTTTGAACAACATTTTGGTGTTTGCTAATGATTATAAAATCTGAAGTCCCTTTTACTAGCTTCAGTCTCCAAGTTTTCCTATACTTATATGGAACATACAAGGTTTTTTCATCCCAGTAGAAGTAAAATATTCACCCTTAATTATCTTGAGGGAGAAAAAAAAGCCTTTAGTCTGAGGTTTTATGTTACCACATACCCCTTAAGATATGATCAGGCAGAAGCTTTTGACTTTTTTTCCATATTTGCCAGCCCTAGGTCTCAAAGGATTGTAAGCTTTCAACTCCATTTAATTTTCTAATTACTATTTAGATAATTAAATTGCCCTTACTGTTCATGAGTGGCTCTGAGTAGGAATTACACGGCATTTTAGAAATGCAGTCTGTACTTCCTTTTGAGAACCAGGGTGATTCTATTCTGTCTGTTCATGTTTTAACAAAGCAAAATTCGATGTTGGAAATGTTACTAATATTATACGCAGCCCAGCAATCTAAGCTCAGTGTCCTGTGTATGGTGAACTGATACAATGACATAATGTTCTTGTAAGTATGAAGTGCATCTCAGGGACACTGTGGTCATAACTTGTGCTAGCCATTATATGAAATTAAGATGTGTATTAGTTAACTTTCTTACTATTTAAATCCCCAGTTTGTTCATAACAATATACTGAATTACATTTCAGTCTTGTCTTGATAACTTTTCATTAACATCCTGAATTAGATTCAGATCTGCCACCACAGAAATACTACTAATTTCCATTTGCTTTATATTCCAATTATTTTCTGTTTTGAGCAACCAGAAAGTGCTAAACACCTCACAAACAACAGCAAAAAAAATATTCCAATCACAAAGATCCAGATAAAATAAGAGCAATACTGTGTGGTAAATAGAAGAATTAAGAACATGGAAGAAAGATGGAGGGAACTAGAGTTATCAAAGAAGATATTCCTCCTCTCAGGGCTCTTAACAGACATATAGTAGCATATGGCCTGCAGCTCTTACCACCCCCACTCATCTTTCCCATCCCAATGACTAACAGATCTGTCCTGAGATAAGTATGTTTGATACACTCACAAAGGAGTTCCAGCATCACCTCAGTTTCGAGTCTGTCATACAGAAGTTAAACAAAACTGGAGTAATTTTAATATAAGGTAGAGGATGAAGGCTATGGTGGTTCTACTTATTAGCAAGCGAATCAGGGATCCATCTCTCTGGGGAGGCAACACTGGTCAGGAGGGCATGGAGGAGTGCTAGGGGCAGCAACAATTTTAGCCGCTCAATTTTAATCCACTGCTCCATGCCTGTCAGTGGTCTCAATTAGTCTAACCACATTCCTTATGTGGTTTTAACAGTCCCACACCTTAAGCAAAATGCAAGCCTGCTTCTGCATGGCTCCCTTACAAGTATTTATAGACCTCAAAGAACATAGAAATAATTTTGTCTTCTCTTATATTAAGCAGGTGATTGTAAGAAGAGGTGTATGCTCACACATATAAACATTCTATGCATTTTTTTCTCATGTTGTTAAAGGGTGATATAAAAATATTTTTCTATGATTTCAGTAGCCTATAGTGTGAAGACAAAATATAAGAAACTGTCTATGATATTTTATGTAGAAAACAGATGATGTAAAGAGTTTTCAACTCAACCTAACAAATAGGTTTTGCATGGGAAGTTTGATTAATTATGTTTTCAAAGTATCAGCGTTCCATAGTAAAATAAAGAACTAGCTTGTGGTTTCCTTTTCTTTTTCTCCCAAAAGAATGATGTGATTGGGTTGCACCAGCTATTAAGCAGTTGAAAATAGCTGACAATGTTGTATTGAACATAAAACAAAGGGTTTCAGCAGCAAGGGCTGCAGGGCATTCTGTAAGGAAGGATATGAGCCACCTTGTGCCACCCCTGCATGCAGCAGCAGGGCCTCCCCTGAGGGACTGCATCCCATGGATGATCCTCATTGGAGCAGAGGAGCAGAAGGAAGTAAGGAGCAGGAGAGGAAAACAAGTAAGAAGCAAGGAGTAGCAAAAGGAAATCTTTGTGCTATGTCTTCAGCCACCTGCACCATCTGTTGCCACACTACCAAGGTGGGACTGAGTACATGTGACAAAAGCAAGGGAAATTTAGACTAGGAAGAGGAGAGGAAGAGTGTTTGATTATGTCTTTTGCTTTTCTTGTGGCAAGTTATTTGTATGAAAACAGAAGTCAATAACGTAAGGCATTAAGAGTAACACAGAAAAAAATAATAAGTACAGGTCTGTATTTCTGGGTATATTATTTTATCCTTATTAGGATCAAAAGAAAAATTCTAACTTATTTCAGCAGGATTGAATTTTCTGTAGTCAAATAAAGCTTGTCACAAATGTATAAAAAATAGTGTGTTACCTAGATTTACGATGTTTCTATGTAGGCTTCTTTCCTATTCTTTGTTTATAGCTGATGAAAACAGTGCCTACAGAAGTCAAAAAGAGATTAGTCAAAGAAACAAAATTATATTAGCAGGTGCAGATTTTTATCAGATATGTAAATATTAAAAAATATAAATCTTCTTGTCCAGAGAAATAGTCATGGGTAATCAGCTGAATTTTGAAAATTTATACTGAATGAAAAATCCAGTTTAAAACATCGGTCATCAAAAACTACTCATTGTCAATGTTACGATAAAAAATTCCTACACATAATTATAGTGAACAAATGTTACACCAGTTTATTAATTTCCACATTTAGTGAAATAGTTAGGAGGTACAAATTTGTGATATTTAAAATGCCGAAACATTTAGAAGCCTTGGATATGTTACTTGAACTGTAAGTTGAAATATGTGAAGTGCACTTTTGAAATACAGGTATGTGAAGTGTATGGTTGAAATAATGTTAAGTGGCAGTGACTAAAAATGGTATTTGATTATCTATGATGGTTTTGCATATACAGAAGTCATTCTTTAGCAGATGGAAAAGTGCTAATGCAGAGGTTGAGTGTGGAACAGAATATCAGATCAACTTTCTTGTCCAAAAATAAAATTGTTCACTGTAAAACAGGGAAAATTTGACACTGGGATCCCAGTCCTAGGTCACACAGAAAACTAATTCAATATCAACTAACTCATGCCAATTCTAAGTTGTTTAACAAAGTGTGATGTGTTACCAGGGAGGTTTGGTGTTGAATCAGCTATTATCAGTACGCTGTACTCCTACTAACACTACCTTGCATTTTCTGTTTTCTTGAGGCTGGTCTAAAACAGCTTTAACTTTCATATCCTTTAATACAATAGCTATGTGACTGCAACAGACCGAGATCAAATTCATATCACTGTATGAACCTTTATAAATTCAATACTATGATCCTAAAACCATTTGAGGATCTTCACCAAAATCTATAGTCAAGAAGAGATGATGACAGTTGTTAGTGATAATATTTTTTTTTAACAGTTAAAAGCAGTGCATACCATTGCCCATTTCCCACTTTGCTCCTTAAACACTTATCTAAAAGCCCTCTTGTTCTTGATACTAGAAATCAACATTTAACTACTTTGTTTGATGTAGAGCAGCTGTAGTTCAAAAGAAACCTTTCCTTGCACAGACCTGCAACCGGCAAAGTCTTGAGAATATATTTATTATATATTGTGTTACATTACATTATATTTACTCCTATGTACTACTTTCCTTGTGGCCAGTTCAGATGTAGTTAGAGCAATTATGACAAAGAGAAGTGGTAAGAACAGCGTGGTTATCTTGGAGAAAATACGGTCATTTTTGTCACCTTTTATATATATTGTGACAAAGTTCAGATTTCTGGTTTTTTATAAAGTTAACTATGTTCTAGAAATAAAACCTTTCAGTAAAACCTCAGTAAAATACAGATGTATGTTAATATAATCACAAGGTTTAATTGGTGCTTTCTTAGGTAAGAAAAATCATTAGATTAGTTAACTGATACAGAGACACTGAATTATAAAATTTCAGTGAAACTTGAATTTTTTGAGTCAGATATTCCCTCATTATTCACAAACATTTGAATAAAATATCAAAACTAGTTCTATGGGATGCTATTACTGGTATGCTGAGATTTTAGATGAATCATAAATTTTTAATTATAAAGTTGTAAAAATAACATGTTTAGACAATACCACACATAGTTTTACAGGTTGAAGGGGGGGTTGTTCCATTTCTGTTTCATTTTCTTTCCACTTTAATGCATGTTTAATTATATCCAGAGATAAATATATATGTATATAATTTTATTGCAGACATATATGTTTATGTATTACATATATATGCAGGACAACTCTGTTACCAGGAGATGAAGACTATATTCAATACTGTATAAAAAAACTTAACACTGAACTGAGTAAACTTAATTTTAAAAAAGTAGTCCTAAAATCACCAAAACTAGAAAAACGGAAAGGAAAATAGAGGACTCTAGTGAGCTGAGTTGGTAATTCACAACAAGAACACCATTGGAAGATACTTCTACAGAACAAAATATGCTGTACTCTCTGGCCTAAATCCAGGTTTAGTAGCAAGTTTTACAACAAAACACAAACCACAGGAAACATGAAAGTCTGGTTTAAAGATGAAAAATGCTCCTACTCAATCGAAATTGCATCAAAAATAGTGACAATCTCTATGATTTAAATAGTAAGTTTCTATTTTTTAACAAATAATTTTAGAAAGTGTGACCACAAGGTCATGATATTGCCTGATCCCATAAAATATTTAAAATTAATTTCATTTGTCTGCTTTCATTTCTTTAATAATTAACTAGGAGTCCTCTTCTAGACTTCACTATGTCCCTCCTGTTAGCAAGTTTCTGTAAAGATTCAGAATGAAGCTAGAGAACAAGTATATGTTGTGCAGGGCACAGTGACTATTTTGGGTCCAGGAGTTCTGTGATTGCTTTAGAAAAGCCACATTGCCATGCATATAAGGATTTCCTCTCATCAGGTCTTCTTTACTTAAATCTAATTCTGCAGCCACAGCTCAGCAACGCTGGCACCATTTGTCTGAATCCTGGGCAACTTAGCCAAATGGTCTCTCTTACAGAGATGCAAAAAAGACCATAAACTAAAAGACCAATAAAGTAATCCAACTATAAGGAAAAATGTGGTTATCTTTACTCAAGAAATTCCAGAAGTACAAATGGCAAGTCGTGCACTTGTGAAGAAAGCTTCTATGGAGTACTAGAGGCTGGGAATTCACTAGCAGGGAGGAAGACCTGGTGGTGCTGCTAGACAGCAAGCTTGGCATAAGCAAGTGGCACAAGAAGACCAAGAACCTCCTGAGCTGAACTAACAAGTGGATGACTAAGAAGTCAAAGGGAGCTGGTTAGACTTTTCTCTTCAGCACTTGTGAGACTGTATCTGGAGTCCAGTGTAAAATTTTGGACCCCTCAGTCAGTCAAAGTCATTGGTTAATTGGAGCAAGGTCAGGCAGTGAGTCAGCAGTGTGGTCAAGAGCTGGAGAACTTTTACTGTGAAAAGAGACTGGAGGAGCTGGAATGGGTCAGACTGGAGAAGAGATGGGTCTAATCTCGATGATGATGAGGTCATCAAGACAATGGAGCTGAGCTGTTCACAGTGCTCTGTGGTGGTAGGACAAGGTACAACAGACATAAACCAAAATGAGAGAAACTTATCTACAATTGGACAGTCAAGCAGTGAAACAGGCTGTGCAGAGATATTGTGAAGTCCCCATCTTTGGTGTTTTCAAGAACCAGCTGGATTAAAATTTGAGCAACCTGGTCTGACCTCAGCTGCGACCCTGTCAGGAACAAGAAGTTGGATTTTCAACGTCCTGATGACCCTGGTAAACCAAACTATGATCCAAAGGGTGCTCATATTATCACACGGTGAGATAGAATGAAAACCTGTGAAATAACTAAGGCAAGGATTACAGGTTCTTGTCATTAAAAACCTTACTTTAATTCTTAGAATAAAAAAAGTCTTGAAGACTGCATTCAAAACTTAGATAATCAAAATCTTCTTTGAGGTGTTGTGTAGCCCTGGGAAAACTCAAAATTTTAGGAGCTTCTTTAAATTATACAGCTGTGTAACTAAATTGTGGTACAGCAAGAACCACATTATTCTCCTTAACAGCCAGTGTTGAATACTTGTGATGCAGAAAATATACATAAACTAGACTGAAACTGCATTTCCACACACAGTATTGAGAATAATTAAGCTTACAAAGAAAAATTTTATTACAAAATATCAGTTTACAAAAAAAAAGAATGTATGACAGAACTATTGGTTGAAAAAAAAAATGCTAAATCAAGAAAAAGGACCTTTTTTAAATTATAAGTTGAGACAAAATTACTGTTCGGTCTTCAGCAAAAGTTCAGATTGAGTAAATGTGTCTGGAGGAAGAAATTGCTGAAGTCTTACTCTATTTTGTAGCTCAGATATACAAAATACAAATAGACAAATAAGAAAGAAAATATTAATAAATAAATAGGCAAACATTAGGCCTATTATTTGTGTAAAGAGGAGACAAAATGTCTTTTACAATTTCTTTTTCTGAAAGCAGAATAGTTTCACTTCAAGAAATGTTACGTATCATGATCAAGAAGAATATGTGTAACTTTATGCCTTTTATTTAAATAATCAGATAAATAATTTTTAAAAGAGATTTCTCTTTTTTCAGAAGGTGAATAGAACACAAAATATTGCCAAAAAGGCAATACATTCCTTCTACTTTACAGGAAACAAGGATTACCAAGGGCAGTTTAATACATGGAATTATTGTACATATTATCAGATAAGAGTCTTAATTAAGAAAAAATATATATATAAACTGGTAATGTTTATTAAGAATTAAGACAGAATCATCTCCTTTCACTTTAAGAATCCAGACCTTGCAAATGAAATAATGTATTTTCCCTCTTGAACATGTTCCTTATAGAAAGGACAAGCACACAAACCTCAATAATAGATCCAAACTAGAACCAGTATTTTTAAGTGATGGAGTCTTACAAGAATGTTTGATAGATGTGTATGTATTCAACGATTATATTGGTAATTCTTAACAGTGGCTATTTACAAAATTATGCTCATTTTTTTTCCCTTTACTGTAAAAAGATATTTATTTCTTTCTGAGGTTATCCAGTATGTTCTATTTCCATCAAAAATGGAACAGATTCACCTTTTCAACTCAAGTTAACCTGGTAGTTGAAACTAAGCTAAAACTTCATTTGAATTCAACTGATATATAGGAAAAAATAAAAATAAAAATAAAAATAAAAATAAAAATAAAAATAATAAAAATAAATAAAAATAAATCAAATTGAAAAGGAAAACAAAGCAAAGGAAACCACCACCTTTTCCCCCACAGCCCAACTTTCTTTTACAGATTTCCTTAGTTTGTTTAGGGGAAAAAGGTCTCAATCTTACAAGCAATTTTTTCCTCTTCTTAGATACAGTTTTCCTTCATCATATTGCTGACTACTATGACTTGTTATCTATAAATAGTAGTCTTTGCTGAGATTTCACCCAAGAAGTTCAGTCTAAAGTTTCTGTATACCTGAATTTTATAATTATATTGACTAGCCAATTTACAAAGTTAAAACCAGGTCACTAGAAATAAAGAGTATTG
The DNA here is from genome assembly GCA_013397845.1 of Melanocharis versteri. Classification (NCBI taxonomy): domain Eukaryota; kingdom Metazoa; phylum Chordata; class Aves; order Passeriformes; family Melanocharitidae; genus Melanocharis; species Melanocharis versteri. The sequence continues at coordinate 649,272 of VZTG01005343.1, forward strand.
GAATTTTTACTATGGAGTTTTAAAAATAATTTATTTCTTTATATTAATAAATATAAATTTGCTGGAAACTGGAATTCAGATGAGGGTAAATTTATATATATCTAGCCCAATTTTTCCCTTTTTAACAAACAAGAACTATTTTGAATAATTTTAAACCTAGAAACTAACCCTCAAGTATTGGACTAAAAATAAAGTATCTGGAAATTCTATGTTTTACTTTTCTCGCAGCTAAAAACAGTGCAGAGTGCTGCATACACACACGCACATGGGCTAAGCTAATAGATGAACATCCATCATGTCTTTTGCCTAGAGCAGTGGTTTCCAACCTTCAGGCTATGCTGAGCCAAATCAGCTCTTTCCTGGGTTTGGAAAAGCCTGGCAGCAATTATGGGACTTTCCTGTGTATACTTATACACAGGAACAAGATTTTTTTATAATATATATACAATCAAATCTGAAATCTATTCTACATTTTCCAAGTGGAAGCCAACTTATTCTTTTAGATATGCAGCACCTGAATTTAGGAGCAATCTTTTATAAAGGTTGCTGTTAGCATTAAAAAAATGTTTGATGTAATTATACAAACATTTATAAGCCTGAGATGTTGTATGAATGAATGATGTCTTGTAAGCTGGATTCGGTTGTTATTGTGATTTTAAATATGCTCTCCATCTAATATTCCCTCTGGGTTTTTTGGGTTTTTGTTTGTTTGTTTGTTTGTTTTGGGTTTTTTTTGTTTGTTTTTTTGCTTTGTTTTGTGGGGTTTTTTGGTTTTTCTCTTATTTTGTGTTCTTGAGATATTTTCCTTCCAATTGCTGGGAACACTTTCAGTTTCCATTAAACCAAAAGAAGATAGATGTGCTTATTACCTCTGTCCACAGTGTTTGTCATCCTTGCTTAAAGAAAGTTAGCAGCATTAGGGAAAGTCAAGCAGTATTTTTCAGTTTTTAAAATTTGACAAAGTTTTGAGTTTCCTGTTCGTTTCTTGGACTTTCTTTATGTGTGCTTATTGCTTTATTTATTACAAATGGGAAGAAAAAATTAGATGCTCCCTATACTGTTGTATCTTGAAAAAAATTATTTAATAAATTGCTAATCCTCAAGAGTTGTCCGAGATGAGCCTGACTGGCATGTGGTCACCCAGTTCTTCCATTTGTTTTATTTTTAAAAATAGGGGTTATGTTTCCCGTTCTTTAGTCAGTGGGAACTTTACTGGACTGCCACAACTTCTCAAATATAGATAGTGCCACTTCCTCTGGCACTTCCCTTAGGACCTGCATTTGCATTTCGTCGGGTGCCATGGTCTTGCACACCTTCAGGTTGCTTAGATGGTCTCAAACCTGATCTTCTCCTTCAGTGGAAGATTCTTCCAGCGGGGCATTCTCCCAGTCCCTCATTTTATCTTCTCCAAGTCAGTAACTGTGGCTGGAACACTTGCCAGTGAAGACCGAGCAAAGTAGTCATTGAGTACCTCAACCTTCTTCACATCCTGAGTAACCAGATCTCCCATTTCCTTCTGGAGAGGGCCCAGATTTTCCATAGTCTTCCTTGTATCACTAATCCACCTGTGGAAGCTTTTGTTATTCATCTTGATGTCCCTGGTCTGATTAAATTCCATCAGGGCTTCAGCATTCCTAACCTGATCCCTGACTGCTTTGACAAGTTCTCCCTCCCTATATTCGTTCCAGGCTACCTGTCCTTGCTTCCACCCTCTGTAGGCCTCCTTTCTGTGTCTGAGTTTGTCCAGGATCTCTGTTCCTCTATGTAAGACCTCCTGGCATTTCTGCCTGACTTCCTCTTTGTTGGGATGTATCACTCCTGAGCTTGGAGAAGGTAACTACGGAATATTAACCAAGTTCCTTGGACCTCTCTTCCTTCCGGGACTCTATCCTATGGTACTATACTGAGCAGGTTCCTGAAGGGTGCAAAATCTGTTGTTCTGAAGTGTAGGGTAATGAGCTTGCTCTGTGCTCTACTCATTGCCCTAAGGACCTCAAACCTCACCACTTCATGGTCACTGAAGCCAAGGATGTCCTTGAGCTTCACATTCCCCACCAGCTCCTCCTTGTTTGTGAGAATAAGGTCCAGCAGAGCACATCTCCTCGTTGACTCTTCTATTACTTGGAGAAGGAAGTTATCCTCAATGCATCCCAGGACCCTCCTGGATTGCTATGTCCCTCCAAGAGGTACCAGGATGTTTGAAGTCTCCCGTTAGGGCCAAAGTTTGTGAACATGAGGCTAATCCTCTATGTCTGTAGAGGACCTCATCTGATGGCTCTATCTGGAGGCATGGCCTACAGCAGATCTGAACATTACAGTCACAGGACCCATCCCACCACATATCCATGATACCAATAAGACCATAATCTTGCAGGCACGTGTACATCTCTAATTCCTCATTTATTCTCCATGCTACAAGTGTTTGCACAGAGGTATTAATTTGGGCCCCTGATTAAGCAAATTTACTGGCTGAAGTGGCAGGAATTACTTTGTGATGCTCTTCAGGTGCTTTCCTGCTGACCTGCATCCCTCTCCAGGCTTTGGGTGTCTCTTGCTGGCACTTATATCAAACACATAGGAGTAGGATTGAGGTTCACTTCCCACAGGAAGTTTAGTTTAAATCCCTCTTCATTAGCTTGGCAAGTTTATGACCGAAGATGCATCTTCCTTTCTCTGACAGACAGGTGTCAAAAGTGAGCCCCACTGTCTAACTGGATGAACCCTTGACCGTGGCACTAGTCCTGTACCCATTTGTTGATTTTAGTCATTCAACTGGCCCTTTTAAATCCCTTTCTTTTGAGCAGGAGGATTGATGAAAAAACTACCTGTGCTCCAGAGTCCCTTACTGCCTCCCCCAGTGCCCTGTAGTCCTTCTTGACCCTCATCAGGCTGTTCCTGTCTGTATCACTGTTGCCTGCATGAAACAACAGCAGGGCATAATAGTCAGTGAACTGAATGAGACTGGGTAGTCTCTCAGTGACATCCCTTATACGAGGTAAGAAGCACACCTCCCTGGAAATCATCAGGTCAGCAAATGGATGCTTCCATGCCTCTCAGAAGAGTGTCACCTGCTACTATCACCCATTGTCATTTCTTAGTTGTTATAAGGTTGTTATAAGGTGAGCCGATTGGGCTGCCTAACTCAGCTCCAACATTTTTCTGATGGAATGGGTCTTTCTCTTCAGCTTGCAGAGCAGCAAAGCAGTTCTTCAAGGGCACCTCAGGCTTCAGGGGAATTCTCTTCCTCTTATGTGTCCTTGCAAGCTGCTGCCTCCTGGCAAGTCTCAGCATTCCCATGGGGTTTTCCTGGCTCAGGAAACCCTAATCTGTGTGTCCCTATGCTCTTCTCTGCTGAGAAACACACCTGCTCCAGAGCTGTTTACCTTGGTGAGTGAATATTTGACAGGAAGGGATAAAAACCAGCCAGGAATTAAGTTCCACAAGGCTCCCAGCTGATTTACAACTTTCTGTAAAGTCTTATTTTAAAACCAATAAATATACTTATTCAACAACCTGATTAAAGTATACAGTAAAAAAAAACAGTATGTACATCACACCATAGATAAAATGTCTTTCCCCTGTGACTACCCTTTTTTAATTTCATGCCCACATCCTTTCTTCAAGAAACACTGATTATGTACTCTAATATGGTTCAGTAGAGCAATATTCCGTTTAATTCACATTTTCTCAGGCTCAAAATAAAGTTCTAATGTATATTAGAGGGAGGTATTCCTGAAAACAAGCAGCCCAGTAAATGTGTCACAAGACTGAGTTTGTATCTGCTTACGTTTTGGCTGGGACAGAGTTACTTCTCTTCATAGTAGCTTGTATGGTACCATGTTTTCGATTTGAGGAAATCTAAGAATGATGCTGATAACAAACCAATGTTTTACGTATTGCTGAAGGATGTTTACAGAGGCCTTTCCCACTTCTCACACTGTCCTATCAACAAGTAGGCTAGAATGAGGAAGTCCAAGGCCCATTTGAAATTAAATCTGGCTAAGCATGTCAAAGATAAGAACAATGCTTCTTCAAGCACACCAATAGCAAAAGGAATACTAGGGAAAATGTGGGCTTGCCACTGAATAGAACAGGGACCCTTTAAACAGAGGTTTCAGAGAAGGATGAGATACTGAGCACCTTCTTTGCTTACAGCATTCACTGCCAAAGCCAGGCTTCAGGAATACCTAACCCAAGAGACCAGGGAGAAGACCTGGAAAAAGGAATATTTTCTCTTTGTTCAGGAGGATTGGAGTAGAAACCATTTAGTCAAACTTGACATCCACAAGTCAATGGGCCCCAACTGGATGCTGAGGGAACTAGTGGACATCTTTGCTAGACCGCTCTCAAATCATCTTTGAAAGGATATAGTGATCAGGAGAAGTGCATGAGGACTGGAAGAAAAAAATGTCACCCCAGTCATCAAAAAGGGAAGAAGGAGGACTCAGGCTACATGGTAAGTCTTTTGACACTTTTTCACCCTGGAAATATTTAAAAGCTGTCTGGACACAATCCTGAGTAATGTGCTTCAGAGGACCCTGCTTGAGGGGTGAGGTTGGACTAGATGACTTCCAGTGATCCCTTTCAACATAACCCATTCTGTGATCATGTGTATTTTTGTTATTTTTGAGTACTAAATTTAGTGTATGCTTTATATTAATTCTCTAACAGAAATTCTAATTTTGGGATGCTCTTTAAAACAGTGTTGATACAGAGATGGACATGGTGTTACTATTATAAGAAACTGCTTATTTTCACCAGGTTTTAGTCATTGTACTCTCATTTTCCATCTTGAATGCCAGCCTGTGGTTCATTTTTCTATCTGTGTGTTTTTGTCCTTAATGTTGTGTGGTAGGATTTCCCCATACAGCGCCTAGTCCAAGCGTTTCTTTTATATATGTGATAATGATCAATGCTTCATTCTGAATACTGTATGGAGGGTAAAATACTTATTAAAAGATATGCCTATTTTCCTTGCTTCCTATCTTATTGTTTTGTTTGTTTTTTTTAATGAGACAACTGTTTCTTATAGAAATTAACTAACCTGAACTGAATATTTAATTTCCTAGGGCTAATAGGAAAAAGAAAGAATAAAAACAGACAGAGAAACAAAATCAACACATACACATACAAAACTATGTCACCAACAAAATCTTACTTAAAAATCTGCTGATGTTTGCTTACATCTATTGCACAGAGGTTATAACAGTCAAGCAGAATGCATGAAATCTAGGTGAAATTTGTTTGTTTGAAGGAATATCTGCCCATATCTCTCAGGATAATACCCTAGCCATGGAGCTGCAGCCTGTGAAGGAAACAGATATATTACTTGTATTTAAGGGTTTGCATTTAATAGAGAGGCAAGATATCACTTAGCATTTAATGTCTAGTGACATCTTGCCTTTGTGGCCTGGTTTCCACATGAGGCAGCTCATCCAAAAAATACAAAGCAGATTTCACCTCCCTGTAAGGCAACACCTTCCAGCTCCTACCAAACTCAGAATGAAAATGGGCAAGTGACACATAATCAAGGGAATTTCTGCCCTGTGAAAGGTGATAGCATCAAAACCCTGTAGAGTCTGGAACTAAAACAAATGGTCCTACTTCAAAGAGGGCCAATATTCCGTTTGGGCTCCATATGTAGTCCGGCTGGAGGTAGATGTCAGGAGTTTTCGTGCTGGAGGCAAATGAAGAGTTGCTGGTCAGCACTGTCCTTTCTAGGAGAGTAAATGTTTCCTAAGCCAAATTCCACCACAAAGTAAGCAGGAACAGATGCTCATCCTAGTTTTATTAGTGTGTCCACCAACAAGTCAAACTGGGCTCCTGTACTCATTCTGAACAGTATCATTGTGATAATGTTCAAAGTTGAAAGTGGTTATGTGCATGACCATCATATATTATTCACTGTCAAAATCAATTTGAAGGTGGACATGATATCTACCTATAGCATATATAAATACTGATTAAAGCAGACTGCACAGTCTTTCGGTTTAATAGCTAGGTTGTGTACGTTCAATTCACAATTGAAGTAATTCTAACCAAACATCAGTTTACAAAGTAGAAGTCTCCACGCTTTAGTTTCCCATATTATGGGGCTTATTAATGATGGTTGTTGCTCTTCTAGGAAGCACAGGGTGGAATTTTCAGGTTCACAAGGCCTGTAGAGAATATCTCAGACATAACAGCAGCCACCTGGCTTTTAGATAAATCTGGAATCTCTAGCAAAACTTGTTTGCTCTTTGCTCGTGAGATACTTTTTTATGTGCATTTCTTCAGCTGAATATTTTCTGCAGAGTCTGAGGGTATATGCAGACAGAAAGACAAGTTTCATCTTGGGCCAGAAAAAGTATGCATTTAAACCCTTTTGTTCCAGATGTACTATTGGATTTATGTTTGCCAGTTCTTCAGGCAAAAGCACTTTCTCTCTTTTTATCTGCCCAGAATCACAATAAACTTAGTTGCATACATGTTCAAAGAAATGTCTGCAATGATCCAGCCTAAAGATTGATTCTATAGCTACAAACCTTGCAAAGACCCATACATCACCTTATGTTTCTGTCTTAATAAAAAGAATGATTTTTCTCTTTCACTCAATTTTCTAGCTTTCAGTCTTTGCGGTTTTCTTTTCTACTTTTTTTTCTCTTCTAATGTGTGTAGTGCTTTAAAATATAATTTTCTGTTCTCATTCATCCGTTTTCAGTTTTGTTCTGGTCCCTCGGGGTTTTATTTTTCTCTCCAACTTTGTCTTTTATTTTTTACACAACTTTGACAAGTACAGTATTAGAAGTTTCTTTTTAAGGAATCTTCCACTCTAGAAACCAATCAAGACAAAAGAAAATCTATATTTTGCAGATCATTTCCTGTGCCTACACTGTCTGCACACAGAAAAAATATAAAAGAAAACATTGCTACTGAGAAAATGATGAACAGTATAACATCATGAATCGTTCCAAGTACTGATATTTGCTAACATAGTACCCTTCCTACAATATTGATCTGCTTACCCAGTTATTTAAGAATGTAAGGAGACCTGAACACTCAAATTCTGAATAACAGGTTTTTAGAAACATGAGAGACTAAAACAAGAATTTCATGGTGAGTTTTAAAAATTGGAAACCTGTTGTTTTAGCTATATTCAACAGTCATAATAATTTGGAGTGTTTCTAGGAACAAGCTTCATTTGGAATCTGATAAAGAGAGATGTTTGGGGAGCAAGGAATACATGTCAGGTATAAATAGTAGCTTCAGTAGACTAGAAAGGCTCACTACAAGAATAAGAAACAAAAACAATTAGCATTTTAACACATAAAAAAGGAAAGAAAACTGCACAAAAAGGAAGGGTAAATAATATTTTTTTTCCCTCAAAAAAATAATTTTAAATAACAGACTGAATCTGAGAACAACAATATCTCTGACAACTGTGTTGCATTTTGTTTGCCTTGCAAGGAAATAACTAATGTATAGTCTCTTTCAAAGCAATCATTTTCTCATATTAGTTTAATAAAATATTTCTCTTTTCTATTTTATTTCTTCAAACTTGTTTCAATGTGGTTGCTGATATACTCCCTTTACGAGTCTTCTCATGGTGCGGCATTAGCAAGAAATCAGGCATTTATGCCATTTAGCTTCATGAACACCATTTGCCATCTAAGCACATTTAATATTTTCTCATCTAGTAATTGGTACCTCTTGTTTTATATAAGGGAATTTACTTGTAAAAATGGACTTCCTGAATTCTTAGAATTTGTAGGCAGTTCTTCTAAAAATGCCTTTAGCCTAGGAATATTGCAGAAGCAATGCCAAGCACTGACACTAACAGAAAAGCCTCTCTGGGTTATTGTGGAGCCTCTCAGATGCACCCATCAGCTCCAGAAGGAATTTCATCTTCCCTTGCTTTTCCTGAGGGACAGTGGCTGTGATAAACTGACTAAAAGTTCATGGCAAAGAAGTTCCCTCAAGATTTTAAAGGGGCATGAATGGTCTCTGTATCAGGATGTTATGAGGGAAAAGAAGAGACAGAAGCAGAGAGATTTATTTAAAATGCATTTCTAATCTATTTCCTTTTCCTTTTAAGAGAACAAAGCAAAATAGCTTTGTGTTCTGCCTTTCTTATACTTTTGAGCTCTTTATTTTTCTCTTTGAAAGCAAGCAGATCCATTTGGAACACAATTCTCCTTCCTCTCCATATCCCACATATTTGGCTGCCAGAACAAGGAAAATTTCATTTGGTCACTTGGAATGCAACCCAAAGAGAACACCCAAGATAAAACTTTGGAAAGTAAATAAAGAAAAAGCAAAAAATTATGTAGCAGTATTCATTAGTATGTACAGTATATATTAGTATGCATGTTAGTATACATTTAATATTATATATTAAAGAGTTTTTCTTCTGCAAAGTCTAAAATGTTCCCTTAAAAACACAGTGCTTAAATCCTGTCTTGTGCCCAGTGCTCACAAAACATCCTTTCCTATGGCTAAGCTTAACCGTTTGCTTGTAGGTACTGGAAACTTCTCAATAAATATACACTTTGGTTGGAGAAGCATTCAAACAGGTTAATAAGAATAAAGGTGAAAACAAAATGGTGCTGACAAACACTTCTCCTTTTAAAAAGAATCAAGCAAAGGAAAAAATGAAAGACTGAAATACTGTCTTATGGCAAAAAAATAATGATGCAATATGATTGAAATGAAACTGCGGCTAACAAATTTGTTGCAAGGCACAGTGTTTAAACACTCTTGAAATTTATAACCAGGAGAAAGAAGAGAGAAACATGAAGGATGGAACAAAATACACATGGGGGTTGTGTGGTTTTTTGTTTTCAATTATATATAGTAAACTTAAATTTCATTTTTCTTATATTAAAAATAGTATTTATAAGGCACAAACCCACAAATAATACTGACTGCAACCCATTTAAGATTTAAATTTTTAAACTGTACTTAAAATACTAAATTGACCATCTGGTTCTTTAAAGATAAATGTATTAACTGGATGAATTTACTTCAAGCTAGTGTGTAATCTAATTTCTCTAAGAAAGAGCCATGAAAATGTGGAACAAGGAGGACTTGTCTAAGTCTCTTTATTTTTAAGTGTCAAGAATGCCAGGGTAAGGAGGTTGGAAAATTTTGTTAGTATATTAAACATACCAAGTATTCTCTTTGAGAAGATCAGTTGTTAAGCTTACCAACATTCTTCTGTTTATTACACTGGGAATATATTTTCTTATGTTACATACTCTTCATCTGTAATATTCCTGTCTCTGTTCAGACGAACATCAGCTGAACAAACCAGCAGAATTTGGGGTTTTGATCATGGTTTGGTTTGCACAACATCAAGCATGCTGGCAACAGATGGAGTATACCTGCCTCAAAGGAGGAAAAGGATCTTTGCACAGGAGTTAGCAAACCTCATTAAAAAAGCTTTAAACTAGAATTGAAGTGGGAAAGGAATAAAGCCAGTTTCGCTAGATACAAGCCTGGGGGAGGTATGCCAATGCTTGAGGACAGTGTGCTAGAGAGGTCCTTCAGTGTGCCATCTCAGTGGAAGTAGGGGACGGGATCAAGGCAGCCATGAAGACAAAAGGGTTATTGACGTGTAAGAAACCATGGAAATGACTCATAATAATCACACAGGAAATAGGCTTTCTCCCTCCAAAAAGGTGGTGGGATCAGCAACTCAGCTGAAGTACATCTACTCCAATGCATACAGCAACAAACAAGAGATCTGGAAGCCACTGCACGGAAGGAAAACTATTACAGACATCATCACAGAGAGAGGCTGAGACAATTCTCACAACTGGAATGCTGCAATGAATGGCTACAAACTCTTCAGAGGCCATAAGCAAGGAGGGAGAGGAGATGGGCAGCCCTGTATGTTAGGGAGGGTTTTAATTGTTTACAGCTTAATGATGATGCTAATAGGGTTGAGTGCTTATGGGTAAGAACCAGAGGGAAGGACAACTAGGCAGATATCCTGGTGGCAGTCTGTTATAGACCATAAAATCGCAATGAAGAGGCAGAGGAAATATTCTATAAGCAGCAGGGGGAAGTCACCCAATCACTAGCCCTTGTTCTTTTGGGGGCTTTAAACTTACCAGATGTCTGCTGGAAATACAACACTATAGAGAAGAAACAGTCTAAGAGATCCCTGGAACTGTGTCGAAGATAACTTCCTGATACAGCTGGTGAATGTGCCAGCTAGAGAAGGCATCCTGCTGGTCCTGCTGTTTGTGAACAGAGAAGAACTTAAGAGGGATCTGATAGTTGCAGGCTGCCTTGGGCACAGTGATCAAGAAATGATAAAGTTTTCAATTCTCTGAGAAGGATGGGAGTCAGCAAAACTTCTGCCTTGCACTTCCAGAGGATAGACTTTGGCCTGTATAGGAAATTGACTGAGAGGGTCCCTTGAGCATTAGTCCTGAATGGCAAAGGAGTTCAGGAAGCTTGGACATTCTTCAAGATGAAACTTTAAAGGCAAAGGAAAAGGCTGAACCAGTGTGCTGAAAGATGTGACAGTGGAGAAGAATACTTGTCTGGCTAAACATGGAACTTTGGCCAGAACTTAGGCCAAGGAGACTTTACGAGCTTTGGAAGAAGGTGCAAGCAACTCAGAAGGTCTATAAGGATGTCATGAGGTTATGCAGGGAGAAAACTAGAAGTGCCAAAGTCCAAGTATAGTTTAATCTGGCTACTGCTGTAAAAGGAAATAAAATTTCTATAAATACCTCAGCAATAAAAGAGGGCTAAGGAATTTCTCAGTTGTTTTTTGGATTCAGAGGGAAACATAGTGACAAAGAATGAGAAACAGACTGAAGTACTCAGTGCCGCCTTTGCCTCGATCTTTAATAGTAAGACCAATTTTGTCAGGGTACCCAGCCCCCAAAGCTGGAACACAGGGATATGAAAATAATGAAACTGCCATAATATCAGAGGAAATGGTCAACAACCTTCTACACTACTTAGGCATACAGAAGTCTGTGTCGCAAGCTGGGATCCACCCAAGTGTACTGAGGGAGCTTTCACTTCATGAGTCTTCACTCATGAAGACACTTTCAATCATTTACCAGCAGTCCTGGCTAACCACAGAGGTTCCAGCTGGTTGGAGGTTAGTCTTCATGATGCCCATCTATGAAAAGAATTGGAAGGAGGATCAAGGAAATACAGGCCTGTCAGCCTCACCTTGGTGCCGGGAAAGGTCACAGGGTAGATCCACCTGAGTGCCATCTCTCTCTAAACTACCTTAAGGGAGGCTGTATTGAGGTGGGGGTCAGCCTCTTTTCCCAAGTAACAAATGATTGGACAAGAAATGGTGACAAGTTGCGACAGAAGAGGTTTAGACTGAATAATAGGAAAAATGTCTTCATCAAAAGGGTTATCAAGCATTGGAACAGGCTGCCCGGGAAAGTGGTTGAGTCACCATCCCTGGAGGTATTTGAAAGGCATGTAGATGTAGCACTTAGGGACATAGCGGTGGACTTGGCAATGCTGGGTTCGTGGTTGGAGTCAGTGATCTTAAAATTCTTTTCAAACATAAACCGTTCTACAATTTAACTGCTAGTTCTATCATGTTTAGGTGTTATTTCCTTTTAAAATTTCGCTCTGTTGGAACCTAGATTTTGCCTTTTTTTTTTTTTTTTCCTAATTTCAGAGGGGTCCATAAATAGCTTAAGAAGTACAATGTAACATCCAAGGAACAGAAATTTTAAGACCTATACTGCATGCTTCATCCATTTATACCTTGTTAGTGTTCCAGAGATATGTTTTGACCCTTGCCATTTTGAAGGTTAATTATTCAGAGGTAAGGCTTAAATTTCTACTTTTTTTTTCTGACAGTGAGTGTGTCATGGGGTAATTTGTGTGTTGTTCATTTCTCCCACTACTGACAGACAAAAAAGATTATTATGAAGTGTGACAGGTATAAGAAGATGTAAAATTTAGTTATTAGATAGGATGGGAAGAAACAGTGGATGGCAGTTTTCATTCTAAGGTTTTTATTGTACATTTTCTCTTCTATTCCATTCTACAACACTCACGCACATCAGACTCACACTGGTCTAAGTTCCTGCTCCTGTGATACCAGTCCGGTAGTAGGACCGGTTGACATGTCTGGATCTCGACTGGCAGCCCAGTCTCTACCCACAACTCCACTTCTATACTGAGTCAGAAATCCATGCAGAGTGCACTTCACAAAAAGGCATTCTTTCACTCTTTATTGCTTTTTAACTTAGATGGTTGCATTGAGCCACCAATGGTCTTGTTTGTCTTCTCAGACCAATTTCTTTGATTTTCTGCATAGTTATAGCCAGTTAGTGGCTGTTGCCTGGATCATTAATAATTTCTCTTCACTTCAAGCATGCTACAGGAATTAAAAACTTAACCATTCATTTGAGCTTTGTTAGTTTCCTAGGAATACCTAAACCATAAGAACAGGGTAGAACTTTGGATTAAACATCTCCATAACAATTTTCTGTGCTTTGTTTTCCCAGCTCATACAAGAATGCGTACTGGTAATCAACTCATAAGAGTTGGAATTGCGCAGATATAGGCAAGGTCTCACTGAAATGTGTTTTTCACTAATGGATGAATAGTGAAGTTTGCTGCTTTTTTTTGCAAGCCAGGTGGAGCAGAGTCCAGAGAATTTGCATAGACACGTTTGGGAATTAGTATTTTAAGAGTCAGGATAGTATATTTCAAAGGCTAGCAATAATCAGGAAGCTTTTAAGACTGTCTCAAAGTAATGGAGGATAAGATCTGAATGCTTTAAGCAAACCTTTTACAGACTGTATTTTACGGTAGAGGTTAAAGAAATCTAAAGCTGGAAATGACCCAAAACTAAAGTCCTTCAAGTAAAGTGCTCCAAACTCTTGGCTATTTTGTATAAGATGGAGAGCACTTTCAAAATAATTATTGGGCACAAAATAGAGCTAGATTTCAGGGTCAAATCCTCATAGTATGTGGCTCTCAGAATTTTATACAGGTGAACTGAGATTTTAATAATGCCTTTACCTTTGCTGCTCTGTTCACAGATCACATGAGAAGTGATTTTTTCTTATATCTCATACCACAATGTCAATAAACGCCTGTCTCTTCAGAAGGAACACACTTAGGTAACTTTTTGATAAGGTTTTTTGTTTTACTTAAATCCTCTTTTGTTTTCCTTCATGATTTTCTTCTGGTCATACTGGTTAAAGAAAGTAGTGGTGAAAGAATGCATGCTCATCCCTCTTCTACTAGATGCAGAGGCAATTCTTTGTTGTTGTTTTAGTCTGGGAGATAGAATAAGGACAAACAGACATTTCTTGCTTCAGGGTGCATGCTTTTATTAGAAATGCTCATCAGAAGACAAAACTTTCAACCATGAGAGCACAAAGGAAAGAAGCAAAGATACATAGTTATAGTTAGATAACAAAAAAAATGTGTGTGAGAGGTGGACATCATTTTACAGGATAGACAGATTGAAAAACAGTGATTGTCAGGGTAGATAAAATAGCTAATGCACCCTTTTTTAGGATCAAATAGAAATCAGGTAAAGAACTGTGCTTCATAGATGATTCTCTGTACTCTGTGGAGATTTTCATCCAGACCACAGAGCTCTCAGAGTTCACTAGAGATTCCTTTTGTCTTGCAGCCAGGCTCTTTTCCACAACATTTCCTATCATGCATGTCTAGATGTTCCAACTGGAGGAAATGAAGTTGCACACTTAGAGAAAACATCCAGAGAAACATATGAAGACCACAGTGTAAACATAAGAGAATTTCCTGAATTGGGTGACCACTGCTTTTCATAACCCATTATTTCATTCTACATTCAAAATTTGAAGTTATGAGAAATTTTAGTAAAAAAAAATTAAGAGACTACAGTGTTAAATTTATATATTTAATAAATTATTGAAAATGTATCAGTGGATTATTGAAAATGAATCATTAAGATTCATGTTTTAGATGTGTAAAATTAATACACATTTATCATATACAATAATACTTGTACAATAATACATTATTATGACTTTTAAGTAGAACAAGAAATCACATGTTCTCAGTTTCTCACAATGCAAGAGAGATAGAAAGAATGTTTACATGGAATTCTAAAAGACTTAATTCTATAGTTCTAAACTGCTGGTTTACAATTCTAAGGCAGAAAGGCCTAACTATCTTTAATTTTTTTTTTAATATTTTCTTGTCTCTCCTATTTATTTTAACCAGAGACCTTACTACTGGAGAGTCTAAAAGAATGGCTACAACCTTGTCAAAATCGCAGAGTGTCTAATGCTGTAAAATAAAGATGTCAAGGCGAAAATCTATAAAGAAAAACAAAAACTACAGCAAAAGAGACTAGCTCAAAATTTGTTTGTTTGTTTGTTTTGTTAAAGAAGATCATTCTCCCTGCCTCAAAAATTTCCCCAGCTCTTACCCATAGCATGGTGAGAAAGTACATAAAAGACTTTTGAAAGAGGAGAACTCCAATTTGCAAAACAAAGTCTTCTGGCTTATGGTGGAAGAGACTGACAAATATAGCTATGCTGAGCTTCTGAAACTACTTCCTTCTCCATCTTTTGCATTTCAATTCTCTTGTTTCCAGCATAAAACTGCAAAAAAAAAAACCCAAGAGCAGTATAGAGTTCTTCTCACAAACAAATTTTATGTAGACATTATATCTCTACTACAGTTATATCTATATCTATGTCTATGGTTCATATTAATCAATCATAGGGTAAAGACTTTTGTTCAGTCAAATCCAAAACATTACCTTTTTTACTTTTAGATGTAAAACAAGATCTGATCATGTCATGACATGAACCATAGGATCAGATTTCTACTTCAAAGCATAAAGCCAGGTGGGAGAGGGAGAGCAAATCCACAGGTATTTTTCAGAATCAAGGCTCTAGTTGTGAGTGCAGTCTTGAATTTTATGTATCAAATACTTGTCATCAAACTGTGCTTAATAACTGCTGATTAATGCCTAGAAACTGTGAATCTCAAACCAAAATCTAAATACCTCTAATGCTTCATTCCTTTAAATATTTAACTTAGATAAACTTCTGATTGCATGATAATAATAATAGTAATAGTCATAGAATAATTAATAAAAATAATGGTAATAAATACTAACCATATGAACTTCAACAAGGGCAAGTGATGGATTCTGCACCTGTGATGGGACAACCATGGATGTACAGACTAGGGGATTAGATGCTGGAAAGCAGTGTCGTGGAAAGGGACTTGGAAATCCTGGTCAACAGAAAGTTGAATATGAGTTAGCAGTGCCCTGGCAGCCAGGGGACTGAAGTGCATCAGGCACAGCATCACCAGCCAGGCAAGGGAGGGGATTGTCCCTTTCTGTTCTGCACTGGTGTAGCCTCAACTTGAATATTGTTTGCAGTTTTGGGCTGTCTCATTTCTCCAACTCAGTGGGATGGGGAGAGAAAATGAATAATCTCATGTGTCAAGACAAAGACAATTACTGTCACAGGCAAAACAAACTTGACTTGGGAAAATTTAATTTAATTGATTGCCAGCTAAATAGAGTGGAATTTTTAATCTTGTCTTTGGGAAGCTTCACCACACCCCTTCTTCCAAGGCTCAGTTTCACTCTTTCATGCCCAGCTCCTCCCTGTGAGCAGTGCAGGGAGAAAGGGAATGGGACTCATGGTCAGTCCTTAATAGTGCCTGTCTGTGGCTTTTTTCTCAACACTTTTTCACCCTCTTCCATCTTGAGCTCTCCACACAAGTGTAGTCCCTTCAGGAAATATTCACAAGCTGTGGCGTGGAGTCCCCCATGGCCTCCAGTGTGGGCATATTGCTCAAAGATGGTTTTCTCCACAGACTGTCGGGGAAACACCTGCTCCAGCATCAGGAGTATCTCGTCCTTTTCCTTATTCTTTGGCCTTTATGTCGCCAGGGCTTTTTCTCATGATTGTTTTTTTTTTTTTTTTCCTTCTCATTCCTCACCGTTCTCTGTGTTTTAAACATGTTTTCCCAGAGGTGATACCAGCTTGTCTGAGAGGCTCAGCTGTGCCCTGTGATGGGTCTGTGATGGAGCCAGCTGGAATCAGCTGTGCTCAGCACAGGACAGCCCCAGCCCCTCCTCACAGAGGCCATTCCTGCAGCCTCTGCTGCTGGCACCTGGGCACCTGCACACAGTACAGTTCAATGCATCACACGAAGCACATTCCAACAGTATCTGATTTTTACTTCCTGAAATTTGAGCACTTTTACTCCTCTCCAAGAAATTATGCTGACACTGCTCTCCTTTCAAAAGTAAGAGAAATTGAACTTATAAGACTCTCATGACAGTCAAGCTTTAATATTAAATAAGTAATTAAGCAAATAAAAGGGATGACTAGGCAAGCAAAAATTTGATGTGTTTTTCCACTTGAAAATTTATCTATCCAATCAGTCATCTTAACCTTCCTTACTTGATATATGTTTGGCAGTAATTGAATAAACCCGCCCTATATTTGGGACAAAGCATATACCATGTATTCCCTCTCAGCTCAAAATTCATTTTCACAATGGCCCAACTGAGCCCCTGCTTTTGAAAAAGATGTATATGCGCACTTACTGGAATCGGATGAAATCACTAAGAAACATTTTAAAGAGATAAGCAGCTGTTCTTCAAAATGTTCTGAAAATCTACTTCAAAATTGAATGAAACCTGAAAATTTAATAGAGCAGGATATATGTCCTACAGGATCAGATAAGTTATTTCATATTATTTTAATGCACAACCTAATGCATAATGTAAGATACTGCTAAGAAAAAAAAGTATATGCAGTAAACTTTCCATTTTTCATTGGCAATTCCTAATATGAACTTCTTTCTTGACTTTCATGGTGATATTAATAACTTTATTTCTACAGAATTATATTATTACATGATAGGTTATAACTATAGTGTAACATATTGTATGAAAACCAGTGGCATATGTGATCCTGCAATGCTGTGAGAAAAGCTGATAATAGCATCACAAAAGCTTCTTTACTTTCAGTTTTGGCAATTACACATATCATACATATTATGGTGTTCCGGCCTGCCAAAGAGAGGAAAGTCACAGAGCTTTCATCAAGCTATGCAAAAGGTGCATACTTATAGTCTGACATGTGGTTCGTGATTTGAGTAATCTGTTCTTAAGTTACAATTATAATTATACTGGATGAGCACAATGTCAATCCAAAGACGGACAGATGGGTTTTAGCTGGCCTGGTTCTAGGGAATAAAGAAGGATAATTGCTAGAGTTTCCAAATATTGACCTGATTGAGAGACACTGTGTTGGGTTATTTTAGCATCTGAGAACAGAAATCTACAAAATCTGATAAACTGCGTTGCCTCCTGTTGTTACTTTCTTATGTAAAGAATTATATATTATCTACAAAGTTAAAGAATAGTTACAGCAAGTACTATATAGTTTCTCTAGATAAAGCAATTTATCAAATTTCAGGGACACTGACGGACTCAGTATAGGCTTAATATCTTTGAATTATCTCTCTGTGTCCCTGCTGTTAACAGTGATGATCTTCCACAAAGAGTATCTTTTTCCATAATCAGACATTTAGTGCAGCTGATGTACAATTTTTTTTTTTGAGAGTGATAGCTTTTATAGCACTTTTTCATCAGTTTCTACTAGAATGAGGTCAGTTCATGTGTAGAAGAGTGAACAAGCAAATTGCTGTCCCCTAAAAAACTGCTAAATAAAAAAAAAAAAAAGAGAAGAAATCTGTGCCTTACATTTCTCCTGAGTCCCAATGTAATAGAAATATGTTAAAATTTCCAGGCTAAATCATAAAGAAACATGAAACTGAGATCAATTCTGTTATGTGTTGTGATGTGATTTTTGTTATGAGATTCTGTTTTTGTTTTCTCATCATCAAATTAGTTCTTTTAGTCTCATCAGCCTGCAACCACATTATTTGCTGGATTAAAATATCAATCATATTTCTGAAGCAGGTCTTGTTATTTCAATCTTATCTTTTTCTTGTCCTTTAATTCATTTCCTTTGGGCACATCATTAGGTAGTTGAAGTAAATCAGTAGTTGTGTACTACCAGGGGTAATCAGGTTCCTATGAATTCTCTGGTCAACAGTTCCCATTATTCAAATCTTTTCTGAATGTTGCAAATTCCCAAGAGGAACACTGAACTTGTACATGTTAGTGTCTGAGAAACTGGTTGAGATCTTATGTTTACATCTACTGTAAATTCATCACGGCTAGATCGTCACTTCTGTGTTCACAGAAACATCTCTGGGTGAGAACCGTCGCAACACTCTTAATTGTGTTTGGGGTGAGACACAATCATCCTACTTTATTTCATCTGAGTCTCTGCCAAGAAGTCAGGGAAAATGTTTCAGCATTCTCAAATTAATCTCCTTGCTCTGAAGCAAGGGACTGTAATTTGATAATCACACAGCACATTCAGCTTCCAGCGTTGATGCAGTTTAGCATTATTACCTGCAGAAACATTTTTTGTTCCTTGCCTAAATCTAAAGCTGCAGCTGAACAATTTGAGAAGGCTGTCCACTAAGAAAATAATTACATGTGTGTAATTTTTTCCAACTATTTCTTCAAACCAGAATACAAAAAGGCATTTACTATGTTCTCATGTGCGCTGTAGTTCATAGCAATATTGTATTTTCTTGAATTAATTACCAGAAATGTTTTGTCACAATAATTGATTATTATATAATTAAGAAATCTTGTACAGTAGAGATACTTGGATACGTTTACAAATTACAATATTATTAAATAATCCAGTTTGGCCATTTAAGATTGTTCTTGTAGCAAAGACAAAGAAAACTTGATGGAATTGTATATACTATGTCAGCTGTGTCTTAACTTCATAGGAAAGAAAGTTACCCTATTTTCTTTTCTCTGTCAGAAGTAGAACTGAGTTAAAAAAAAAAAAAGCTGAAAAATGCCAACATGGAATGCTTTAATAAACACCAGGTTAAGCTTGACTAGAGTGTTTCACACATTTATTTTCATTCATGTAGCAGTCAATTATCCAGCCAAAGTCAAGTGTTTATCATACAGGCAGGATTTACTGAACCTTAAAAAGGATACAAAATAATTTAACATATTTTCTTGTGCATCCTCTGATGTCCAACTTCGATATTTTTGGACACCTTTACATCTGACACAGATAATGAAGAGTTCCAGTGAAAAATTTTGAGAGGAACATATTTGATTTGATTTTTTTAAAGCTGATATCTTATGTTTTCAGTTCCAAACTTGTCTTTTACTCTTTGAGATCATCTATACCACACAACAGAATCAAGAGTATTCCTTTGCCTTTTTGTTTTTAGAAGGAATGTAACCAAAATTTTATTAGGTAAATTTAAATTTCAATCAACAATTTAAAGTGGGTGTTGTGGTTTGACACTGGCCAAATGCCAGGCACTCCCAAAAGTTGCTCATTTGCTCTCCCCTGCCAAAGCTGGGCAGAAGAGAGAGAAAAATTTAATGAAGTCTCCATGAGTTAAGGACCAGGAGAAAACACTCCAAGGGCAAAACAAGCTCAACTTAGAGGTATAAAGTGAATTTATTACTAACAAAATCAGAGGAGGATAATGAGAAGTAAAATAAGCCCTAAAAAATACCTTTTCTTCCCCCAACCCCTCCCTCCTTCCCAGTGACAGCTCAAGGAGACAGGGCACGGGGGTTTTGGTCAGCTCATCACTGAGATTTTCTTCCACTGCTCTGGGAGAGGAGTCCTTCCCCTGTGAGACCGTGGGGTCCCTCCCACGGGAGACAGTTCTCTGTGAACTTCCCCAGCGTGGGTCCACTCTCACAAACAGCAGTCCTCCCAAAACTGCTGCAATGTGAATTCCTCCCACAGGCACACAGTCCTCCCAAAACTACTGTGGCGTGGCTTTCTTTCCACAGGCTGCAGCCCTCCAAGGACAGGCTGCTCCAGCCTGGAAGCAGGGGCCCTTTCTCCACCGGGTCTGCCACTGGATCACAGCCTCCTCCAGGCATCCACCTGCTCTGGCGTGAGCACCTCTCCCACGGGCTCTGGGTGGATCTCTGCATCCCCCGTGGATCCCCACGGGCTGCGGGTGGATCTCTGCATCCCCCGTGGATCCCCACGGGCTGCGGGTGGATCTCTGCATCCCCCGTGGATCCCCACGGGCTGCGGGTGGATCTCTGCATCCCCCGTGGATCCCCACGGGCTGCGGGTGGATCTCTGCATCCCCCGTGGATCCCCACGGGCTGCGGGTGGATCTCTGCATCCCCCGTGGATCCCCACGGGCTGCGGGTGGATCTCTGCATCCCCCGTGGATCCCCACGGGCTGCGGGTGGATCTCTGCATCCCCCGTGGATCCCCACGGGCTGCGGGTGGATCTCTGCATCCCCCGTGGATCCCCACGGGCTGCGGGTGGATCTCTGCATCCCCCGTGGATCCCCACGGGCTGCGGGTGGATCTCTGCATCCCCCGTGGATCCCCACGGGCTGCGGGTGGATCTCTGCATCCCCCGTGGATCCCCACGGGCTGCGGGTGGATCTCTGCATCCCCCGTGGATCCCCACGGGCTGCGGGTGGATCTCTGCATCCCCCGTGGATCCCCACGGGCTGCGGGTGGATCTCTGCATCCCCCGTGGATCCCCACGGGCTGCGGGTGGATCTCTGCATCCCCCGTGGATCCCCACGGGCTGCAGGGGCACAGCTGCTTTGCTCTGGTCTCTTCACCACAGCCTGCAGAGGAATCTCGACTCCGGCACCTGGAGCACCTCCTCCCCCTCCTTCTCCACTGACCTTGGTGTGTCCATGTTGTTTACCTCACATGTTCTCACCTCCTCCTCTTCTCTGACTAGAAGAAAAAACTGTGCCCCACTTTATTTTGAATTTCTTCTTAAATATGTTATCACAGAGGCATTACCAACCTCTCTAATTGGCCCAGCTTTGTCCAGCAGCATGTTCATCTTCAGAGCCATCAGAAATTGGCTCTGCCAGACATGGTGGAAGCTTCTAGCAGCTTCTCACAGAAGCCACCTCTGTGGCCCCCCCGCCACCAAAAACCAGGCCATGCAAAACCTACACAGTGGAGAAAAGCAAATTGCATTTCTTTTAGATTAGACTAATTTGAAAGAATTGTTCCAACAATTTTCGATGAGGATATAATACATAATCGTAAGTAAATCCTCTCCAAAACATATGCATTTTAGGTGTGAGATCCTTTTAACCTTTTTCTCCACAGATTTCGACCTATTTTTTGTGCTTCTTGCTGAATTGCACACAGCCACAGCCTGAATTTCTGCTTATATTGCACATATAAGGTTTTAATTTTTGTCATCAAAGATAATGGGGGATTTGAATAGATGGCTTGTGGAGAAAACACATTTTTAATTCCTCTTTCTTGCATACGGAGGGCACTGATCTAGATATTGAAATAAAAAAGGACCTCTAGTATCAATGTCTACAAAACAATAAGGCAGATACAGGTTGTTTCAGCATCTCCATTATACCAGGTTACATTGGAACATTAGAGGATTTATGACTCTGAGCAGATAATTCTCCCTGGATTTCTGTGTGGCTGGCTCCACATATCTTTGTGTGAGAAAGCTAAACCACAGAGAATTTCACTGTCCATATGAACTAGATTAAGAAACAATACTGACAATCTGAGAACAGGCTGGGAAAAGAAAATGAATCAATGAATCTCTCAAGAGGCCAAGCAGGTTATAATAGCAACCACTATGAGCAGTACAAATTCACAGTGATACCAGTGGAGAATCATGATGTGATAGTTTTTCACATACCAAATTATTAAGTAAAAGAGACACAGTCCTATTGGTTAGGAAGCAAGATTTACAACATTTAAGAACAATCAGAATTCACTTCAGTACATTAAAAAACAAGCAAACAACAGGGAAGAATTATTTTGTGGATGACAAGATCTTTTCAATTTTTTTCAGTGGAATTGACTAAAATTAGGCTAAGATGAATAAGTTGCATAATTTGAACTAAATTAAATCACCATTCTGCTTCCGGAAGCTATAAAAGTATAGAAGACTAAAATACTAATAAACCCCTTCAGTACCCCTGTTACAGTAGTACTTGAACATTTTGCAGAAAGCTGAACCAGAAGATATTATTTATCTAAAAATAATATAAATTATATAAGTAGTATCAGTTTTATGCATAAAAATAAGTCAATATTAATAGTCACATAATCATAGAAAGCAGGACGTCCTTACAACTAGAGCAACTTTGTATTTAAAGAACAACTGTGATAAGGACTAAGCTAGTTAAGGCATGGGTTTGAACAGGAAAATATCAAAAACCCCCACAATGAATGCAGATTACACTACCAGCAGCAGAACAGAAGGTCTTAAGATGG
The DNA here is from genome assembly GCA_013397845.1 of Melanocharis versteri. NCBI lineage: Eukaryota > Metazoa > Chordata > Aves > Passeriformes > Melanocharitidae > Melanocharis > Melanocharis versteri. The sequence continues at coordinate 671,606 of VZTG01005343.1, forward strand.
TCAAATATAATGTGCTTTTTGTACACCCATGTTGACGGTTCCTGCTTACCTTCTTGCCTTTACAATGCTTACAATTCCTGTAATTAATATACTTCATTATCCTGACTATTCTGCTGGGGTTTTTTTTAATTCCTGTATCAGATACCTTATTTTTGCATTTGCTTTAAAAATAAACAAACAAACAAAAAACATCTGGAGTTATCAACTATATTGTGGACTTTTCTGATTTTTGTTAAAAAAGAAAGATAGTTATAAAATAGGAATGATTATCCTGATTATTCTACCTTTCCACATTGTATATTGGTGAAAAAATATTTTGTATGGGCACATTGATATGCCCAGAATTTTATATCATTATCAGTTTGGAATATTTGTTTCTCACAAAGGATAAATAGTCTTCCATCTTTTGATGTTAATATCAATTTGTCCTTTGCTTACTCAGTGAGTTCACCAAAGATATAAAACTGGGAGAAGGGGCCAATACCCCAGAGTGTTGTACAGCCCTTCAGAAGGATCTGGACAGATTGGAGAGATGGGCACAGAAGAATTTTCTGAAGTTCAACAGTGGCAAATACAGGGTTCACCACCTGAGGAAGAATAACCCCCTGCACCGATACAGGCTGGGGACCGACCTGCTGAGAAGCAGCTTTGTGGAGAAGGATCTGGGGGTCCTGGTGGACAACAGCTGTCCATGAGCCAGCCGTGTCCTTGTGGCCAAGAGGGCCAATGGTACTCTGGGGTGCATTAGGAAGAGCGTTGCCTGCAGATTGAGGGGGGTGATCCTGCCCCTCTACTCAGCCCTAGTGAAGCCTCATCTGGAGTGCTGTGTCCAGTTCTGGGCTCCTCAGGACAAGAGAGACATGGAGTTCCTGGAGTGGGTCCAGCAGAGGGCAATAAGGATGACTGGGGGATGGGAGCATCTCTGTTACGGGGAAAAGATGAGGGAGTTGAACCAGTTTGGCCTCAAGAAGAGAGGACTGAGAGGGCATCTCAACAATAATAAAAATATCTAGAGAGGGGATGCCAAGAGGATGGGGCCAGGTTCTTCTTGGTGGTGCCAAGCAACAGGGCACAAGGCAATGGGCAGAAACTGACACACAGGAAGTTCCACCTGAATTTGAGGAAGAAGTTCTTTGTTGTGTGAGTGACCAAGCACAAGAACACATCGCCCAGAGAAGCTGTGGATTCTCCCTCACTGGAGATATTCAAGAACCATCTGGATGCAATCCTGTGTCGTGTGGTCTAGCAGGGGGGTTGGACCAGATGACCCACTGTGATCCCTTCCAACCTTAGCCATTGGGTGATTCTGTGATGTGCTTCAATTAAAAAAGAAATACCTGTTATAATTTACTCAGTGAAGGAAGCCAGGAAAAACTGCCTTGGGTTTTAGAAACTTTAAAGGACCAAGTCATATTATTTTATTTTTTTTTTAATTCACTGATTAATCATGATTCCATTATTGAAGATGAAAATACTGTAGAAAATTAATTAGCATTAAAATGAAAATAAAATTTAAAAGCAGGGATCTCTTCAAAATACATGGCAATAGAATTAGAAAGAATATGGAAAGGAAAGTCTATAGTTGTTATCACTCATGCATAGACAAACATTTCTTGGGGGACCATGTCATCATCACGGATGGGGGAACTTTCTGTTGTATGTGCCTGCCTTTTCCTACTCACTTCTTGAATCTCCAAGTTATTATTTTGAAAACAGGCTCTATCAAATAATAGAACTTTGCTTTCTCTGCATCTTTAAGAATCTGAGCTTTGACCGATCCAAGTTTTAAGATAAAAAAATTCTGGCCTACAGATAAAGTTATTTGAATATTAAAACATATTATCTGGTTAACATAAAATTTAAAAATACAGTGACAAAAATATCTTAGGAATGTTATGAATGTGTAAGATCTTTTTTCTTTTTTCTCTTGTTGTGACAATAGAGATAAATATTGTAACTGAATATGAACCAGAAAACTCCGTAGTTAGAGTTCATCCATTTACAATTAGTAGTAAATTCTGCACTCACTCTTATTGGTGGAAGGTTGTCTTTCATCACGTTATTTTATATTCCATTATTTTTTCTGTCGTTTTGTATTTGTGTGTTGGATCTATTCATTATTACCATTGAATATTGGCTTTTGTGTAGAACTACTGTATTATAGGGCTTTTTTATTTCTTCTAATATCTGGACTTCTATGGATCAAAGGTCTTGATTTATATTCCTTATGATTTTTTTTTTAAATAAAATATTGGTTTTGAAATGTAATTGACTGATAGTTTTACATGTTTTCCCACCTCACTTTCAAAAAACAGAGGAAAGTTTTCTTCATGAACTTACATAATTCATTGTTGAGAAAGCAGCTGAATATTCACAAGTCAAGCAGAGCACATTTTGAAGTTTGCTGGGGGTTCACTGGCTGCCAGACAGATTAAAGGTGTGGAAAAAGAGGACTTCTCCAAGAATTTCTTCAATCTAGGAAGGAATACTTCTCAGTGTGATGCCACCTAATATATAACTCCCCTGCTTCTCTTCCCATGTGCAGCTGTGATAGCCCTCAAAATGTTACCTGTGCCTTCTCTCAACTCTTGCTTCTTTACGGTCAAGATCTTGCTCAGTGACTGAAACAACACTCCATTGAGAAACACGAGCAACACATTGTAGTCGATTAATTTCTCATTTAGTATTTATCTGCACAACAATGGCAGCAAGGTAGTGTTATGAAGACCAATCTAAACCAGATCTAAACAGTGTCTCTTAGCTGCAAGTAGAATCTAACCCCAGATACACAGCTCTTACTTCAGGCTCATTTACTTTTATTCTTGCTGACATCTATGCCAGTGTTAGTTAGATATCCATGCCTGAGATAACTTACATATTTCTTCATTGCCAGGCAGTACTCTTGTGATATGTACATTATTTCTAAAGTGGTACAAGTCCAGATTAGCGTTAGCAAGACAATCAAGTCACTTTTGGGGATTTAACTTCTACTACATATTCTTTAAAACTTTATGAAACCCATAAGACTATGATCATTGTACCTTGTAAATTTTACTCACCCCTAAAAGAGCTGTTCGTAAACATTTCACTGATGAAATTCTATGCCATCTAAAGCAGTGGTCAGAGCTACCAGTTTGCTCATAATCTGGGATCTTTTTGCTCTGTCCACCACTAAATAACCACAATATTTCAAATAACTTTAAAGTATTTGAGAACAATATATAATCTTCCAAATTGCATCTACAATCTGAAAAAGGGTTAGTTATAACTTGAATATTTACAGAATGTCTAGTTCTTTCTTTCTGTCCTTCAATTCTCTTGCTATATTTTGCACTAACAAAATAGTGCTTGGCTGGTGTTTTAGGTGTGATCAAACATAATTACTAAAGAAATACCTTAGGCACAGTTTTATGCCCTGACAATGAAGGAAAGAATTGTTACAAGGTCACCCTTCTTTTCTTACTGTAGAAAAAGAAGCCGTCAGTGTTGCCAAAATAGTACATCTTTTGAAATATTTACCCTGTGGTGTGAAAATGAATTTATTCTGCTGTCTCTTTATTATCCTTGATATGATTTTACTGGCTATGTTAAACCAGAAGTTACTTGTAGTGAGAAAAAAAAATACTATGACCTTTTCATTTTGTTAGGCAATATATTTTCTTTCTCCCCTGCTTTTTAATAAAGTAGCAAAAAGTCAAACTTTGTTCAAAAATAAGACCTGGTTCAGTAAATTTTTATTTTCCTCTTGTTTCGCTTATCTATGCATAGGCAGTCTCCATGATGCCTCAGTGTTTCATTGTACTTATTTTCACAGCAGCACTGTAAAAGAACACTATTTCTGCTATACAAATGCACAGAAAGAAAAGGGACCTGAGGGTGCTTGTCAACAGCTATCTGGATATGGGCCAGCAGTGTGTCCAGGTGGCCAAAAAGGCCGATGTCATCCTGGACTGTATCAGGAGTAGTGTGGCCAGCAGGAGCCGGGCAGTGGTCATCCCCGTGTACTCAGCACTGGTGAGGCCACACCTCAAATCCTGTGTCCAGTTCTGGGCCCTTCGCTTCAAAAAAGACGTTGAGGTGCTGGAGCGATTCCAGAGGAGGGGAATGGAGCTGGGGAAGGGTCTGGAAAACATGTCTTATGAAGAGCAGCTGAGGGAGCTGGGGTTGTTTAGTCTGGAGATGATTGAAAGTATACAAATTCAGTGAATATTTCTAATCATGAAAGATATTCCCAGAGAGAAAATGTGTAATCAAAAAGCAAATAACAGTATTCTTACAAATTGTAAAAACATGTAGCCACACTGTCAACAGGTAGATAGTAACATCAAATGAAGTTACATGATAATTTGCACTAGCTAATATATAATATTAGCTATAATATTATCTATATTATAGATATAACCTGTTGAACAAAATAATACATTATTTTATTATTTAAAGTCATGAGTTTTTCATTAATTTAATTTTAGTTTAATTACCACTTTTAAAATCATTTTCCAAAATATCTGAATTAATTCTGGAAGCATATTGTTTTTAAAGGAATTTAAAATTTATTTAAACAATAAATGTGTGTTGTCTATTAGCAATGCCACTTCTATATATAAAAATATTTATATTTTCTATGACTGTGGGATAATCAGTTTCTCTGGTTGTGTATTCAAACATGATTTTTAAGGTCTTTTTGGGTTTACCCTGTTGGTCTGTTTCCATGTCATTTTACATTCCTCAACAAAAAAAAAAATTATTGTATGAAATTTGGAATTAAAAAAAAAAAAAAAAAAAGGAAAGGAGAAAATATTCCAACTCAAATGTAAGTTTAAACAGAATGTCTTGTTCAAAAGGGTCATACAAGTCTAACATCAATGCAAAACACCAACTTAAAGTAGATTCAGTAATGGAGTCATTCTGTAATACACAGAATGATGTTTTGATGTGAAATAAATAAAAATAGTGTAAAGTAAAAGAAGCAAACTCTTCTTGCATTTTTCCTTCTTTTACAAGGCTAGAACAACTGGGAATATACCCACAGAGCTAAGGAAACTTTGAAAAGCTGTTCTTAATAACACTTGAAGTTTGGCCTTGATGTTCCTATAAATTCTCCCTTTGAACAACAGCAACCCCACCTTTCCGAGAACATGGAATATTCCACGCTATATCACATATTCATTTATTAAAAAAAAACTGACATAGAATCAAATGACAGTTTCTGATATACTGTTTGTCAGAGTTCTAAGATTCAGAATATCAACATTTTTACCTAGACTATTTCAGGCCTTAATCCTGTTATGGGTTTCTCAGTTTCTGCTGATGTAAAATGAGAAGAACTCACAGGAATCTCCTAAATTCATGTTTGGGAGACACTCAAATACTGTGCGATGTGGAGGCATTGATTTTCACATATATGGAAATGAAAGAAGTATTTCTTAAATTAAACCAATGTAAGAAAATAAAAAGAAAAAAATAGGCCTCAACAGAAAGAGCCTCGTTGTTACCATTCTTGGCTCCTTAACATCTAAAAGTCAGTTCTCTGCCTCTAAGGTTTGAATTCCTCATTTCACATTCAAAAGACAACTTAAGAACTTCAAGGAAGAATCCAGACAATCTGTGACCTGTTTAGATTAATACAAACAAGAAAACTAGTGTTATAAAGTGTGATAAAGTGTATCTTTAATTTTTATTTTCTAGAAAGTGAGATTAAGAGCTAGAATATTATTAGTATTTCAGTATCCAATTAATTCTTTCTGAGCTATATTAAATTTTCTCTTTCACTGCAGGACAATATTCTGGTAATAATAATTAAGGAAAGGCAGAAAAGAAGGAAAGGAAGAATATAAGTGGAAAGAAATCTAAAGAGGTAATGGCTATGTTCTGTATGTATTTTATTCGTTACAGATTAGGGGAATTTATTTCATTCCAATTACTGTTTATAAATATAGAAATTTCATTCTAAACTCTTCTCACTGAATGGAAGAGGACTAAAAATTCCTAGAAAAATAATATCTGACAGGTTTGCTTATAAAATATCTCCTACTTTGCCTCTCTTTTAAAATAACCCCAGTTAATAGATATACATATTTTCCTAGAGTACTGGAAAATAAATTTATGGCTAGTCCTTAGCCATATGGCTATGACTATGGCTTTTGTCCTGTTTCTTTAAAGAAAAAATACAGACAGTCACAGAAATAATGTACTTCAAAATGCAGGTTAAATAAAATATTTTATTTTTTTTTCCTTGTTGACCTATTTTTGCTAGTTTAATTGAAATCAACTGCTGTAGCTCTGATCAATGAAATAAGTGTTTTCAAAACACCACTTTTAAAATAATGTGAAATATTTTTATTTGTACAAGAAGAAATACAGTGGAGCTCTACAGCAGAGTTGGGAATCTTAGGTGTCATTGGAAAAGTAAGGTACTTTCATTATATTATACTATTAAAACATAATCCCAGAACCAAACTTACTCCTGTTGTTTAAACTGAGTAACATGGAATTAACTTTCTGACTCCTACCTGAACTAAATTAAGCAATTTGTGACCACTGCAGTTCCATTTTGCAGTCACTACTAGAATCTATGAATTTAAGAAAAAAAAAATTAATTGACTAAGGATTCCAAAGGATGTTGAGATGTTCCAAGATGTGGGGCAGCAGGCTATTTCCTTCCACTTTGAATATGGATTTCATTCTCAGGTAGAATGTCTGTCTTCACTTCCCTTCATACATATATCCCAATCTTTCTACTGTGGTCAAATTTTTCAGAATTTTTTGAGCATGGAGTGAAAGGAATTTATTATCATTTTAATGACTTTACCCTAGTGTAAGAATGCAAGATTTGCCATGAGAGGTTAGATTTCATGCTACCAATCCCATAACCCTTACTCTCCCTCTAGACAGAATCAGGTTCTTCAAAGGAGTCATCCATAGTGCAAAATAATGTATTCAAGATATCTGCATATAAAGACAAAAAGCTGCAGGTGGAAATATACTTTGATAGAGAAAAGAAAAAGGTAGTTGTGTAGGGGTTGATTCTATTTTAATTGAATTTATGGGATTTTTGCAAGACAGGAATTTACTGAAACAAACATTCTGAGTTTAAGACATATTAGAGAGGAAATACAACTTTGTGAAGGTTAATTATAACAAAATATGGTTAGGAAGATTGTATCCAAAGTAATTGTTGTTGTTGTTGTTGAGGAATGGTGTATTATCATCTAAAGTAATTCTTATTAGATAGAATTTCCAGGCTATTTTATGAACTTAATGTATAAAGACAACTGAGAAAATTATAGAAGGAAATTAAAACAAAAAAAAAAAAA
>VZTG01005343.1:678959-734873 GCA_013397845.1 Melanocharis versteri
AGGTTTAAAAGTCTTTGAAGATGCCTCAAACAGGCAGTAGAATTGAGTCTAGAAGTTGTATGAATGGCTTGACACCAAATACTCAGATAGGAGCCAAATATGGAAAAAGTATCTTTCAGTTACAAAAACAGAATTAGTTTCCTCAACAAAGCAGAAATATGCTCTACCCTGCAGGGTTGTGGTTGCTTCCCAGTGAACAGGTCAAGCTAAATTCACTTAAAAAAAGTTTTATTTGGTATTCCAAAAGAAAAATACTCAACTTCATGGCTCAGTTTCAACAGAAAGGATGATGGCTATTTGTACTTCATGATGATTATGACCCAGATGTATCTGCTGGGACTATAGGAAAAGGTTAGGATTGATGTCCTTAATTCTCTCACATCAGTCTTCCATTCTTGGGAAAGGGTAAATGTTCTGATCCCAAGTAAAGGAAGCATCAGGAATATACCGTTTATATATATATATATGAATATATATTCTAAAAGAAGAAAGCTTCTAAAAGATACTCTTGTTAAGCATATTTTTGAAAAATATATAGAGAAAAGAACATAAATTATACAACTTGGTTCTCTCTCTGTTCTTTTAAGAAAGAATTAAGGGAAGTATTTTTAGCTGAGTAAATACCATTCTTTTTCTCTTGTAAGGCCAAGCATTTACAATGGAGCTTCTACCCAGGTGTAAAAAATGGCTTAGCTTTTCCAGCATTGTCTGTAGGAATAAAAAATCAAGATATATCTCATCTTCAATTCTTTGGGTTTCTTGAAGTATTCCTTATAAAAATGTCTAAGTGACAATTAGGTATGCTCAGCCCTAAAATTAAACTAGAAAACATACTTTATTATTTAAATGGGGGAAAATGTGTTATTTCTTGAGGGTCTGAATAAGCAGTGGAAGATATTCAGATTTTTCACATTTTAAAGAGAACCCGATCGCTGTGAAACACGTCACTTCTGCCTTTTCTAACATGTCTCTCTGTAGCCAGTTAAAGAATTATTTGCTCATCTGGTGGGAAAAATACAATGCTTCTTCTACAAAATCTTTAGCCTATGGAAACACACAATGCTTATTTTGTAGGATCATATTCAGCCTTGACCAAGAAGGGCCTTGGAAAATAATGAACCACCCTAGGTAAGCCAGCCCAGCTCCATATTTGGGAATCAAGTGATTAGGTATAACTTCGGGCTCTAGGACCACTAGACACCACCAGAGGAACCTACAGCTTCTTCTGTACTTTTTCTGCATGATTTTGGTGGAGATATCCCCTTGTGCATCTGGCTCTGTAATAAAGAATGCCTGCTTTATAATGCTACATTGGTGTTAAGGAGTTTTGGACAGCTTTTCAGCAATATCTCAACAGTATTCTCTCTATTTGAAATTTTAGTTATGTCTTATTTTAATTTTGTATTTTTAATTTACTCCTATTCTTGCTCTATTTCTATGTTAATCCTTTTACTTTTTACGAAGGAAAACGACAATAAAAAAATACTTTACAAAGCTGAAAGGATTTATGTTCACGCTTTGTGAAGTATGAAGTGCAATAAAGTGAAGATGATACAGGTGTTAAATCTGAGGTTTCTTCTGGACTTGTTCTGCTAGACAAAATCCAGTATGAGATGTCGACTGTGCAAGTTTTTTTTTTCTATTAAATGTATGTTTTGACATTCACCTCAGTTTACAAAAATTCATGCATTACATTTTGTGAAGAAGCAAATCCATAGGTTTTCCCTATGAAAAGCTCGTTCCTTTTCAACAGAACAAGAGAAAACATGCAAAACTACTTTAAATACCATCTTATTACAAAGATTATCTACAATTAAGTTTCTAAGTGTCAGTGTGATCTTTTAAAGAACAATTTTTCACAGCAGTTCAGGCTTCCATGTTACAAACACGCAGGGTCAAACAGAAGGCAAGCAGTAGGAATGGGAAGAATTTCTAATTCCTGCCTGAAGACGAGTCACCTTAATTAAACTGTTGAAAATTTTCTATTGGTGAAATGTTTTTTCTTCCCTGACAAAATGCTGATTTGTCAAACTCTGTTCTAAGATTTTAATTTCTCTCAAGGAGCTGGAGTCCAGAGAGAAGTGCTTACAATGTCGTTAGACAACAATAACAAAAGTTATGACTTATCCTTTCTTTGGGGTCTGTGCAGTGAAAGTTTCTTCATAAACTAAAAAAAAAAAGCAAACCAAAACCAAACCAAACCAAACAAAAACAAACCAAAACAAAACCAACCAACCAACAACAACAACAACAACAAAAAAGGGGAGAAGAAAAGATAACTTTAAGAATTGTCTGAACCTAAAGTTTTTCAAATGAAAACTAAATATTCAGGGATGTTCAAAACAAGAAATATTATCTAAGTAAAAACAAACAAAAAACCAAAAACAACCCTCTGTTTTGTTTCTTTTATGAACAGTGGAATATCTCAGAAAGGCAAGAATTCAAGAATTAAACCTGAACTTGAAGGATAGTCTATATCTTTGATCCAGAGTAGAATAGACTGCTGTCTCTTCATTGCATATTTAATAGGACTATTAAAATTCATGAACTTAAGATGCCCTGATATCATCGATGAAAGTGTTGAACCAATGAAGGGATGATAACAACTAATTAAATCCATGCAGCAAAAATCTATCCAAGGCTACCAAAAAGGATGTCCTACATGTCTAGTGATGCTATGGAAAGAGAATATTTTATATTGTTCGTAGAGAAGCAAGAAGTAGCATTCTGTTCTCATTTTTAATTTCAATGGATATTCTTTCAAATACTTTCATCTTGTTTCATCTATTTTCTTTTGAGCAAGTAAACAAGACAAGGAACAAAGAATTCAATATACAGCTATCTTCCATAGCCTCAAATCATCCTTACAGCACGGTGGCAAGAAGTTTATCAAACTTTACCACTTTGTAAGAATTATATATTTCGGTTGTTCATATAGCTCAATTATTTGAAAGAGAAATATTGTGCTTTGAAGAAGCAGAAGTTTTTTTGTCAGATACTAGAAAGAGTGCTCAGGAAAGAAACAAATTAAAGAGAAAGATGTACAGAGGCCTTTAGTAATCTGACACTAATGTATGAATGCAGATTAAATTCTCTTTTTTAATACAGCTCTTTAAAATCTATTTTCTTTGTTTTATAGGACTCACTGAAAATTTCTCACATTGTCTACTTACAAGACCTTTAATTCGTTTTCAATTAATAATGAATAAGCTAGTCAATTACTTTTTTCATTTGCAATCTACTTGATTATAAATTATACATGAAAAGATGATTCATTTAATATTTTAGCCCTGTTCTTGACTTATCTAGAAGAGTCACATAAAAGGTGTTTCATAATCAGTGGTGTTTTATAACCTGGGGTCTGTTAAAGATTTCCTTAAAAATGCACACTGATAGAGATAATTCTCATATATTATTTTTTGCGGTTACATTTTTTACACAGACATGAAGGCAATTGTTTTACTTGTCTAGATTATTTTCCTTGTAGTTGCATCCTCTGAGAGATTAAAAAAGTGTCCAGGTGACTAATCTCACAGGACTCATTACTATAAACTGTCAGTAAAACCCAAAACAATTAAGAGCTGAGAAATCAATTGTTTGAAATAGGATTTCCGGTATCGTTTTAGGGATATTTATTTGCTGTTACCACTCTCTAGTTACTGTAATCTTTAATTTATAAGACATTTTCTTTTAGCAATTTTAACCTTTAACATTAGAAATTTGTGCACCTCTCATGCTGCATATCCTGTAAAGCAGTTAATACGATAACGTAATAAGCAGATCTCTAAAAATATTATATAATTACAACATTTTATCATCTTGATATCATTAATAGTCCTTTTCCTACCAAAAGACAAAGAGGTTTTTAATTATTATTTTGTTGCTCTGTTCTGTGCAATTTTTTTCTGAGCGCTTCCTCATGGCAGAAAGATCCCACTTTCTTTATCATGCAGAGATTATCTTTCTGCAGAAAGGAACAGATCCCTGCCTGAAAAACTATGCTGTTATTTGTGGGCACAGATTGCCCCTGCGGTTTAGGCTCAGCGTGAAAGACTGCAGCAATTTCAGCTCAGTGGGGAGTGAGAGTGAGCCATGGGCTGAATGTTTCCTTTCAGGTAGGATTTGGGCTTCATCTAGCAAGATGTGGGAGGCTGAAGCTATCTGGCAAGGCAAGGAATAGAGGACTTTGTACAGATCAGTAGGTTCTAAGCATAATATACTGCGTCTCATCTTCATCTCAGAAAGTGTCATATCAGATGTGCAGAGGGTACATAAATACATGTTACAGTGAGACACTGAGGAACGTGGAAGTCTTTTTCCTACTACAAGACCAAACTTCCAAGCTATGAAATCAGAAGTCCTGACTTCAGTTCAGGCTCAGGTCCCTACTTTGCAACAGGGATTCTGAATTTCATGTATAGCATAAAAGACTAGTTGAAGGACGGTCTACGAATCATGAAACCTGCATCTTAAGAAACAGAGACTGAACCAAGAGTTTTTCAAATGAAGACTAAACATTCAGGAATGGAGACATTCTGGCTTTGGAGACAGAAATCTAGGTCTTGTGATGAACCAGAGACTCATCTGACACCTTGTAAGTTCTCTAAAAGCTCTTAAACTCTAAGTAGTGCTCTTAGTCTCTGGGTTGCTCTCCAGACTCCTCTCTTAAAGGATGTAAACTGTAGCTAACAAGGTCTCAGCTTTCAAGAATATCTCATAAAAAAAAACATTGTTCTAGTATCAATACTAAATAAGCTCCAAAAATTCTGGGAACCAAAGCTGACTGGTTAGAACCCAGAACTTCAGTTTTTAAGCACATTTTGAATGTTTCTAGATGAACTATCTGTTATATTCTCAAACTTTATTATCTTCTGTCATTTCCTTTCAAAATTTGAGAGACGAGTAATCTCTTCATTCTGGAATGGAAATAATATTCCTCTTGACCATTTTTAATTCCCATCAAATGGAAATTTTCATTTTTAACCTTCTTCTTTTTCACTTTTTTGCCACTGGCACGCAGTTTAGATGTCTATAAATTGAAATGTTTTATTCTTTAAGTTTCATGAAGCATTAAAGCACAATGATGCTATTCTGCACTGAGGATAGATAAAGTAGTGACCAATTTTGGCTTTCAGTATAGTATATATATTTCCGAAGTTGAGGAATTCTCTGTAAATTGCTAAAGTCAGCAAAGTTGGAATAAGCGTTTCAAAGCATTTCCTTTTTTTCTTTTTTTTCTTTTCTTTTTTTTTCTTTTCTTTTTCTTCTTTTGTTTCTTTTTCTAGTCAAAGATTAGATCATATCCTGGAGGATGAAGGTCCTGTCCTTGCTTAGGAACTAATTTACTTGAGCTATACTCACTTCAACCCCCAAAATATGAAGGAATCAGTTATTGTCTGTGTCAATTCAAACACACTTTTTTTTAGCTTTTTATTAGAAAAAATTTTAAAAATTCAGTAACTTAAATTATGCCATGAATATTCAAAAGGTAAATTACAGGTCAGTTTGAAGTCCTTTATTATGCTGTCATCCTTGTTACTGTTCTCTCTGGTGAGTCACTGAGCCATGCTCTCATGCTGTAGATCGGGCAAACTCTAAATCCAGTCATGCCCTTTTCTTCAGTTTTAATATGCTGCTAAATATTTAAATACTTGTCTTCAAAAATATTCTAATTACTTTACACTTTACAATAGGAAATTAAGCCATTTACAAAGGACAAACTATTAATTTCCATAGGTTATTCTTATAGGGAACATTGTTCCCTGCTCAGAATAGCTTTGTTATTTACCTTCTTAGCAACCATGTACCCCTATCAGGATAAGTCTTCTTTCTTTCTTCTTCTTTTCCTTAGGTCCTCTTTAGACCTACTGTTTAAGAAGGACAAATACAACTTTTTAAAATTCTGTTTATGTTCTTGGGAAATGTCACTTGTTTGGCAGGAATCCTAACCAGCAGCACAGCTTGATCCCCCTGCACAGCCCTACACGCAGCCAGACCTGACATCAGGAAGCTTTTTCCATGACAGGCATAAATTAAGCTGAAACTTAGTTGCGGAATAATGGATAATGTTTTCTAGAATGGACAGTCTGCATGTTCTTATTATCTCTTTAGTGGGTCAGTTCCCTCTTCTAAACTTACCTTAAAAGAGATTTAAAAAAAAAAAAAAAAAAATCTACTTTTAAAGTTTTGTGTGGTTTAGGGGGTTTATCAGTGGTTTGTTTTTGTTTTGTTTTTTGGCTGGTTGGTTGGTTGTTTTTTTGGTTTGGTTTTGTTTTGTTTTGTTTTGTTGGTTTTTTTTGGTTTTTTTTTGTGGGAGGGTAAGGGGTTTTCTTTGTTTAGGTTTGTGTTTGAGTGGTTTTGGTATATTTCTTTTTGGGGAAGGTAGAGGGGAGAGGTGTTTTTTCTTTCCCTTGAGGATTTACTATGAATCTATTTATTCAAAGCCGTGAATTGCTTTGTTGCAAGTGACCAAACTAATTTTGGCACTGCTTTGTGCACAGAAATTTTTAGAAACTTTACTGAAAAGTTTTAGAAAGTTCACAGTAAAAAGGTGAAGACGCCATCTGCTCATGTATAACTGAGCAAGGTTATATCCAAAGGAGACCTTTTTCCCTTTCTTCCCCTCCCATGTTGACAGAAAACATATTAATTACAGCTTTCTCAAATAGAAAGCTGAATCTGCCAAGAAGTAGGATTGAGAAAGGTGTTCAAATAACAGAAATACTGGCTGGCCAATATCAATATTTCCTGTGACATAATCATGAACTGCTCAGTTGTACAGAAGTCCTCAGCTTTGTGGTAAAAGGCCAAGAGAACAACGTCAGCGAGGGTGTCATTCGCTCTTCACTAAGCCTTGCTTCCCACAGCACGTGGGCTGCTGTTGTAATCCTTGGGAGTGGGCAGGATCAGGGACAGTAGAAATCAGCAGAAGTTTTATGTCATACATATAGACAGGGTTGTATCTGGATCTAAGTTGGGAAGATGCCTCAGGACTGTTTTGCCAGTTTAGCAGGGACTTTGAGGGATCTCTGTACCATATTCTGCCATATGCAGTCAAAACATGCAGAATAGACCGAAATCATGCTCTTCATGGACAGACACAATAGACAAACTACTTTGGTTCCTCTGGGGAAATATCCATTGTCTTGTAATGCCTTTCATTCTCCTTACATATATAACACCACTACATATTTTTAAGCAGCCACTCATTTAATTTAGTAAATAAGCAATTCTGTGGTTATGCTTTTTTCTTCATCTTACCTGATTATGATGATGAATAAAAAGCAAAATTTTAACATTTTTACCTTTATTTTTTTTTTTTAATTATGAGCATGTTTTAGCAAGAAAGTAAAAAAAAAAAAATGTCTAGGAGACAAAATTGCCTTAGGGTGTTTTTTTGCTTTCTCTGATGCCTTTTTAGAAAGAGTCAATAAGCGCTGGGAAACCTGACTTTAAATTACATCTTATAACTATTTTGTTTTCCAGCCCAAGGCATGCTTAGAACTAAAAAGTCCTTGACTTTTTCTGACTTTTTTAAAAAATGAAAACATCATCTCAAGTGTTTTGAACAGACTACAGAGTTATTGTTTCTAGAACACCGATCCCTCTACTTTTACAAACTAATGGACGCTCAAGTACATTGAGGAATGAGATGCTCGGTTGATGCTAATGGATAATATAAGTCTTATTGTAGGACATTATTAACTGAGAATGCCTGTGATCACACTTTTTAAAGCTTGTTGTTCCATCAGTAAACTAATTCAAAATTATGACCCTGTAGATTTCTTAATTAGAGGACATTACAGATATAAATATTATGCAGATCACAAACCCAAAGGGAATTTTGTATATTAGCTGCATATAGGTGTCATAAGTGTTTATGAGACAAAGCCAACGAATGAAGTGATTTGGAAACACCTCACTAGATGCCTACCCCTTCTGAACAAACAGGTATAAAGAGTTAGGATGAGCAATACTGGTAATCAGATCATTTTCTATTTTGTTTAATTTTACTTACAGTATAAGCCTCTTTGCAGCTTTGATATGTGTTTAAGTTTTCAAGAAGTTAGTAGGCTGCTTTAAACTTTTTAAGTTATCATTTTAACTGAGGATTTGAGTTGGCAGCTTTTAATATCTGGTGCTAAGTATGTTGTTCTATAAAAGCTAATTAATTATTTGAAAGGCTTCTTCAAAGTAAATGAATTATTAAAAGAAATTGGCAGGTGGAGAAAACAAAGATGTAAAGAGAAAAGGCAGGGAACTCAGGTCCAGCAGCTTCTATTTTAATTTTTGTGCCTAAAAGACTGAAGTTTCTCTCATGATCACATGCCTCATTATTATTCTTTCAAATTAATCCACTGGAAGTTAAATGCTATATTCATACCTACAAATCAGTGTTCAGCAATATTAAATAGTCTGGGTTTGAGGAAAATGAATTCTTTTTGAAACTGAGCCTTTAGAGGCCATAGTTTACTAAGTAATCTATAGAAAAGTAATACAAATATGAACTTGATCTAGCAGGAGAACCCAGATGAAATGTCTATAGCTTAGCAGAACAATTATATTAGCTAATATTTTGGTTTATAAGCCCTGCATAATATTCATTTCTGTATATATGTATGTTCATAAACACAGGTAGGATGGACTGGTTTTCTGTATTGTAGGAACAGTAATAACATAATGTATTGTCCACACAGTAAAAAAAGAAAATTAAAAAATCGAAATACTCCCTCGAGCAAAACCCCTTCAGAAGAGTGGGGAATAGGTGGTCACTAATGAACTTGTTACTTTTTGAGTAAAATAAGGTTATTACCTGGGCGAGGACTTAGCTGTCACATCTGTGCTCTGTGCATCCTTCAGTGAATATGAGTAGTGCCCAGAACTAGCTACGGTCAGCATTTGGCCATTGGTACCCAGGATAGTACTTAGAGAAAATGAAACACAAAATGAAAACCCACCAGGGGTGTGCTGGAGACATCCAAAGCAAGTAGGCCTGAAGTAGACTTAGACAGGCTTTAAAGTCAGTGCACTTCAGAAAAATAGTGAGTTGGATGGTATAGAAGAAAGTAAAGTCAGCAGACATAACTTTCACCCTTCGAGAAATCCCAAGAGAGTGTTTGAAAGTGCTGTCTCTCTAAAGTAGATTCCAATACTTTTTGCACTTAGTAGGAAGGATGACAACTTACTTTGAAATGTAGAAGATCACCGGAAAGCAGGAGTTGTAATAATACTGGAAAGAACGCAAGGTTAGACAGAAAATACTGAACAAAGGCTTCCTGGATAAAAAGCAGTTTTGTGAAAAAAAAAAAAGAAATAAAAGCAAACTAAGAAAACCCTCATCTCCTTACATAATAGTTCATGTAGAGTAAAAAATTTACAAAAGAGAAAGCACAAAGATGGACAATGAGTGTATGTTTAGAGATTCACAGGGGATCTAAGTCTCTGCTTTGTCCAGTTCAGATCAGTTCATTGACTTGTCACACTTCTGATAAAAGTCACTAAGATATGTAGTACTGGAGGTTATCTTTTTCCTGTCTTTCACCCGTACGTTACAGTTTTGATTAATATACATGCATGAAACATAACACAATTAAAATACTTATTTTTGTTGTTTTCTGGACTAGTACAGATTTCAAAACTTGAAAGTTTGTGGAATGCACTTCTTTGTTTTCCGCACATCCTACTCAACAAAAAAAAAAGCTTAACTTTTCAGCTAAATAATTTGTAAAGAGAAATAATTTATTTTTTCTTTTGGATTTCAAATATCTAGAAAACCAAAAGAAGAATATATGCTAACCTTTTTTCTTTGGGGAATCTCCTGCTGTCTTCAAGTCACACTACCTTCTATTTGTCTTTATTTCTTGCTATGAATTTATTTTTCCGTTCTGGGAACAGTTCTAAAAGAATGTATGAAGAATCCTTCAAATCTAATCCACTGTAAAACCTAGTGAATAATTAAATTGCAGACAGAATTTATTTTTTTTAAATGCTCTCAAGACTAAAAAACTCCATAAATAAGGTGATGGGTATTATTGGGTTTCCCTCTTTGACACCATTTTTTGAACAAAACCACTGAGGCTTCTTCTTCTGAATATCTAATGTCTCTGAGAATTAGAGTCTTCACAGACAATCTAAAAATACAGTACATGGGAGCAAAACAAGCAAACAAGCAACGTCTGAATAAAGGCAGAGCATCCCATTCAAACTGAAGTAGAATACAATGGCAGAGCTTGTTTCTAAACTTGTACCTTACAGATAAAGTGTCAGTTTTCCTCTTCACACTCTGTGGAAACCTAGAAGAAACAGTGGCTGATGTGTATGTCTCAAACACTGAGGTCCAGACAGCTGTGGAGCCAGCCAAGGGTTGTTGGTAAGAACACACTGTGAGAAAGAACAGGATGCGGCTGGAGAATGGGGACATACAGAGGTAGGACAATATTTTTCTGGGACAAATGTCCTTGTTCTGGCTCCTGAAGTGGCACAGTACAGTGGAGGTGAAGGAATGAGGTCAAGAAGAACTCATGGGCTGTACAGGGGGATCAAGGCCACCAAGGACCCCCAAAGTTCTCTGAGTCACTTCCAGAACCAGTTCTGTCTAGAAGAACAGACTCACATTGATAACTGATTTGCATAGGAAGCAAGAAAAATATGTCCAGAGCAGGGAAAGGTTGTCTATAAAATGGTACCATCACAACACCTGGGAATGTGTGTGCTCCAGGACACCCTATCAGACGGATCAATGCTCCGTCCAGGACTGATGTGTCTCTTTCCTCCTTTATTTTCTCCTTCCTTTATTTCTCCCTGTCTCGCTATCTCCCTGCCTCCCCTACCCCTTTGTTCAAAATCCACTGCCATGAGCTTATAATAGGAGATAAAGGACTTACACCAGCTTCCATGACAAGTATATAATACACTTACAAACCTTTGAAAGCTTTTGCAGATCCTCTGACTTACGTCATTCCTTTGAAAGACAGACATCTATGAATCTTGGCTGCTCCCTTCCTGTTAAGGGTGGGACACTACACCCTCACACATTGTCTGTGCATATTAATAATCTGTAATCTATCTGTTATGTTTAATCTATATAAAATAAAAAAGAAATCCTGAATAGAAATTATGTTTATAGTCTGTTTCCATTACACACACATCAATACTCACACTACCCTGGACATTACATGAGCAAATTGTGCCAGGGTTACCTGATGACCTCTCTGACAAAAGAAGCAGATTATTCCAAATCTTCAAACACTCGCAACTGTAGTTCAAGCAATTGTGTTACAGTGTTCAAGGACTTTTGCAATATAACCTTCCTTATGTTCATTTTATACTGTCAATGGGCAAAAAGGTATCAGTTACCTAATTTCAAAGATACATAACTGAAAACATAGATTTCTTTACAGAAAACAGACCTCTTCTCAGTGATGGTCAGTTCCTTGCTAGAATTTAAGCTTATTATATAAGATATCAGTCACTTCTGTCTCAGGATGTGTGAAGTGATGTTCCAGAAAGAATTTAAAAGGCAAAGTGTTTTTCTAAATGGAAACTTTATCAAAAGATATCTAACGTCAAGTAGCATCAAGCTGAGAAAAATTATTAGAGAATATCAGGATAGGAAGTGGTTACAAATCACTGAAAACAAGTTTTAGCATGGAAGCAGTTTTTAAAGGCTTGCTAACAGCAGGAACACTGATGTATCTGTAATTAATTAAAATGAATACAAGAGCAATATGCAAGCACCAGGTAGATGATTTCATTGCTGGAATACCATGTCACAAGTCAAACTGTTACAGAATTGTACAGTAAATGACTGTCTAATAGAGGTATAGAAAAATGTTATTTTTCAGCAAACAACTGAGTCAACACTCAAGCTCCATAACAGTTTTCTGTTATCTTTCTTGTATCAAAAGCTGAATATACTACCGGGCTCACGGTGAAGAACAAGAGAAGGGAAAATTAACCAAAATTTCACAACTAAGCCTGTAGGGAATGTAACTAAAGATTCATAAATATAAAATAATATTTTAAAAAAGATTGAAATGTCATGATCTTACTCTAGGTGAAAGCCGTATCTAGTGCAATACAAAAAGGAAATTGAAAAACTCATTTTTTCTGCTCATTCTTGAAATGTCATCTACTAAAAGGTTCTTTCCATGCTTTTTTGTCAGAGGTGAGCATACCACAGGACAGTCAGACCCTCCAATGGAGGTTGAATGAAGACCTTATAACTTGTGTAGATAACAGTCACCCGTTCAAGTCTAATTGTCCTGTGACTATGAGACTCTTATTCTTCTAATCATCACATTCTATTTCTGTGCTTCTATAGGGAAAACTCCTTCAATAAACCATTTCTTCTGCCTTCTACTAGAAAGATATTTGAAAGTGATAAATAAACAAATATTTTTCACTATTAATCTGGAGAAACAAATAGGATTGGAACTCAAAATTGTAACAACGAAGATTGAAGATTAGTATGAACTTTTTTCATCCCCTATATGCAGTTTTCAAGTTATGGCTTTTCACAGTCATTTTTATTTAAAAATCCAAGCCATGAAAATAAATATATTCTGCTTCTGAAGAATACTGTAAGATGATGTTATGAATGTCTTACACAGTAGCATCATAACTGGTTTGTGAATCTACAATCTCAGATTTCCCCATCAAAATATAATAGGAAAAGTAAGGATATTTGGTGATCAAGGGGATTAATTGTTTACATTCTTCTTATTATTTTGGATTTTCCCCTCAAAGAAAAAATAGACAAATCAAGTTTTAATCACCACAATAATTATGATCTAAGATAAGTTTTTCCTTACAATAATTTGCTATGTGGTATGGAAACAAATTTGGAATTTGAAACAAAAAATTAATTTCATGAAAGTAAAACTTTCTTGGAGCTACTTTTTAGCACATAATATTCTAGTGAAAAGAAAAAAAGCAAACCCCTACCTTTTTTCAACAATTAGTAGCTCTTTTACTCCACCTAAAATTTAGAGATTATTTTTTCCTTGTCTGTTCCTAAATTTCAACTCCTCCTAAGGCTGTTATTTCTGTGAGAAATAGAAGCTAAAATCCATTCACCCTCCCACTAGCCCAGTTAACTGATCTGTTTATTGCTATTAAATACTATGGGATTCTCCATAATCCCAAACAAAGTCCACTGACGTCTACGACGATAAGTGCCTAGACAAATAGAATGGGGATATAATGAGAAAAGTAAAATGCAATTTTATAAATAGTCTGTGTACACAGAATAATTATTAAAATACAGGAATAAGGATATATGATAAAATCAACATGAAATTAAGGTATTTATTTTTTTTTCAATCACTTGCAATTTTTCTTAATATTTGAAAGCTTGAGCCTTTTAAGATCATGTTTTCAATCTTTTTTTTAATAACTATTCTACCCAGAAATGTATCTTTAAATAACAAATTGGTTAGTTTGTTTTAGTAGAAACAGATGGCAAGCATGAATTATGAACAGCTCGAAAAAGATCAGCCTTTGAGCTCATGTGCAAAGGAAGGTTTGGTTCTGATTAGAGTAAGATGAGATCATGTTATATTTCCAGGATTTGTGGTAACATGAAGCAAGTAACCTAAAACTAGGTTAATAAATTAAGGAGTTGATGCTCGTTTAAAATCAGCATTGCAAGCAATGGATTACCAAACTGCTTTTTTTTTTTTTGTGATCAGTATAACTTAACACAATATATAGACACGTTAATAAATAGGTTAGAAAGTCGGTTACCAAATGAAGCAGATATTTTCTACATAACTCTTGCTTCTCTCGAGGCTCAGAGAACTCTCTGCTTGGTTTTAACAAATGACCAAGAGAGAGAATATGATTAGGACTATCAAGAAGGTCTCTGCTGTAGGCAAGTGAATATGAATTTTGCCCTTATTAGTAAAAGGCCCAAGGCTTCATATGGACAAGAAAAATCAAGGTATCAGTTACAGCCCAGGCTTGCCTTGCTGTAAGTTTGTTTCAGCTGCTTTGAGGAATTGACGAGTTTTTCCGAGTCAGAGTTTGGCAAAGTAAATCTGAGTTGAACAGTAAGATAAAAATTTAGGAATCCATCTTCTTGAGGTATTTAATGAAAAATAGCGTGAAAAAAAGGATCCAAAAATCTTAAACATTACAGTTTAATCACCAGGCCAGCAAGATTTTTGAAACAAATTTGGGATTTATTCTTTGTAAAATGTAAACTTGTCCTTTCAAAACAATTAACCTATAAGAATAGAAGAAGGTCCAATGTCTGTATATAGACATCCAGATAACAAAGATAGTCCATAACATATGTGAAGTGATTAGCATTTACACACTAAATAACATATTTTCATTGTGGGATATAATCAGGCATATCTGTCTGTCTATACACACACTCCCACTCCCTGGTAAGGAAATATGCACTATTGTAGAAATATATATATATATATACACATTTATATGTGACTTTACAGACCATAAAAAATGTGAAACCAAATAGTCCTATTAAACAATGAAAACTTACTGCAACAGCTCTCTAAAGATGATACTAGTCTATTACCTTGAGAAATTAGAATTGAAAAATTATTAGGGGTAAGATAAGCACCAAAATAGGTGAATGTGTTCTTATGTGTAGTAATGGAGGAGATATTTTTTCGCCTGGCTTTAACCCTCATGTAGAACAAGAATAGACAACAAAAAGCCCTGGAGGCCAGCTATAGATCAATAGGAATTCAACAGGAGGCTATGGATATGTAGATTAAGGATGACCTGAATATTCTGGATCATTTCATCATTACATATATCCAGGTATCTGCTTTGAAAAATACCCGAGCTTCTTCTTTTCAAAGCCGAAAAGAGATTATTATATGATTACAGGATTAAAAGAGTAAGACATTAGAAAACAAAAAGCAAGCAAATTATGTAACATTTGTAATAGAACTGTGGGTTCTTAACAAAAATGTCCTTGTCGATGTTTGCATAAGTCTCAGGAATCTCTAGAAAAGTTTGAATTAATTATTACATGCATGTTTATTTATGGACTAGACTGACTTCTTGCATTGTGTCCAGGCTTCCTCTATCATGAATTGAATTAGTCTGCTCTAGGAACAAGATATTTCTTATTTTTGGACACTCAGAGAAGATTTCTCCTTAAGACATAGCCATTGATGGTATGATTTTAAACTGACAGGCAAAATTTTCTCTTAATCAAAGCCTAACACATTCCGATTATTCAAGAGTCTTAGGCAGTTTTTTTTTTTGTTATACTGCTAGTAACATTTATCACAGGAAGTAAGAGCTAGGTAAATTTATCAAATTTGTCAAGCTGTGTAAATTGTAGACAAGTGTAGCAATGAGAACAATACAGGTTTTATTAAAAAAAAAACAAAACCAAACAGGAGGGGTATATTATTATAAAACTGAAAGTTAAAAAATATAAGCACAATGCAAGAAGTATACGAATTGGTGTTATGGGTCTTCATGAATTTTTTGAATAACAGTGTCAAATCAAACTCTTTCTCCCTTTCCTTTCTCACAACTCATTTTTCCCCTCTCTTGTATCACCACTTAAACTTTGCTGTAATATCCATTTTTGAGGCTACACTGAGTTTAGTTATGGTTCTGATCTTGTTAATTTTTAATTTTTTTAATTCTCTTTTCTGTTTGAGATGTATGTGTTTATTGGTTTTCCATCCCTGGTAAATCACTTTTATACACTAATACACTGCAGGAATGAATAACTCTTATTTTAGTATTGAAGCTGAGATATACAGATATACAGATATATAGATTTGCACATGAATATACGGCAATATATGTGTATCTATGAAAGTGTGATATGTATTATACCTGCATTGCAGATAAAGCATAGGATTAAAGCAGTGGAGCCAATTTGGCATACATGTATTTGTTTTTCTGCCATATACAGACCCTATTTTTTAGGGGTATACTAAATGGAAAAATAACATCCCCATAATTTAAATTTTTTATTTTTATAAAAGCTGACATGAAAACACAGTCTTATTGAATCTACTGCAAGTAAACCCAGGAAAGAAATTAGGATGTCTTCATTTTGTCTGGTCAGCCTTCTCTTGGATGGCATTCACTTCATCGAGAATTCCCATATCCTCATCTTCTGAATCTTCAAAATGTGTAGTGATATTTTTAATTTTTTACTGCTACTAGTGAATTTTTAATGACAGATCACTTTCTTCAAAGAAGTCTGAAAGGACTACAATCCCTTTCAATTTTGCTCTGTGGGGCTTGGTTTCCTTTTGGCATGACTCCTGTGGATTTTGTACAGCTGATGCACCAGTGCATTCATTGTCATTGAAATGGATTTACTTGATAACTAAATATTAAAGAGTTTTACAAGATTGTAAAAATTGTATGTTATCAAGAACACAGTATACTTTTTGCTATTCACAGCAACCATACATATCAATGGTAAAAATGGTTAAGATGACAAGCATTTTGCCCAAACTATTCTATCCTGGACTGCCAATGTCACAACGATGCATAGGAGACTTTGGATTTAGACTAAAATGTTAAAGTTTAAATACCTGCTGACATACGGATGCTTTGAAAACTGGAGAAAAAATCAGCCATATCTAGGAGCCACTTTCTATGATACAATATATTGCTTAATCCACTGCACCGTTTTTTTCACTCAAAGAGAAAAATAAGGACAAAAGGACCCCAGGATTTGATGTAATGCAGCATGCTTGTGAGATGAAATGCAAACTGAAACTGACTTGAAATGTTTCATATTTGCTCTACACAGAAAGGTGTTGTTCTTTGTTTGTTTTGTTGGGAGTTTTTTATATTTCAATCTAAGTGAAATCAAGCACAGCCAATGCGTTTTTGGTTTAGTTCTTCTTGAAATTTTAAAGAGTCAGAGAGATCTCTATGACTTTGATGCTGATCAAACCTAATATCAGTTCAATATTCCCTGTCAGTTTAAATGTGTTGCTTAAAATTGAGGCGTGAGACTGAATACAGATAATAATATAATACCTATATTTTGCTATTAACATATCTGTATACTACTACAGTTTATTTTCCTCTTGTGATTCTTCTTACAACAGCATGATTTAATAGAACACAGTTTAGTTTTCTTATGGTTCCACTCATTGATAAACAAAATGAACATTTAAATATTTTGCTTTTTTAATCTTCTCACTCTTTACTACACATCAATAGAATTAATAATTCTGCCTGCTCTTTTCCAGTTATTGTAACTGGTTTTATTGTGAATCACTGTGTTTGTGTTCTGCAAGGTAGTATGTCCCTAAGCGAGTTAGAGCATCATGACCATATGTCCAGCACTGCAGGGAAAATCTATCTGAGGGTTGAGGTAGTATGAAATAGAAAGTAAATTACTGTGAGAATTACTGAATACTGAAAGCTCTATTTTATGATAGAGAACAACCAAGATTTTATGTTAATTAGTTAGAGACTGAAGAGTAATCAATCCTTGATCTAACATGCAGATAATTAAAATAATGTTAAGGAATGTTGTTGGTTTTGGTTGGTTTGTTTGTTTGGGTTTTTTCCCCTAAAATTTTTCTCTAACAAATTAAAATAATTAATCCTAAACATGAACAGTGTAAATCAGAAACATGTATGGGGAGATCTTTTTAAAGCTGAAAATAGAATTTAACAGATCAAAATCAGTCAAATTTCTTATTCTATTTGCAAATATACAAATTCTTTGTCAAATTTTATTACAAGACCGACTATATAAATGAACTGTAGCACTTACATGTAAATTAAACCATCAAGTGCTCACACGTGGTAGTTAAGTGTCACTGTTTGTTGTGGTTTTGTTATCTCTTTTGGTGGCATAAAGTATATAGGCAGATTTCCTAAATGCAATAATATATAAAATGATATATAATTGCAATACCCAATTTCCTATTGCAATACCCTAAATTGACAACTATGTCTCTCTGTTCTGCACTTTATTTATCAACATGCTTGCCAACCAACATGACAAATTATTTTATTTGAAATATTTTTTTTTTTATTCTTTGCAATAATTTTTTTTTTTTTTTTTTTTTGATGGTGGTGAAGTTAAACACTGCTTTTATCTGATATTTTTTACACTTTCCTGTCCTTAGCCTGCTGGGTGTTATTGTAATTATAATTTGCGCTAAAAAATTACGTACCATTACAGCTCCTAAGTTGCCTTTTTGATAACCTTTGACTGATGAAAAACATTTATTTTCTGTCCCTCTGCCTCACAATTTCAAATGCAAGGAAGAACTTAGAATCTCACAGGCACCTGATGTCCTTAATAGCTAATATAAGGAACTTAATTGAAAAGCTCTGTGAGTTCATGAGTGTAGTTCCATGTGTTACACAAAAAAAAATCCCTATATAAAAATTTTTATAGAAACAGAAAATACTCAAAGAAATGAAGCAAAACGTGCTGCAAAAATGCATGAATGTAAACATTAAAAGATGTTGATTTTGAATGAAAAGAAGAGAAACTATGGAAAGAAATTTTTTGGGAAAAAAAAGGCTTCTAAAATCCACCTCAATTCCAAACTTTAATTTATACTCAGAAAAGTATAAACGCTGTTTCTCTGAATAAATGCTGTACTTCAGTAACTGCTCTGTACTGATTTGCTTACTTATTTTCGGATGTAATTTTTTTTGCTCATTTTTAGGGTACTAATGGCAGGATCACATTAGGAGACAACACATGAATAAATAAATGCAGATTGTCATCACCTGTTAGAGCAACAACCTTTTCCCATTGTTTTCTTCATTGGCAATTACTAAATCATGCACCCACACTGCCATATCTTAATAATAAGTAACACAGGATCAATCAACTTCAAATTAAAAAATATTTAATATTTTTCTCAGGCTGAGGCTCAAAGTTTTTGTTGTTGGATGAACTTGTCTATCCACACCTGAGGTCAGTAGTGGCCAAAAAGTTCATTATAACTTCGTGGTGATTAGTGTTGATGTCAGAAAATTAATCCATGGGCTAATTTCAGGATAAATGTGCAAGTGTCTACAAAATAATTAGCAGAGCTAAAAATGCGAGTGACCATTTAGAAAGCGTGACCATGCTTTCAGCTGTGTCTTCTTCTGTTAGTCCCAAGGACAGGTCTCATTTACAGTACAGTGCTGTAACCTTGAAATTCTCCATCTAAATTTCAGTATTTAGAGAAGAATATACAAGAATATTTAACTCTGGATATTAACAAGTCTGTTTTAATAGTTCATTCAGGTTGTCTGTCTTTGAGTGTTTTTCTTCCTATTCATATTAAAACTCTGAGTATAATATTAGTCAGATAGTTTATATGCTACTGTTTGCAAAGGAAGATAGAAGAAAATAACTTAGAGCCAAAATAAGTATTTAAGAGCTCAGAACACTCAGAATTTCAATCTGATGATCAAGTCACCTTTCATTGAACTCACTGTACTTATAGAACTAAGGCATTTTTCTGTGCAACAGTCTAAAAAAGTAACCTTCTTTGGAAAAATAGACAAATTTCAGCCACACAACTTAACTAAACACTGACGTTGGAATTTAGGGTTTGTCCTTAATTTTTTTCCTTTGAAAGGTATTCTGTATGTTATTCTACTGTACAGAGGGGACATATTTTTGAAAGGAAAAGTCAGAAATAGAAGTGATAAAGCAGTTTATCGAAAGGATTTGCTTTAGATTAGAGAAAAGTAATGTTTTTTCTAACCATTTTCTCTGCTATATGATGTCTTCTAATTACTATATATACAAGTGGAATATTATGGAATCTTCTAAGATGAATTTCCACCTCCTTTTCTAAGTTTTAAATAAAGATTTCATTCTTTACATCTATTATTTACTCTTATCAGTGTTAAATAGTAAAAAGCTTGTAGTTTTCTATAGGCTTTCAGAGAATCTTTTAGCCAAAATCTCCTTAAAAACTAAGTGAATGACAGAGTTCTATATGAAAAGATAAGGGGAATGACTGGGTTATTTTGAGATCAGCACCTGTGATCTGTTTGATGAAGATGTCACTGGCAGGTGAAAAATGCAACAACAGCTGTAAAAATAACACAAAATATGACATTTCTATATAATCTCATATCTACACTTAGAACAGCAGTAAGAAAAAAAATCAAGCTCTTATGGTATTGCTTGATTTAACATACTGACTTCTAAACTTTAAAGAACAAGGCAAAATACTGGGAATGAAAGTTTATTTCAAAGGTTAGTACCCTTGTAGGTGCCTTAGCAAGTGAGAAAGAAATATAGCAATCATAATAATGTGGCAGAAACAGATTTCACTTATCTGTTCTCTTCTGGATAATAATTTTTTAAAACTTCTAGGAATAAAAGCCTCCCTTAGAATTTTCTGAAATACCTGTGTTCCAGTGATAGTTAGAGATATGGGGCAAAAATGAAATCTTGAGAGTTAGGTTATGCTTCATAAATATCAAAGTCACCTTTTACTAACTAGGAGTTCTCTATAATTATATCCCACATCTTATGTATGTACTGCCTTCTCCCAAAGATTTCAGAAAAGGAAATAGTCATACGATCTGTTTTGCTACATTTTCTTCTATCCAAGAATTTTATATCGCCTGGGAGATTTTATTATTATTTTCTTTTGTTCTGGTTTGATGTTAGTGATTTCCTGGTAGGTGTTGAGAATCTTTAACTGTTCTGGATGCAGAAAATCTATGGATACTTTTATGTCTTGGAACTTCAAATCAAAATACTCATTTGTGTGGAGAGCCCCTACAGCATTAAAATTCAATATGGCAGGTAAAAAACTAACAGAACACACAAATATTATCTTCATTTCATACATGAGAAGCTGTCGAGCTAGCTCTGGATATAATGCACTAACAAGCAATATCAAACCAATATGATTGATGTTACCTTAATTTTACTAAAACCATTTTAAGGGTACTGGAATTACTTAATTTTATTTGTTAAGTAGCTAAGGTTTGTTTATTAAAATCTGTCAAACATTAAATCTATGGAAACCAAAGCACACCAAATTTACCTGCAGAATTAATCTCTGATTTATATCTATTTGTCCTGGTTTTGGATGATAGACAGATAATTTTCTTCACAGTAGGAAGTATAGGGCTATGTTTTGGGTTTGTGCTGGAAAATATTAACAAAACAGGGAGTTTTTCATTACTGCTGAGCAGTGCTTGCACAGAGTCAACACCTTTTCTGCTTCTCATACCTCCCCACCAACGAGGAGCCTGGGTTGCACAAGAAGCTGGGAAGGGCACAGCTGGAATTTCTCACTCCAACTGCCCAAAGAGACCATTCCATAATGTTGAGGTTTGGACACATACCACATGGCATCACGTCCAGCATATAAAGTGGGGGAAAAAAGAAGGAAGGGGTGGACATTTAGAATTATGATGTTTGTGTTCCCAAGTCAGCATTACATGTCATTGAGCCCTCTGTCAGGGGTGGCTGTACACCTGCCTGCCTGTGGATGAATTCCTTGTTCTGCTTTGCTTGTGTGTGTGCTTTCGCTTTACCTATTAAACTGTCGTTATCTCAATCCATGCATTTTCTCATTTTTACTCTTCCCTATCCCACTGGGGCAAAGTGACAAGCAGTTGTGTGGTGCTAGTGGCCAACTGGGGTTAAATATGATGCTACCTTGCAAAAACCTCGTTACATACAACCCAACAGTTGTTCCGTGTTTGAGAGTTTTCCTTATTCTTATATGCAATAAAATGTTATGACCTCTTCTGCAGATCTTTTTTCTAGGCACTAAGACCCCTGAAAATACATAAAAGTAGTACATGAAAGAATGTCCAGTTCCAGGAGAGAAGTACTCCCCAGAATGCAGAAGACATCTGACAGTGCACAAAGAATGGACACACAAGAGTGTGAGTGACACACAAATGTGTGAGACAGACAAGTATACAGAGCTAGAGGGTACTGTAAAAGTAGGTTTAGTGGCTTTGAAAAGAAACCTATATTTAAGAGATATCAATCAAAGGAGACACGTGCAAAGTATGTGTTCCTCTGCCCATTTCTTGTTTGCTCTCTTTTTTCCCTTTCTGTAATTACCTTGACTTAATGGTAAACAGCAGTGGAAGATACTCTTTATGCTTCTACCTTCTAGCTCTTCATAAGTCTTTCTCTAGAGCCTGAAAGTCAGATCTTTGATATTATTTGGGGGGTGGGGAGTGTCCTCTTTTTCTTTTTTTCCTAAAGGCTTTCTATTGCACAGTTTTATGAGGTGGGTAACAACTACCATAAAGCGACTTTAAAAATACACATGAATTGGTTTATGATCTGCAGAACAGCACTTGGCATACAGAGATGTAAATCCTCTTTGTTCTATTAAAACATCTGCAGTTTTTCTTTCATCATTTCTTAGGGCACAGATTTGATGCCCTCTAGCGACTGATCACTTGGCTTAATATTTAAGAAATATCCACAGACAGTGGACTGGCTACAGATATGAGTAGATCCTACGCATCAGCATGACAGTTTTCTGACTCCGATATGCATTATGAAAGCTTTTTCATTATTTCTCCACCAGTCTCCACGAGTCTAAAATTACCTGAACTTTCTTCCCTCTGTGATAGTGTATAAAACAAGAAAACAGTTAAAAGTAAGAGAGAAGATAGTGATAAACACTGACTTGAGGGTTTCCTTTTTTTACTGCAAACAAAACCCATTTCTTCTTAAAGGTTGAGAGAACTGGCATATGCTTACTGTCATGCTAACCAACTCTGCCGACTATGAAAGCACACTGCAGCTTCTGTATGTTGGACAGCGTATTATAAATGAATGTAAATATGCTGTGAGATTTCTACAACCGTCTGCCCTCCACTTTTCTTCCAAACATAGCACTGGTGCAATATACACAACTATTGCATTAAATGTCCATCTCTTCTATTAAAAGGTTATCTAACACCTTCATATGACAGAACATTTTAGCTGAAATAATCTATACCAAATTGTATCGGAGTGACAGAATTTTATATGTAAAGTTCCTTTGCAATTTTTCCAGATATAAAAAAAGAGGATTTTTTTTAATATATATTTAATAGAATCAACAGTGCATCACATTGTTTAGCCTCTAAATACATGCTCCTTATGATAATTCTTTAAGATATTTAAATTAAAACTTGGATTTTACTGAGGTATAAGCAGCCTGTAATTGCTACAAAATTTGCCAGAGAACTGTAAGTTTTAGAAGCAAAGTCAGTGTTGACTTCTGTGCAGCATAATGTGACAGATGTTCTTACGATGCTAGAGATGTAACAAACTATCTGTAAATAATTTGAATAACTGGTGAAGCAAGATATATCTGACAACACCGGGAAGTTGTGAACATGAGGAGGGGCATAGAGCGACCCCCGTGGCTAAGTAGCAGGGAAGATTGTGTATTTAATTGATCTTTTTTTCCTACTTAAAGCCTCAAGGATAAAACATACTTTAAAGAACATTCAATATATTAAATCAATATATTAAAAACAAATACACCCTTCCCCTCAAAACAAAAGCAACAAAAAAACCCCAGAATCCATCAAAAAACCTAACAAAACAACAAAAAAAACCTCAACCAAAATGCACTTGTCATGGTTTCGGGATGGTACTCCCCAATTAAGTGCTCCTACTGAGACTCTCCAAACCGTGTGCCCTGCTTGTTCCTCCCTTGCCCTGCCCCACCGTGGTGGGCTGGAGAGGAGACGTGAGGCACAAAAGGCAGAGATCACGGGTTGACACAGAAACGATTTACTGGAGGCATCAATGAGATAATGAACAGCAACAGCAGCAATATTCATAACAAAAGTGTACAAAAAAGAGCAGTGATTCATGTGCAAAAATGCTTACCACAGAGCTTGACACAACTGCAGCCATGGAGGAACTTAAGTTGGAGCAGTTTCTTGACTATGCTGAAATTTATTCCTCTATAACGTTATACACAATATGGAAAACAACAATTTTATTTGAAAGTTAAAGATTATTTATCACACTTTCTGTGATACAAAGACAGAATTCTACTCTCCTTTTTTATTAGAAGTCAAGAAGTCAGAATAAGCTTTTTTAAAGGTCTATGCAGCAGAGAGATTTCTGCCACAATAGGCAGGAATGGAGCAGTTTTAAGCAAAGCAATGTTGTCAGTTGCTCAAGGCAGCAGACAGCAGATGATGGCAGAATCAGGTGTTGTTGTGTACCGAGGCCTGGATTTTAGTAAAGCAAGAAGCTGCAATAACATTGTGGCAGGAAAAGGTTGCCAATGTTTTATTTCAGCATATCATGAATAAATAAATGCAAAACTGAAAGGAAAAGGAACAATCAACTCAGTGCCTGTTCCCCATCACTGTATGAGTTGTTGCTCCTGGTGTACACTGCTTGTACACTGCCTTTCTCCTCAACCCTTGTCTGGCTTTGAATCTCAGAAGTAAACTTTCTTCTCCATATCCAAATAGAATATTTAAATATTTAAGAAAAAGTTCCCTACATCAGATGTCATTATTGAGTGTTATAAATTATCCATAAATTTTATTCCTAATTATAATCAAAATGGTTTTTGTAGATAAATTTTCAGTATTTTATTAGAGAGTAAAATTTACTGGTGGTCTATAAAATTTGCAGATGTACTTATGTTGTGGGGTTTTTTTTTTTGTTTGTTTTGGTTTGGTTTTTTTGTGCATTACAAACTTCTTTATCCGTTATTTCCAACACACCTACTAGTAAACAACACCAGTAGCTCTGCAGGTATGATCAGAAAAAAAAGGCTAATATTTACCATTTTTTACAACAGGATGTGTTGACTGCGCAAGCAACCATGAGCCTGAAGTTTTCAGTCCTGTGGGGAATTTAATCCTTAACTACTTAGATGCTTGTTATGTGAGTTTTGACTGGGTACTGGGAATTTCATTTTCCCTTCCCCTAACATAATGCAATACATTAATTTCTGCTTATCATACACCTTGATTTCAAGAGTTCTTGATTAAAATCTCATCGCAGTAGTACAGTAACTTCTCTGTAATTTAATATACAAAAGTTTTGTACATAAAGTCTTAATGTCCCTTATTTGCAGATAAAACACTCTATCAAAAATTTTGATTCAGAAAGAGCTATGGCTCCCTCAGAACCTCTCAGATGTATTTGTACCTACTTGACAGCTATATGAGTTAATGACAGACTGACAGCAGGAAGACTGAACTCTAGACCCTTGTCTCCAACAGAAGAAGGAAAGAAATCTTTTTGAACAGTGTATTATTTAAAGAAAAATAATTTTTTTGGAAACAGATATACTGCTCTGAAATGTCTTTTGGCTCAGTTAGTGTAATCCTCTGCTAAAAAATGCATTGAAATTGTATCATGCCATGTAACCATACCAATATAACCAGCATTATTCTAAGTTTTCAGGTTTCACCCTAACTAATTCACCTTTTCTCAGCTTATGTTTAAGATATTGATCAATGCAGTGCCTATAATCTCTTTCATTAATATTTCCACTTGCAATTTACCTTTTATGAAATGCAATATGTTAATAATACATATTTGTTAGCCTTCAGATTGTAGCCTGCAGTACATGCTAATCATTCAGAGATGGGACAGAGAAATTAGCAGATAAATTTTAATGAAAGGGTGGCGTGGAAAGATAAATACTGATAACTGGTTTTGAAAGGAATAATTGCTTTCTGGTTTGTATGATCAAGTCTGATCCTCCTGCTTGTCTATCAAGGTGTAAAAATTAAGTATGGGATGATCAAAATGTACTATACCAGTAATTTTCAGATAATTCACCTTAGTAATTTCTCTGTAATGATGCACATGTCTTTCAAGTAGTTTTGTTTTCCCTGTGTGATATGATATTTTTATAGTCTGTTTTGTTTCTCACAGCAAATGGTAACCTTAATCATTGCTTTTCTTTGCAATCTTTCCATTAAAAATGGAAAACCAAACAAACATACAGCACCCTTACAAGCTTCTGAATAAGTCATTAACAGTGATATCTCTGTCAGAGATATCTCATTTTATAAAGAAACATTCTTATGAATCTTCACTATTAGACTACCTGGACCGAAGTCTGGTCACTCATGTAATCAATTTTTACAGACAATTCTTATTTTATTATTTCATAAGAAAGTTATATTGAACAGTTAATATGATTTTTTTATGCTGTTTGAATTAATTTACTTGTCACCCTTCAAAATTCACTATATTTACATAATACTTATAAGAATACAAATGGGTGACCTTGGTTTGTTATTATTAATATAAGCAAAAGAGAAATTACCTTTATCAAAAAAAAAAACCTGCAAGAGCAACAACAACAAACCAAAACAAAAAGCCTCCCACAAACCATAGCAAAAGCCAAGTTGCCAAAGGTAGTTTCCAGCTACCTGAGAGAAAACTGTGAAAGAGCACTTCTGACTGTGATCCCCAGATTCTCAGTATCTTTACTTTTTTATCCCTTGGTTAGTATACCTTTCAACTGAAATCTTCCTGGGAACATTTACACATCATTCAAATTCTTGTGGGAAGGCTGAATCATTCCATTCCCTAAAGAGATCAGTATTTGATAGTCCAACTCCCTATCCAAAACTGATTCTTTGAAGTTTTCCACACACCAGTCCACTCAGGTTCCAGAACTTCAGTTTCAAAGGTATTTCACTATCACTTTCAGAAGTAACAGCAAAGCATTGAACAAATTTTGTGAAAAAGGATTTATTGGATACCCAGTCCTTTTCTGCTATGTGTGACCTCAACAGAAAGGAAATTATCCATCTTGTGATCACGTGATCTTCTGATTGCCCTTTCATAATCAGGAAAGTCTTGATGTTATTAGAATGACAGACTAAGCTTTCATCTTAACATTAGAAGATTTCTCAGGTTAATTGCTAACGTTCTCTCTACTCTTAAAAATACCTAATGCCACTCTTACAGATGGAAAAATAAGATCAACAAAGCCAGAAAAAATATATTTTACATATGAAAATCCTATGCTTTGATTTTTCCTTGTAGAGATTAATTAATAGCAAAACCTTGTGAAGATGGAACTTGTTGCAGTACCCTTCCAACATTTTTTTTCTATTATGAAAAAAAGCATCAATTTTAAAGCAGTTTAGTAATGATATATTTAATATTTAGCTCTTCAAAGAATGGTCAGATCAGAGCCTACCTGTAATAATGAAAAGAAGAGCTAGGATTGGATATTAAATACACTGAACACAAAATTATATTTTTACTCCTTAGTGAGACAGAGATCTCATTCGATGGGACAGAAAAAAGTAACAGAAATGTTGCTGAGTTCAGGATCTGTAGTAAAATGAAATTGACCTTGAAAAGTGAACTTTCAACATTTAACAAAGCCATGGAGACATACCACATATACGGTTCTAAATAAAGAATGTATTTTAAACAAAGATCGTGTATCCACAACATCTTTTTGAAACAAACAAACAAACCATACTCTTTTTTTCCCTGTTTACTGATTGTTTGCAGAATATCAGATGACATCCAGACACAGGTGATTTAAAAACAGCCAGAAAATGCTAAGGGTACTTCAGGGATGGAATCTTCTAAAGAAAAATAGAGCAGATTGCCATTAGTATACATGTGGAAAGTGAAAATTTCATGAGTGAATCAGGAACCCTAGAGTAAGCAATATACAATTGGAGCACATGGAAAGCTGGAAAAACCTATAGATATAAACCACATTCTAAAAGAATGAGCCATAAAATGAAGCATTAGTTTCTAAAAAGGCAAAATTTGGTCTTAACAATGAGAAGACTATATTTAAAGGAAACAATTAAGGAATAGAATCTGAAACAACCGTGAAAAATATAAAAAAATATGCAACCTAAAGACTGCACTCTTTTTTGCAGTCCTGCTGCTGTCTGTCTGATTACTCATATGTGGACATACATAGTCGCGTATTTAAAAACTAATATCATTATTATAAATTTTATATCTTAATATGAAAGATTTAATTTCTACCCCGCTTTTTAAATGTGTTTTCACCTCCAATTAGTAGATATCTCCTAACTTCAAATACCAAGTTAGAGAAGTTTAGAACATAATTTCCAGATCAATACTTATCATTATGTAAGCATAGTAGGTATTCAATATCAGGATGCTGTTGTCATGTCATAATTTCCCCTTAACAGTCTGATTAAGACATACAGAAGTGTAAGCCCTGAGACCCAGAGGAACACTTCAAGAGTGAGCATTGCACTAGAAGACCAGGGAGGAGAGGAGTTTGCAGTACTATTTCATCTTCCTGTGAATGGAGCTGTCCATCTGAATTCAATCATTTGATCTATTAGAATGATTTTTAAAAAGATAGATATTGTTCAAGAGTAAGTTCTTCACTCCATATGTGGTCCATGTCCTTTGCCCATATGAAGATTTTAAGTGCAACAGTTTCAAGATAACGTGCATACTTACAAAATAAGTAATTAGAGATGCTCGAAAATCATTCAGCAAGTCAATATTCCCTCATGGGGAGAAGCCAATTAAACCTTTTGTAGATTATGTGCATCTCAATGACATGGAAAAATTAATAGGTTGGTTTGGAGAGGTCAGCTATGAATGAGTGTAGTACAGCACTAGTCTAGTAGACCTGAAAGTTAGTGATAATAATATTACCAGAGATGTTATAAAATTTGGGTTTGATAAGCACATTAGGGGCACTCTGTCCATATTTTTCCACTGTACCTTCAATAATATAAATGCTAAGCATAAAATACTTAGAAACCAAATTAATATTTAATTCCATATTCTTGCAAGTCTAGAGGGGCATTTTGTCTCCACCAAAATCCTGGGTGCTGGAAACATTTTGATGGCCTTCACTGTCTGCTGTCTTAAGCCAATATGAATTTAGTAGAAACTGTAATGCAAGAGTTAGCTTATGCCTGATATTGACATAGTACAAGAGATGACTCAATAATTTTCATAAAGGTGGAATGTACAGACAAAATGAGCAGGATATGCTTACTAAAGCTTTTAAGAAGTATCATCTTTCTAAATCATTTAAAATGACTCTTCTGGAAAGAGCCGAAAAATCAGGTAGGCTGCTTGAAACACTGTGATACAATCCTCAGTCAAGTTCTAGCATGCATTGTGTTAGCAATGGCTTTTTAAAATGTGCAAGTGATCTGTGTACTGTCTATATTGTATGTTCTGTTTTACATTTTTGCCACGAAATAATTTTAAAAAATCATTAATGTTGTATAAAAATAATTTCAACATTTAGTTAGCAATTTATGGCTATGCTATAAATGCCTAATATAGATAGGAACTGTGTAAAAAAATGCTTAAAAATCTGAAATAGATTTCTGCATCAGTTTTTATTTTTTGATTGGATTTTTTTGGAGTTTTTTTTAATCTCTTCTATTTTTTTGGTATGGTCAAACACACAGCAGCTTACATTAGACTTCAGGAGAGTGTTCCACCAATATGCTTTAGAGGTCTCCAAGGCACTCACTTTTCTGAGCAGCCAGTGAATGGAAAGCAGTTATATTTACAGAAGTGGGTCACAAAGTTTCCATACTTCTTGAAGAAAAATCTATATTGCACAGTTTATTCTGACGTAAGAATATTTCGATGTTAAGAACTGCAACTGAAAATTTTAATTAGCTTTTGTTTACCTTCATATTAGAATACCTATTAAGCAATTAGTGGATACATTTCTGTAGTGGTGAAAAGATGCATCACAGAAGATGGTAAGGATACACTCTACATTTTTTTTTTTTAATTCTCTATGTGAGAATGTGTGACAACACAGAACATTATAATGTGTAAAAAGACATTATTTTGAAACATTTCACTACAATTTTGATACCCTGCATTATCTTTTAGCAAAAATTACCCTAAAAAGCTAATTGAAATATCCACTCTTTTGCTTCATGCCTATGCTTAGAGTCAGCTAGAATTTAAAATAGCTGAATGTGGTATTGTAGGAAATCTGTTGTCTGTGCATTTCCATAGAAAACTAGCTATTCCTGACAACTATAAATGAGAATATGTCTAGAAAAATGGATCTAAGATGTAAAAGTAGAGAGGTCCTCTTGTGTCATTCTATAATATAAATTGTAACTTGTTGGGTTTATTGTCTCTTCTTTTTAAATCTAAATATGATCAAAGTATTTATGAAATGTTGAAAGATCTTTGTAAAATAATTTAAGTATTGTTTTTTTCTTTTTCCTTAAAGTATATTGCAATGAGAGACAATGAAAACATTTCGTAAGTCTTGAGTAAAACAGGTACTGTATATTAATGACATAATAGTAGACACTGCTGTATCACAGAATAATGATCAATGATCACAAACAAAATAGCATTTACTTCAGATTATATGCTATCAGGCTTTATTTGGTCTTAATTTATAATTCTGCATTTCTGTGATTTTTAGTATTGCTATGATTTCTATTAAAAACACACTAGAACATATGTCATATCAAAATAAACATTGCAAGCATTTTTTGTAATATATACAAATATTTAATCTATTTTTTCCCTCATTAGATAGAAAAAGCAGATAAAGCATGAAGGGAACCAGTCTCTGTGCTACTGTTTTCTTTTGCAAGTAATAACATTTGAAAACTACATTATCTGCATCAGTCTCATTGTAAATATATAAAAATTAGTATGGTCTCAGAGTATTAAGATGCTTAATTCTTAGTAATGACACTTTGGGAAAAAATGTAATTGCTTCTCGTTTTTCTTGATCTTGTTACTATTGTTCATTTATAGAAGGGGAAAGAAAAATACAGAAACACAGAAAAGAGGTCTGTGATAGCATTAGAAGCTCCTATTATATGTAAAAATTTTATTCTGATCCCCATAAAAATTGTTGCTGACCTCACCATTCTTGTAGGAGGATCCCCTCCCTACAGATGGTAGATCCTGGTTAGTACGAAGAGAAATGGGGTGGAAACAGAAAACAGAGATTGCGAAGTTCAGAATTATCTGTACCTTCTGCGCAGGAAGAAAGCCCAGCATGGTACTTCTATCAATACCCCTCCACTGAGAGGAGAGGTGGGGAGGTGAAGTGTAACTTTCCATATTAAATGGCACAAATCTGACATGAGTAGAGCTCTACCTAAGAACCAACAGCCTGTGCTTTTTGTACCATGGGGTGCTGTGCTACAAATATTCAGACCATTCCGCCTAACATTTCAGTGCTAAGATGAATGAAGATGAATTGGAAAGTTATTCATTAGATTTAATGGAAAAAAATAATAACAGCCCATAAACAAACAAACAAAACAAAAGTAGAATGTTTGACTAATTCCAAGAAGGAAGTTGAAATTAAGAGGATTTTCTATAAGTAGTCCAATTTTTTCTCTTACCTATTTTTTTTTAACATGATGTTTGAGGTCTGATATGAATGTGTTATTTGCTTCTTAGACCATTCCTGATCTGTTATCTTTCATTTTACTTCCTTGAACATTCTTCCATATAAAGCTATCAAATCTACTCAATTTCTTTTAAAAATATTCTGTTATAGTCAATTATTGAATCAAGAATTTCAGTCCTAACAGTCACATGCTCTTGTATGATCAGTATGTATTGCAGCTACAGGAAAAAAAATCAATTCTTTTACATACCTTGTTTTCTGTATAGTATTTATTTGGAGGAATATATAAATATTAATAATGCATCATGGGGTAAAAATCAGTCAATTAATTCATACATGCTGATTAGAGAAATTAATGTTTTGAAATTTATATACTTGCTTCAAAAAGTGGTTTTGAGTCTTGTAAACACAGAGTATGTTCAACTACATTCATGGTGTCCAAGAACCAAGGCAGACAATGCAGTTCACCTAAAACTAGATGTTTAGAAGCCAAATTATGAGTACAGCCTTAAAAAAAACCCATCTCTAGATAGTAGAGAGAGAGAAAGAGAGGGGGAGACAAAGTATTTCAGAAGTCAAGTCATTCCACTGTGAGACTGATGTCTTTAATAGATGGAATGTATCACCTTCTCAGTGTCATTTACAGCTAAAGGCAGGAAGCCAGGATGACTGATTGGATGTATGTGACTAGCTTTTACACTGCTAATGATAGCTGAGATGAAGCTCGGCCCATTAGAATGAAACTACAGAATACTGCATAAGAGTAAAGAAGGGGTACTCTGTAGTCATTATATCAGAGGCAAAAAACAAAGTAGAATCAGTTAGAGAAGAAGAAAGGAAAATTGTATGAAGTTTTCTACATAATACATTCACCAGGGATATGTGAAGAAGGAAATGTTAAAGAGCAATTAGTTAAACAGAGAGACAAGAAAGGTTAAGAATGCATATGGATTTCAATCAATTAATCACCCTTATGTGACTCATACGAGTTGGCACTGGAGATATTTCATGCTTCCTTTGACATTCACAGGGCCTCACTGAGGAGGGCTTTCAGCATAGCTGAAAAGAGCTGAATTGGTTTACTGGCATATATTCCCTCATCCTTGCTTCATTATGGTTCTACATCTCTTACATTCCTATCAGATTGTTGATTCAATCCAGCAGAAAGAATGGCTTTAGCAGAATATCCTTTGGTATCTAGCTACTAGATGCAGAATGTGGCTAGGAACGCCACGCTGATACATCTGCAGAGGGATCTGGACAGGCTGGATTGATAGACAAAGGTCAGTTGTATAAGGTTCAGCAAGGCCAAATGCTTGACACAGCATTCCCATGAAGCACTACAGGCCTGGGGAAGAGTGACTGGAAAGCGGCCTGATGGAAAAGGTCCTGGGGGTGCTGGTCAAGAGAAGCTGAACGTGAGCCAGTGTGTGTCCAGGCGGCCAAGAAGGACAATGACATCCTGGCTTGTATCGGAAATAGTGGGGTCAGCAGGACTAGAGAAGTGATGACCCCACTGTACCTGGAGTGCTGTGTCCAGTTCTGGGTCCCTCACTTCAAGAAAGACATTGAGGTGCTGGAACAAGTCCAGAGAAGGGCAATGGAGCTGATGAAGGGTCTAGAGAACGAGTCCTATGAGGAGCGGCTGAGGAAGCTAGGGCTTCTTAGCCTGAAGAAAAGGCGGCTCAGGGGAGATCTTTTGCTGTCTACAATTACCTGAAAGGAGGTTTGATGAAGTGGGAGTTGGTCTTCTTCCAAGTCACAAGCAATAGGATGAGAGGAAGTGGTGTCAAGTTGTACCAGGGGACTTCTAGATTGGACATTAGGAAAAAATTCTTCACTGAAAGGATTGTCAAACACTGGAAAAGGCTGCCCAATGAAGTGGTTGACTCACCATTCCCAGAGGTATTTAAAAGATGTGGCAGTTGCAGACATGGTTTAGTGGTGGGCTTAGTAATGTTAGGTTTGCAGCTGGTCTCACTGGCCTTAAAGGCCTTTTACAACCTAAGTAATTCTGCGATTCCACGTCCTTTACAAACCAGATGTGGTTTCAGAGAATAACTGAGCTGATACTGCTCCATCAGTGAAACAACAGAGCACTGATGTTTTCAAGTGTTTTCTTGGATGCAGATGCCTAAATTTCAAATCCCTGAAGACATAAAAATAATATTTCTAACCTTTCATTTTGGAGATAATGCACCCATTACTAGATACATGTCTCTTCATAGTTTCCATTTTCTTCAAAGTTTTTGGGTATTTGACTACTTTAAGATATCAGGACATTCATAGCCTGTCTTTTTATAACGTTGGTAAGTCTTCTAATTGAACTTGATCCTTGATCTGGGGTTCTCCTTGATCTGGGGTTGGGCAGCTGAGAGAGCTCACTGTTGTGAGGTTTCTGTAATAGCTATCATTGACTGGCTTTAAGATTTTTTTTCTCTAAACTTTAGAAGAAAATTTGCTGGACAGGCTTTGCAATGCCATTAACATAAGCCTGGTCCATTCTACTAGCCTCATTGTTTTTAACAATCAGTTATTATTACTGGTCTCTAAAAATCATGGCACCATATTATAATAAATGCAGAAGTATCTAGCTTAGCAATTTTCAGAGCAACAATTTCTTAACATCCTTTCAGTGTCCAAGAAAGTTCTTTAGATATTCCACACAAGGAGGGTTTAGTGTCTTAATACTAAATTTACTTATTTAAATTTATTTGACATTACAAAAGGTTTTATCAGAGTCACACAGAAATGTAATAAAATCACAACACAATCACATGCTGTTGGATCACAATACCAACCTGATTCTCATCAACAGTCTAAAATATGCTCACCATCATGATGCTGGTTGTCCTCAGTGGGAAGGAATACATGGGTTGAATACAGATGAAGCCCATTGCTCTCTTCAAAGTTAATTTTATTGTTTGCTCAGTTTTTATGCTCTTTGTTCAGCCATGATATATACATTTGCCCCATGCTGGTCTGGCTTAGAGTGACATTTGCACTTTTTTTTTTTTCTCTCAAGTACTTCAGAGAAGGTTGTTTACACAAGTAATTAGTCCACTCATGCGATATAGCCAGTTGGTTCACTCAACTTATACAGCTATGTATCTAAATCAAATCCTATCCCCTGGTCTTCTTGTCCCCTTTATGTTGTGATGTTTGACTTCCTTTACAACAGTTGTGGTCACCCCCTACATTCTCCCTTGAACTCCATAGCTACATCATTTGTGCTCAAGTGCTCCAAGGTAGAAATCATATGAGGAGCAGCTGAGAGAGCTCAGGTTGTTTAGCCTGGAGAAAAAGAGGCTCAAGGGGGACCTTATCACTCTACAATTACCTGCAGGGAGGTTGCAGCATGGTAGGGGTCAGCCTCTTGTCCCAGGCAGCTAGTGAAAAGACTAGAGAAAATGGCCTTAAGCTGTGCCAGGGGATGTTTAGATGAAATATTAGGAAAAATTTCTTCACAGGAAGGGTTGTAAAGCATTGAATGGGCTCTCCAGGGAGGTGGTGTGGTCACTGTACCTGGAGGTGTTCAAGATATGACTGGATGTGGCACTTAATGCTGTGGCCTATTTGACAAGGTGGGGATCAGTCAAAGGTTGGTCAATGACCTTTGAGGTCTTTTCTAACTTAAATGATTCTGTGATTCTGAGCCTTCTTACATTGTCTAGGATTTGGTTGGTCACACAACTACAAGTTGCCAAGTTTTATTTGGTTTCACAGTTTATAGTGAATAAACTGAATAGTCCTCATAAGGTATGGAATATACCAAAGTTCAATATACTGATTGGTTTTCCAAAGCTGATTAATTAACAGGATACCAGAACTGTGCAGGAATAAACTAATTTTTGGTTCTCTGCACCATTTCCCAAAATTGACCACCTTATTTCTGCAGAACATAAAGAACTAACCAGTCTGGATTTTTAAAAAGAGTTTATAAAGTGTTATAAAGAGACTTAAATGAATATTGCTATAAAAAATGTGACACAAAGTTGTGATAAGGGACAATTAATTGTCTCAAAGGTTAAC
Source organism: Melanocharis versteri (assembly GCA_013397845.1). Classification (NCBI taxonomy): domain Eukaryota; kingdom Metazoa; phylum Chordata; class Aves; order Passeriformes; family Melanocharitidae; genus Melanocharis; species Melanocharis versteri. The sequence continues at coordinate 714,293 of VZTG01005343.1, forward strand.
ATAATATTTTTACTCAAACTAGTATCTGAGATTGCAGATTTATGTGCCAATAATGTGCTGTTGTGTAAACTGCTTGGTCTGGATCTTGACAGGAATGATGACTATTTTCCCCATGGCTTTATTTCAGAGAGGAAACATTCAGTTCAGTAACTGCTGAGTGCTCAACTGCTCAGTCATGCTGTCTAGAAAATTCCATTTCTGTCAGGACATGTGTCAGTAACTGTCACAGCAAGAAGTAGCTAGAGGGGTAAAGAAACCAATGCTAAAAAAAAATACACACAATTATCTTGTGAATTACTGTAATATAGTTTTATTTATGTTTTTGCTGCTTCAGCTTTTTATTGCTATACCAAACTTTGGAAGTACTATGATGGTGTCAGAATTGATGGCAAAGAAGAGAGGATACTTATTTCAAGATTGATGCATAAAGAGAACATGCAAGAAAGAATATGATTATGACTTTATGTTACTAATGACAAATAGTATAAATGATATTTATTTCCCGCAGTATTACATTTTTAATAGGAAAGTTGTTTAAGTTGCTGCTAAAACTGGTATCACACAATCATAGAATGGCTTGGGTTGGAAGGAACTTACAGATCATCTAGATTCAACCCTCTCACCGATACAAAAATATCAGAATACAAGAGTTCAGCAATGACAATCCATTGCAGCATTTCAATCAATATGTTAAGTTCCTATACAGAGATAGCTGAAACATTAAAAAATTTCATCAAAAGAAATGGAAATGTTTCTAGCTTATAGGATTTTATTTGTACACAAGAATTCTCTCAGTCCTGTTTCTGTCAAAGTTCTTTGCTTACTGCTTGACAGGCAACCTTTTTGTATTACTTAATATATTATTACCCTTTGCTCCAAACCCCATGCAATGATTATTAATTTTTGGCAGCAGTCAGTTGCAGTGCATTCTCCCAACAATTATTTGATACGTAGATGTCAATAAAGTTCTCTGGCCCAAAGGAATTTTCCATTGCCCATATCACTACAAAACGAAAGCTTCTAGATAGAAGTATTGAAAGTACGTAGGCAAAGTTGTAGATTACAAAGTGAAATAATTCATTCTTTGTTGCTGTTCTCCTAGAAATACGTATTTTGTATATTCTAGAATAGAGTAGAAGTATATATTGGCTTTACTGGCTGTTACTGACAGCTAGGTGAATAAAGTATCATTTCTCAGTCTGAAACTAACACAGAATTGCCTATTGTTTCAAGGAAAATAATACAACAAATACGAAAATAATCAACAAAAAGAGTTCTGCTCTTTCTGTGCTCTTTTATTAATAGATAACAATAAAATTGTGATGTACTTTATTTTGGGGTTTTTTTATTTGTTTTCACTGATCCTTTTGTTATAAGTTGACAACATGCTGATAATATTTTTAAAAAGTCCTATAACACTTTTCATCCATTTTTTTACAGTCTGAGATACTCTGTGTTGTGACACTCATGGACTTCATCTCATCTTCTATGTCTGTTCGAAATATTCCTGAAGTGAGCGGCCAAGGGGAAGACACTAGTCTGAACTCTTGTTTTGACCAAATAAGACCTCAAACACTTTGCAGATGAAGCCTACTCAAGAGTATTTCTGAAATAAAATGAATCTTTTAGAACACCTGCACAGCTGTGATTCATTAAATGATTCAGATATGGGTTGGAAGAGCAAGCAGAGAAAAGATAATGATTGTATGAGAGGCTTATCTGAAAGCTCTTGACTGCATCTGCCCTCTCTAACGGTTTAGGTGCATTTGGAAAAGAAGCAAAGAAGCACAAATGACCTATAAACAATTTTACTTTTATTTTTTTGAAGAAGGATCCAGCAGGTGATACTGTCCCAGATCATGACCACTGATCAGCTTAAATAAGAAGAAATTGACTTGTCTATGGAAGGTTGGTGGTGTTTGTTACCTATCTAAACTGGAACTGAGATGTATGGATGTGGATACTTTGACCTCTCAGTGTTAGTGTCTTGTTCTCCTGAGCTGCTGGTGCTGGTCACAACTAGAGCAGATGTCCTGATTTGTATGTGTTCTGTGCAGTACCCCTGTGTTGTTGGATAGACACCTTAAACTAAAACTTGATATCCTCACGTTATACACATCCCACTTAACAACTAAATTTAAAACTTCATAGGGCTAATTATTGTCATTCTGCTCTTAAAACTTCTGAACTGCCAGATTTCCCTGTGGCAAATTCCTAATCTGTTAACAATGATTAGATAGATAACATTACTTTACTTTCCAGGAACACGCTAAAATGCCATCTTTAAATCCATCTGAATTAACTGTTTCTGGAAACACCTTCCTATTGCAACTTTTCAGGCTAAAAGCTGTGTCCACATAGTATTTTTTTGTCATTATTTTTATTAATCTTACTTGTCATGAGAGAAACTCAGGGAGTACAAGAGAACAGTATCAGAAATAGAGATTCTGGCTCCACAGTTTTCAGTGGTGCCAAGATCTCATGGAAGACTTTGAGCAAGAGAACACTCTGTAACTCTAGAAGTAACAACGTATGTTTATCTATTCACATAGCTGATAGAAACCATTCAAAGATCATCTCAAATCTCACAATTTCAAGCAATCATTCTACATTATCAAATATCCTAGCTTTCCTCATAAAACATTAAGGTTCTATTTTGGACCCACATTGACAAATACACATCTTTAAGCCCTGCTGTTAAACTACTGTGCAGTGAATGTATCAGGGGAGGCCATGATACATTCTCAGGCTGAGTTGAACTGCATACCTACATTGCCTTTCTAATTTGCTAGGTCAGCTACATGGACTATTCAACTTATTTCAGTCAAATGCTTCCACAAGACAGCAAACAGTATTTAAACTATTTCAGCTCATGTAACTCTTTTTTTACTAAATCCCAGAAGGTTTCACTCAAAAGAAAACTAAGTTAGCAATTCTGAAGGAATAGTAATTTCTATTCAGTGGAAAAAAAAAAAATATTAACAGTTGGGGGAATGACAACGTCTGCAGCTTCAGGAAGAAAATTATGTTTTTCATCATGGTGTTGAATAAAAGAAGTTGTTGCCTTTGTTTAGCACCATGGAATTAAATCATACAAAAATAAGGGATTTATCAAAAACCAAGTCTCTAACATAATCAAATGTTAATTATATTCAATAACTATATATTCAAGAGGCTGTAAAAAATCTTTAGTCTTACTACCAGAGATGACAAGAGTTTTCAAAGAGTTATGCTTTTTATTCTGAAAAGAAGATTTAGCCAGAAATTTAGTTTTTCAAGGGAATGCATTTTGATAAAATTTTCACCAGGAAAATCCTCTCACATACAGGAGTGACTATCCTGCAATACAGCCTTATAGAAATAGGGTGAACAGTACAATGGATCAAACATTCACTTGAGTCATGACAAAGCAGAGATCTGGAGATTTCCCACATTTAAGTAACTGCCTACAAAACATAGACAATTCTTATTAAATTTTAATGTGTTGTGCAGTATTTTAATAAGTTTCGTAGGAGACAAAAAGTCAGTTTTAACATTTCACTGGAATAGTACAGAGGTAGCCTGAGATGATCTGTGTGTTCTTTATAGCTGCTTGCAGTAGCACAAGCATCTGCTGTTCTATCTGTGAGATCAGCAGGGGATCAAGCTGTACAGAGCAGCTGCTTCTTACCTTTACCTTTTCTCCTCCAACTGCCTCTTAATCCAATAGAGGAATGACCTGGTGAAACTCTGTTAGAGAACCTCACAGTGAGTCCCAAGGAATGTAGAAACATGTGATTTACTGTTTCCCTCTTTTTCGTCCCATTTCAACATTTCTAGCAGGTTTGCTCTTTGTAGAGCCGTAAGCGGTGATACAGCCTTTGGTTATTTTTCAGTGTTGTCACAAACTAGAATTAGAGGTAGCTCCAAGAGTTAAAAAAGCTACACTAAGCTTTTCCCCAGAGCTGTTTGGATGGTTTTGTTCGTTGTTCACTGGAGGTAAAGTTAGCCTGTTTATGTGTAAGGTTTCACCTTGGCATAAAAATATCTGAAATGAAAACATTAAAAAATTGAAGATATGTCTCTTGTGAAGAGTTGGACAGTAGCAACATGCCTGGTCAGGCAAAATAATGAGATTTTGAAAAATCAGTTATGTAATTAGAGCAGAGTTAAAGTAGACACTTCTGATGTGGATCTGAAGTGGTCAGGCATTTTGACTGGATAAGTAGCGTATGTCCCTTCCACCTGAAATATTCTGTTTTCTATTCTATTCTATTCTATTCTATCCTATTCTATTGATGTGTCCTGATGATGTCAAAGACTACTTAATGCCTGAGGGCGACAACATAAAGGAAATAATGTATTCATGTCAATCAAAAATTTTATAATTTTTTTAAGTCCATGACTTAAACATTGAATGTGGGATTGTAATTTTGTTATAGTTATTTTTAAATGTGAGTGGAACTGAAAAAAAATTGCTCTATTTCTAAAATGCTGGGTTTATGTAATTTCAAGACTGATTAACAAAATATTTTTTACCTTACATTACATACGTGATGGACACCTGTTTATCTTCTCTCACCTCTCCTTTATGTTTTTAATGGCCTAACATAAAGTTTTTTTCTTTAAAATGAAAAAAATGGGTTTTTTCCTGTTATGCGGACATAGACCTCCGATAGCTGTTTTACTAGGATTCCAGAATTTGTTCTTGTTTAAGAAAATATTTGAGTCATTTCCTACATCTATTGAGCATTTAGCTGTGTTACTTATGTTAAGATTAACAATTATAAAAGTACACTATCAGTTGCATAGGTAACAGAAATCTTCTGACCATATGGTATAGCAAAATACAGACAAAGAGAAAGGTACTGAATTTCAGGAGGCGGTATGAATAGTTGCCTGTTTCACCTTGTCTTATTCTCTACAGATTTAGCAGTTTAGCACATTCTCCTTTACACGCATTTTTTAAGCTTTTAGAATCCTTTTTTTTTGTTCTATTAAGAGATGTTTATATGTTTCTAGTGGGGGGAAAAAAAAGCCTACAACAAACACCAAAAACAACATTCCAAGCAAATGGATAATCTCATCCATGAAATTTGTTTTAAAGTTTGTAAAGCTTTAAACAAAGTGATTCAGACAATGAAGACAGACGTATTCACACACACGTATTTAAATGTGTTCAATTTATCTTGGTAGACAAGTTTAATTAGTTTTAACCACGTGGAGGTTTCACAGACTCATAGGAAGGCCTGGGTTGGAAGGGACCTTAAAGAACATCGTTCCCCTCACCTGGGCGGGGATGCTACCCACTAGATCAGGTTGGTCAGGGACCCATCCGACCTGTCCTCAAACACTTCCAGGGGTGGGGCATGCACTACTTCTCTGAGCAACTTGTTCCAATGCCCCACCAGCCTCACAGTAAAGAACATCTTTCTAGATCTAATCTAAATCTCTCCTCTACTAGTTTAAAACCATTATCCCTTGTCTATCAATATCTGTCCACGTAAAAAACCTCTCCCTCTTTTTTATAAGCACACTTTCTTAAAAGCACTGGATGACCACTATTAGGTCTCCCTGGAGCCCTCTCTTCTCTTGGATGAACAACCCCAGCTGTCTCAGTCTGTCTTCACAGGAGAGGTTCCCAGACCTCTGATCATCTTAAATTTTTGGATTGGAAGCAATGGCTCCAGGTGTGACCCAAAATTTTTCAATTACAGCAAAGAAAATATCTGATTGGTATGGTAATCTTTTTTTTCATTCCCTGAATGCACAGGATTAATATTATATCAGTGGTGCCCTTTTCAGTGAATTACAATGGTGATAATATTTGACCACAATCCTGAGTCCAAATATACAGGATATATAGGTATATACAGTTTACTTTCTGTGTTGTGTATTCCAAATGACTATTAAGTTACCTATAATGGGAATATGATCCACCACTAACCAAAGAATTACATGCCAACATATGAGAAACTGGGAAAACCCAGAAAAAGAAAATACCTTTTAAAGGTTTAGAGACTTCCCGACCAACTTTAAGTCTAGATAATGCCCACTTTTTCAATAATTTTTACAACAGCAAAAATTTTCTTTGACTATAAAACATAAGATTGATGGCACTCAGTGCCTAAAACTGGCAACTTGATAAGAATAGCAAAACACAGTATTATGTTTATTTTATCCTAAAATTGTTTTTAAAAATTTAAGTCTCATTGGCATAAATATGAATTTTTAAATGACTAAGTGAAGCATCTTGGTAATATGACTAAAGAAGTAAAAATATGTGGAAAAAATTTGGTAGAAGCTTATACTGAGATACTGGAGCGGTATATGGTAGATCCATCTCTCAGTAATATTTTCACTGAGGAAAAAGAAGTAAAGGAGAATTTTTAATTTACATTAGAGAAAAACTGTGGGCATTAAGGAAGTCAGGATGACCAAAAGCAGACAGAATATAAAAACTATCTTTGAAAAGATAAGCTACTGCAGAAGAATAGGCCTAAACCAGATATCTTCTGGCAGATAAGTAATTCACCTCTTCTTGGTATCTGGAAATCTCAAAAAGAAAGAATTCCTGAGGTTTCCAATAAAATACTTACATGTGATTACATTGAGGTATAACAATATTGTTCACCATTTATTTGTTCTATATACTACATAGCTATATTCAGCTAGAGCTGGTGACGTTACGTTTTTCAAAAAGTTTTAATCAAGGAAAATACCTTTCTGAATGGAATTGAATGGTTGATAGGGAACATGTAGATTTTGTCAGAAACACCAATGAAAATCAGAAATGCTGATAGCCTGACCAAGCAGCCAGCTGCTAGTTAATCTGATTTTCTGCCACTATGCTCAGCCACTATCTTGCCAATTGGACCCCAGGATGGTGGGTTGGCTAGAAATGAGGCAGAATGCTTGGCTTCTCATCTTGCCTCATACCCAGCTGTCCTCCTTGGCTGGTGTGAAACCTGGCTAACTCCTCAAGTTACCACCTGCCCAGATAGCTTCTCTGAGCAGTCCAAAGAGTTCCTTAAGTTGTGCTGCTATTCAAGATCCTGAGCAGTCTGACCTCCTTGTTAGTCACCCAGCTATCTCACTAAGTAAGGGAAAGGTCTCTGTTTCTCATCTGTCTTTTAAGTGTCTGTTTTCTCACAAGATGGAAAGCTGTACTTCTGTCTGGTTGAGGATCTGGCCTGTCATTTGTCTAACTCTCCAGCTGTCTAGGTGTGGAAATGTGGGCTGGTAGGCATTGAAAGAGATTGTTCCATTTCATCAGAAATTCTGTAACGCTGGCATGTTTCTTTCCTGAGTAATGAAAATAAAAATTGGCATGTACAATTTCCTATAAAGTAGATGTGAGTTATAATTTTTTCTTTCTAATATCCATAGCATATGTTATTACAGAATCACAGAATGACATAATGGGCAAAGTTAGAATTGGAATGACAATAGGACATGTCATCTAACCTTCCTGCTCGAGCAGGGACATCCTAGAGTCACATTGCACTGGATTGTGTCCAGATGATTCTTGAATGTATCCAGACAATTCTTGATTATCTCCAGTGAGGGAGACCCCATAACCTCTCTGGGTAATCTGTTCCAGTGTTTAGTCACCTGCACAGAAAAGAAGTTCTTCCTCACATTCAGGTGAAACTTCCTGTGCATCAGTTTCTGCCCATTGTCTCTTGTCCTACTGCTTGGCACCTCTGAGCAGAGCCCAGCTCCATCCTCTTTGACACACTCCCTTTGGATACTTTCACACGTTGTTGAGGTCCCCTCTTAGTCGTCTCTTCTGGAGGTTGAACATGCCCAAAATATACGTGTAGGCATACATAAGGTACAAAAAATAATAAAAAATAAAATCTATTTTTTCATCAATATAGATATGGTAAGACATAAAAAGTCTTTCCAAGCAATACATTAAACTAATATAAATAATAGAGAAAATAGTCTATAAATTGATTATTTAATTTTTAATTAAAAATAGGATGAACAGTGATTATGAGCTATTCACAATGATATGTGAAGGATTATTTATCAAAATGGTCATAAACCTCAAAGTTAATGCAGTGTTCCTGATGCCACAAAATATTTTAAAGTAAGTGTGCTCAACTAAATGGTAATCTGTTTATTGAGATAAAAAGGAATTTTAAAAATAAAGGGCTGTTTACTTTGGAAATAAAATACTTTGCTCATTTGATGAATTTTTTCAATTCATTCTTCAATCCTGTTAATGACATTGTTCTTCAAATACATGCATTTTATACATTTCTGCTAAGGAGTTGTAGCTGCATATTTTTTATGTGTTATATTTACCATTTGCCATTAATTTTCTCTCTTACTAAGGAAGCAAAAGTAGAACATAGGTTTCCTGTGACCTTCTATGAATAGTGCAGATGTTGAGGAGTCTCCACTAGCTGAAGGTCTGGTGGCAGCTGTCATTTCTCTTTCATCCTCCTTCATTTCTCTCAAAACTAGTGTAAGAGAGTTGGTGTTAAGAATACAGAAAAATAGTGCATAGAGCTACAGAACAGATTTTTATATAGCTGTATTCAAAAAAAGCAAAACATACAGAAATTAATACAATTAATTCTGTAAAACACTTAGAGAATTACGTGTAAGGACCTAAAGAATTAAACATGCAATTTGTGTCATAATCTACTGAAAAGTATAGAACAGCATTGAAACACAAACCTTTGGTACATAAAAACTGTAAACATCTAATAAAATTTTTCCTTCCCTCTTTTTCCAAATGTCTAAAACTTTCTGAAGGAAACATATATTTTCTCAAAATCATTGTTATAGGAATAATTTTCCAGTACACTACTTGCAAAAGCTTTAAGGCTTTGAGACTCTTCTGTAATTTTAAAATTTGGATTTCTATTCCTTGGTATACATGTAGGAGCTGTTACTTAGGAATCACATTCCTGGCGGAAATTTGCATATCATGGCTTTAAAGAAAAAGTATGTGCTGATGTTAACAGATTAGTGAGAGATGTCTCTGCCCGAATTAAGGTGCAAACAAGACCGTATGCTGAAGTCAATACTATGGATTTTATTTAACAATTAATTTGAGAGAGAGAGAGAGAGAAAGAGAGCAGCAGATAGTCACCACCCATTAATCCAGCAGCATCCTGTTGGTCCTTCTTCCCCCTGGGCTTCTCAGTAGTAGAGGTCCTGAGGAAGTTCAAAACTTTTCACTATTTATACATCTTAGCAAACAAAGGAATTAATTCTCATTGGCTACCCAGGTCTGTCATTCTATTGGTTAAACGATTCCCCAAATTCTAATACTGATTAATCTGCATGCTCAGTTTTTCTCTTCTTCTGAGGCGGTGGGTTTGCTGGGTTGGTGGGCCATGAGTCAGTGGTTACGACCTCCCCCTGACAGAGCTACCTTTTGCCCAGCAGGAGCTGATTCAGCACAGTTGACACCCAGAAAATAGTACCACCTCTATCTTATCGCAAGTTCCTGCTGTGGGGGCTTAACTTACAGTCCAATTTCCAGCTATCTGCTGAGGTGTATTTGAGGGGGCTTTTGTGGTCATTTGTGGTCACAGACGCCATCTGTCTCATAACTTGAGGTGATCTTTGACTAGTGAAAGGTGTAGGAGCAGTTGCTTCTTCACACAGTTTGACACAATGGGAATTTTTGTCTGGATGTGTTAACTAGGATGTGTTAACCAGATCTTGCCTCTGACAGGCCTGGAGTTACCTCCATTCTATCTCTCTTTTCTGTGCTTATCTCATGGCAAAATCCTTCTGTGGCTTTAACAGTGTTTGAGACAGACAACAGATGCTGTAAAATTTTATTCAGTGGATATTTGCTAACTCATAGCACCAGATAATTGATATTAGTGCCTTACAACATCAGTCATTTCTGTGCTAAGTTTTCCAGATGTGAAACTCTATTGGGTAATGGAGAATTAAGAAGAAAAAAAGAAACAACTACATAAAAGGTAATTTATGATAGACTAAAAAAATATAATATAGAGACTCTAAATTGCATATTAAAAGAACTATTAACTGCATCCATTGCAGTAACTCAAAAGAAGTATTTTGTTTCTGCTAGCTCCACTAGAGTAACTGAATAGTTCTGGGTTTGGGTTTTATGCGCAGTTGAAAACTGAAATGTTTTTAGAACACCTGCTTTTGGATTCCAGGAAGAATGACTATCTGAGCTATAATGCTTTCTTGTGTAATGTAACCCCAACCAATTTACTTTCTAAAAGTAGTTTGATTTTTCCCTTACTGTAGTGCTATCAGATAGCAACATGCTCTCTGGGGACTCCATTCATGCTGAGATTGCACCAAACAGTGATTGCACTGCTGAATCAGTCTGTAATCAATCTTGCATCCTACAGATCTCCTTTAGTATTTTTTCTTTGATCACTGTCTAATGGGAAACATAACACGTTTAAGAATAATGGAACTTCAATCTAATTGTATCTTTGCTGGAGAGTCTCTAGGCATCCTCTTGCAGCCTCTAATGAAATGACTCTAACAGTGCATGTTTAGCCACATGGTCTATAGAAAGGATATACAATTGATAAGTTTTCTCCCAAGTGTGAGTATATGTTCACAATCAATAAGTTATTTGACACCTTTCCAGTCTTTGTGCACTTATTTCTCTCATTTCTACAATACTCACAATTTCTAATTAACAGTATTTTATTCTGTCTTATATAAGGGGAACTTGTATTGTTCTTTTGCACTATTTTGTACTTTAGTACTGTTCAATGACTGCATTAACATTTTTTTTTTCAGACCATATCCTTTGCATAATGAAAGTGAAAGATAATTCCAGAAAGTATTCACATATCTCTAAGCCATAACAATCTTTCAATGAACCATATATGTTTTGATTCCTGTTGTTTGTTCTTTTGATAAATTTCCTACTTTGGCAAAGTATTAGAGGACTAAAAACATGAGCGATAAAGTAGGTGGTTAAATGCATGTCAAAATCTATTATTAATTCTGATTCCTTTTATTTTAAGTCATAAATTACATGTGAATTTCCAAACAAATCACATGGTATTAAGTTCAGTGACAACATAGGCACAACAGTAAAAGGCAAGATAACCAAACTTTAATCAATATTTTGTTAATTTCCAGTAATGGTTATATTGTATTGTCAATTTAGGGTAAAGAAGAAATATAATTTAAAAGAGACTATATAAAAAGTAGTTGCTCTTTTTCTCTTGGCTGAAAATGCAGTATATCAGTGTTCAAAGTAGACAGTTCTCAATGCCTTTGGGTTTTTTAGTGTGTTTTGCTGTTGTTGCAATATGTCTTTGAGAGACTACTTGTTACGATTTACAATAACAAAGCTGTTATTTTTTTTTATGTTCCATCAGTTTTTTGCTTCTTCTTTCTGATATTGACTGCTCCCGAACCTGATTTTTTTCTTATTTCTGATAGTTCAGAAAGTACATATCACAGATGGTAAAATGTCAGGAAACATACCTGCATTTATAGTCTTCTTAATGGAAAATGTACAAAGACAAAACCTTTAAGGTGAGTGAAAAAGTAAATTCCCTTTTTCATGCTTGATGTCTGCAGTTGTGGGGAAAACATTTCCCTTTGAAGCCAACATTTCCAATGAATCTTTGAGATATCTGACTCTTTCATTCTTCCAGCAGTTTTCTGAGGTTTAATTTTACTGCACACAAACCTCCAGAGCTACTCTATCTAACTATATATGGATGCTTGAGGACATCTCACACTTGAAATATTTGAGCACAGCACTAAAAGTATTAAGCTCTCCTCTGCTCTAAAAAAGGTCATTAGAGTTTTGTTGATTTTACAAGCAGAAGATTTCAGAATAAATTGCTGAAATTATTAATAAAGAAAACATTTTTTATGTTTCATACTTGAAAGAAATAACTTTTATACCAGTAAATTGCTTTCTATGAGGTTTTTATCAACTTTGCATAGCCACTTGAGACTGTCTACTTCAAATATTCTGAGAAAACAAGTTGACTTCAAGTTGACTATTAGAAGTTGCAGTAATGGTGCATTTCTTTTGACGTGCCTTTGTTTGAAAAATTTTAAATCTGAAATATTTTTCTGTGAAAACACAGACTAATAAAGCACACACATATATATAGATAGATATGAATATGAATATACAATTGTATTTATATATATATACATACACACTCATGCTTTTTCCCTCTCTCTCACTTGGTAAACATGACTGATCTTTTTATAAGTAACTCATAGAATCCTAGAATGATTTGGGTTGGAAGGGACCTTAAAGATCATTTAGTTCCAAACCCCCTGCACCAGGTAGGGAGACCTTTCACTAGACTGGGCTTCTTAAAGACCCATCCAGCCTGTCCTCAAACACTTCCAGGGGTGGGACACACAAAACTTCTCTGGGCAACCTGTTGCAGTGTCATATCACCCTCATTGTAAAAAATTTCATCATCTTTCCAATCTAAATCTACCCTCTTTCAGTTTAAAACTGTTGACCCTTGACCTGTCGCCACAGGCCCTACTAAAACATTTCTCTACATCTTCCTTCAAGCCCCCCTCACATATGGAAAGGCCTCTATAAGGTCTCCAAGGAGACTTTTCTTCTCCAAATGGAAGAATGTAAATGCTTTCAGTCTTTTATTTGCAATTCCCTACACCCACTCCACACCACAAATATGTGTCTTCCTGATATTTCCGATTTTTAATACCTTCATAATTTTCCCTCTGCCATTGATTAATGTACATCAGTTCCTGTGATTTGGATGACCTTGACCAGTTTACAGACAGCACTCACTCTCACTCACCCTCCACAACAACACAAGGATACAAAAGCTCATGGCTCAAGACAAAGACAAGGAGGTGGTTTACTATTAACTGTTACAGAGAAAACACAAAACTTGAGGAATTTAAGGCAAATTCAGGTAGATTTTGACAGTAAGACACAACTCCAAACTAAAAAAATAAGTTTCCTTGCCCTGTTTGCCCAGGTTTAACTTCATTTCTAACACGTCTAACAACCCTCTTGTCATTTGCTCCTGGTATAGATAGTCTGATCAGTTCTATGCTCTGTTTCTGAGTAATGTTCATGTAGCAGTGATATAAATGCATGCAGAGCACTTGTAGGATGATCACATTCTCTGAATCAAGACTAAAACACGTACTGAAAATTTTATTTATGCAGATCAATATATAGTTTAGGAAGAGTGCTATTTTCTTAATATCTATAATTAATCTAAACATGATATATATTGTATGAACATTAGTATTTTAAATAAATTCTAATGGGACAGCACTGAGTTCAGAGATTTTATTCTGCTTCTTTTCTAGCTACATATCTAATTCAAATGCTATAGTATGCTTCAATTATATCCTCTTATGTCCTCATCTCCATCTTACTTCAGAGACTGTGCTGAATTTTCTCTCCAAGAGTTGTGCCATAGAGTATTTCCCTATTGCAGGACATTCTTTTTTGATAGCTCTGCATATGTTTTATATTGCATAAGTAAGGGATTAAATTTTTTCTGCCGCATTGGTAAGGAATATTAGTTTTTTTCCTGGGCATCTATGTTATATATTTTTTGGGAAAAAGAATAAAAAAAGCCCCCACAAAATCCCCTACTTTTAATAAATCCATTGAAAGTCTCTGGTTCTTTTAAAATTAAGATGTTATTGCAATTTCCCTCATATTGTAACGTAAGGGAAATGTACTAATATTATTAATACTCTGAAATACAATCTGTAATTTTTATATACTGCATTCCTTCACATCAGTTATATTAACTTCTAGTTTATAACATATTTTTCACAGTTTTGGGGGTTTTTTTTGTTATTGTTTTTTTTTTTAAGTCTTGTTATTTAAAAATTTCAGTCATATTCTTAAATACAGAAAAGCAGCCCCCCTGCCCCCCATCAGAAACCACGAAGAGGGTATTTCTTTTTCAACTTACACAAATGGATGAATTCATGCATTTGAAAGCGAACTTTCTTTCTCTCTGTGTCCCTCAGTGAATTATCTGAATCTCTTACTTAATTGAAACCATTCAGATGCACTAAGTTACACTTCCATCTGAATCAGTATAATTGAATGCTACAAAAGATTGCTCTCTGATGAAACCATTTCATTTTTTACTGTAACGTATTTAACATTTCAATGCAACCACAGTATCTCATTTACTATATGCCTGAGCACTGGAAAGGTTGGGGTTTTTTAGCTTGCTTTTGTTTTTCCTACTTATAGCAAAGCTGGATAGGAAAAAGTTTAGAGTCTTTTACAAGGCATTAATGTTATCTATTCGTGGTGAAAACGTAGAATAATTTCAAAGAGAAAAATAAAACAAACCTAAATATAGCTGTCTGTTTTGCTTTTTCCAAACTAATTGCTGGTATAATACATGCCTTGTTTCTGGAAATTATATAAAAGGATTGCTCTTCCAGTTAGGTGCAATTTCCCCATTGTTCCAATATATCATGAAATCTTATTATAAAAATCAGTGTTCTTCATAGAGTTATTAATCTGCAGTGTAATCACAGTTTTAGAGCCTGACCAAGAACCTCACAGGGGACAAAGAAGCCAACATTTCTCCTGATTACAGCTGCTTGACTTCTTTCATTTTCTTTCATTTTCTTTCATTTTCTTTCATTTTCTTTCACAACTCTTGAGTCCATTTGTGGTAGGAGAGTAAACTGTGACAGAGCTATAAATGAGACAGAAATATTTTAAACTGTAACTAGCAGGAAGATTATTAGCGGGTTCTTCCAGAAGACCATAATTCAATTACGTTAAATTGTATATTGAAGAAAATATATCTAAAAGATCAGTATGATTTTTCTGATCTGAGACCAGATATCATTGTAATGCTCATTATGTGTTAAGCTATCTAAACATAAAATTAGAAATTCAGAATTGGAAGTGCGTGAAAAGAGCATCTTTATATACTATGTATTACATTCTAGAAACGCTTCATTCTAAAAATAAAATATGGGAATTTACCCACCAAAAGAATTATGTAGGGACTTATTTTCTGGAAATACAGGAAAAGCCTCTTATTCTATTTTACTTTAATATTCTATATTGGTTTTTTGTTTTGTTTTGTTTTGGTTTTGCATTAAAATAAGTCATTTTTCTTTATGAATTGAACATTACAAAATAACATTCTGGATTAGTGGGTTTTTTTGAAAAATGAGATAAAATATTTTTTAGTCTTTTATTTCTTAACTTTGCTATTAGTAGTCTGATCAAACCATACTTCCCTTGCAGTGAGAAGGAGTAAAAGTCTGAAAAAGACAAAATGGTACTTAGTTCTATTACATAATTTATCACAATTTTTTGGTGATTTGACTGTTTCAGTTAAAAAGTATGTCCAATAGAAGGTAAAAAAGAAATGAAGGTATAAAGATCAGTTAAAGATAATATGTTCAAACACACCACAAAAACAAAACATGAAAGAATTTTCAAAGTCTAAATACAGTTAAAATCACATGACAAAATTATGGTAAGAAGTTCTTTTCTCAGCAATACTCATCTTGAGGTAGTACTCATCTACAAATAAAATCATAGGCACAGGATGTTGAAGAATATAATTTTGTCTGAATGAGACTCTTAATCTTTTGATTTTCAATTTTATTAAACAAACAAGCCTTCCAAAAATGCATGGTAAAATTATTTCAGCAGTTTTTCTTTCTTAAAGGACAACTTGTAGGAATAGAACTGATAAGCACAGTTCATTGGGTTTTTTAGTCCAAAATCCTAACAAGTGGTGGGTTGTGGTTTTTTGGTTTTTTTTTTCAGAAGCTGTTTTAACAGTTCCAGTATTTAGCAACAGATTAGAAGGCAAGGCACGAGTATAAAAAGCATTTCATTTTGGTGTTTCAGTGTTTGTCTTTATGAACATCAAAGAATTTTGGAAGAAGTCTTTGTTTTACTGAAATTGTTGATGATTAACAGGTCCCAGTACTGAGTCTTTATACACTAATTTTGTAAACTAACCAGTAATGTGCAAGAAATAAAATTAAGGTAGATTCTGACCTTGCAGCTGGAGATTTAACTACTTGAGAAGTTGATAAACTTGATCAAGCTTGAGAATCATCAAGGGGTTTTCGTTTGTTTGTTTGTTTGTTTGTTTGTTTTATCTTTGTGTGGCCACCAAGTAAGGAATGATAATAACCTTGTTAATTTGTGGGATGAGTTGCTCAGTCATGGTGCTTGTTATGTAACTTTAACATGTAAGCCATTAGCCTGAAAGTACTATGAATTTACAGTTATAAAAAAGTTTCAAAAAAAAAATCCATATAGTTCAATTTGTAGTCTTTCTCTTATACACAAATATTTATTTTACTTTTTGCAGTCCCATGTCATTATTTCTCCACTTACTTTCATGTTTATTACTGTATAATCCAATGTATATTTACATTACTAGTTTTTTTTTTCCGTAAGTACTTACTCTGAAAATCAAATTGGTTAGTGAACCTTGGGGTTCTACTGGTGTCTTCCATTTTTTTTTCTTACCATTTAGTGTATACTATTTTTTCCAGATATATTTCCAGCCATAAAATTTTAACTTGATTCATGTATCTTTCAACTTCACATGTATTTTTTGACATCGTACTGGAATCTGATCAATTTTCCTGTCTTTAAGATACAACAGTAATGCTGATCTTAACTTTGACAGTTTAACCAAAGTACCTTTTTATTTCTCAGATCAGCACTGTGCCCAACAATCTGTTCCCTTTGGCATTTTCAATCCTTATGTCAAAGATTGTTTCAGAGTAATTAATCTGAGGTTTAACAGAGAAGAACAGATTCATGTACTGATAGATCCTAAACCGCTACGTATTATAGACTATGGGTTTTAGCTATCAATCTCTACAAGGATTGTAAATGACTATTTGTGATTTAACCAATTGAAATATTTTATCTATGCACTAATGCAGTCAAACAACTTATCAGGAAATGCAGATAATTATAATAATGTAGAACAGCAACCAAGTACTTCTGGAATAGAAATACCATGTTCTGACATTTTGCACCATGTGATCAAATTTCTTGTAGTTATTGCAGAAAAGGTTTTAAACAATTGGTCTGTTAGAAGGATATGGGCAAAAACAGCCCCAGATTTTATAGCTTAGATATAAATCACAGAAATAAAAAATAATAAAAAAATAGATTAATGCATTTGTGCTGCTGTTAATGATTGTTGTGTATTTGTGCAGAATATTGTTCATTTATCTCATCTGGGCATGACTGCTAAAAAATCAAATATTAATGTATTTTAAACACTTGCTTTGAAAAATTATTATTCATCAATAAAAGAAACATACATATTTATTCAGCCCCTTCTCTCATATTCTTTGGAATGTGCTATAATTACATTCATTTTTCTAAATACGCTACTAGGAATTAAAATGTTGCATGTCTTTGATTAGAACCACTACTGCAGTTACATGTTTGTTTTGGCTGAAAACCAGTGCACAAATGCAATGGTACGCTAGACTTCCAAATTCTGTTCTCTGGAGCTTTTGGCTTCACCTCGCAAGGGTTATGAAACCACTTCTTTAAGAACAGGTAGCAAAGATCAAGAAGAAACACTTGCATTGCTTAATGCAGACATTGTTTTCAGGAACGATTAGAGAGTGTCATCCACAGTAATACCAAGAGTCAGGAAATAAATAGGCTTAATTGAATAAGGAAGATAGTATGTTCCAAAAGATGGGTTTGTGTTTGATTACCATCTGTACATTTTGAAGAAGAGTCTACTTATTATGAGGGATCATGTGCTTTTCTTGGTGAATAAGAAACATAAATGGAAGCAAAGATCTCTTTTCTAACTTCAAAAAAGAAGGGAAATTCAACTGCCACCTGGTGCAGACAAGAAAGTCATCTGTTCCTTAGGCAGTATTTCATAATAAAGAGGTCTTGCTGCCCTAGTTAGAGGCTACTCTTGATCTGAACTTCCAGTCATGTATCTGAGCCCTTTGCTGGATTTTAGACACATTCCTGGATAAACTGTCTCTGGGATCAATTGATTCAGAATGTGAGATGTCTTAGAAGTAAAAATGTGGAAAAACAACTTTATTCTCAATAGCAGCTAAGAATAGCAAACACTAATTTCACCTGAACCACTTCAGAGACATTTTGTTTACCATGTATTTATTTATTTATAGCATTAAAAAGAAAAATAATTACTTCAGGAAAACACATAATATGCAAGTATTTTCCACACAAAAATTATGTCTAGAAATTTGAAAGGAATTTGTACAAAAGAGTATGGTTCCACTTTCAGATGTTAAATGCTGGTCTTTAAAGATGTATCTTTACAACATATATTATTGAAGAATACCTCCTACTAAAGTAAAGGGAAATGTTCTCTATATATACCCCAAATTTGGATATATACTGTTGGATAAATTTTATGTTTGACTCTTAACCCTTTGCAGGAACAGCAGCTTAAGTGTTTGACTGTATTTAGACCTTTCATTGTTGCATGAAAATTTTCTCTCAGGCTACTGAGCTACAGCCCAGTGCTTTCATTTGAAGAGCCCTGAGAGAAAGCGTAGCCTGTGAGAAATCCAGACTGGTTCTTCCTTTGCACAGATGTGGAACCATGCAAGACAGAAACCAAATGAATAAACAAGCTAAACCAACAGAAACAAACAACCCCCCCAAAAAACCCAAACCCAACAATGTCTAACTACAGTAATCTTTTTCGGAAACTTATAGAATTACATTACATTTTGGTGCGAGCACGGTCTATGGAAAACTAATTGTATTTGTTCTTAGCAATTACAAGGTTTTGGGGTTTTTTAATAAACTATGATCCATTCAGAGGGTTTGCAACATTTTCATAGGGGAAAAAAGTACTCTTTGTGAATCTCCTTTCCAAGGACAGTAAGAGACCTTATTATCACTCTCCAGAATTTCTGTACCAAAAGGAATTTATACACTTTTCATTAAGAGATAAAGGTTTCTTTTCCTCAAGAAATTTAGCACAAACTTCTAATTATGTAAGTAACTATGTTTCAGTTTATCTTGCATGAGATGGAAACAGGCTTTCAAACATCACATTTATTGCAAAGTTTAATGTAGAAAAAAAGAAATGTATTGCAATTATTTTTTAAGAACTACCTTCTTAATTTATTTATTTCTAAATCTTAATCCTTTCTGAAATAAAGTGATATTTCTTAAAGCAGTGTGAAGCATGTTTTTATATGAAATTCCTTACCCCACATAATGCAAGAAATCAGACCAAAATGTCATAACATACTTTTCGTGTTATAAAATCCATAAATTCAGAGGAAGAAAAGAAAAAAAAAAAAAAAAAAAAAAAAAAAAAAAAAAAAAAAAAAAAAAAAAAAAAAAAAGGAAATAAAAAGACCTAAGGCTAAAATTTTGCAATGCTATTGCAATCTTTCTTTAAACATGCAAGTATAAAGACAATACCCAGAAATTATAGAGATTTGAATAACGTGGATTACGTCACTGTTTCTCTGTCCTTGCCTCAGTTTTTCTGTTATGAACATTTTTTGTCCTTTCTGCTTCTCTATTTTTTGATAATTTTTAAACTAATATTTTTCTCAGTCCATTTAATACATAATTTTTCTAGAAATTCTTCTAAAAGAATATAAACTTTTTACATTCTTCTAAAAGAAATGTGAACCAAGTACTAATAAAAGTCCAATGTGATTTCAGTAGATGCATGCACAAAACTGGATGTCATAACAGAGTTTCTTTTCGTATCTCAAATCTCCTCTCCAGATATAAAATCTTGGCATAGCCATAATACACACTGATAATTTTTATTATCAGTTTATTTGGTTTGTACTTGTGTATTGTAATAAAATGTGGGAAAAGAAAGTGTTCCAGATATTCTTTTGGCTTAAGCTAAATTCTCGCTTTATCACACTGGGTACAAAGTACTCACTTTGAGAGCTGGAGATGGTTTTATTCGCAGTGGTGCCTTGTCTCATAAAATTAATTGCTCAGACATGTACTGTAGTACACTAAGCAAATCCTTGATGGCTTCTAGAGGCTTTACAATAGCCTAGGAAATGTCACACTCTGCTGTGGTATATTACACTTGTAATAGTAGTGTCAGTAGTAATAGAACTATAGCTCCAGTCATTATAATCAAACTGTAAAGATAATGACACTGTGGAAATATATTTTCTTTCTCCCCAAGGATAGTTTCAAAGGACTGTTCTACAAAGGTCCCTATGGATGTATCTGAAATGACTAGTGAGCTTCCTCCTATAAAATATTGTGACTATCACAGCTGAATAAGCTATACACAGTGTACGCTTCCCAAGGACTTTTGGAATCAGTTCCCTTAAGATGTCTGTAGTCTCTACAAGAAAACAAAAGTTCAAGCACAACATTATATAAGGGCTGAGTCAACAATGCTGAAATACAAAGCCCAACAGAACATGATTTTAATCAATGCCCACACAGACTGAAAATTAAAATTTTAAAAAATCAGTCTTCCCAAAACAAAGAACATCCCATTCTAGCACGGCTTGAATCAAGTAATTGTCTGATGCTTTAACTACAGTATTTGGAGCAGACTCAGTACAGAACATTCTCTTAAGTAGTCTTGCACTTTTTCTTCCAAACTTTTTTTTTTTTTTA
>VZTG01005343.1:734879-760633 GCA_013397845.1 Melanocharis versteri
TTTTTTTTTTTTTTTTTTTTTTGCTTCTAAAAGACAGGCTTGAATACATAAAGATAGGTAAGTGATTTTATGAAAACCTATGAGATGAGGTTCACAAAGACTTTCAGGCATGAGGATGATCAGTCTCATAATGATTAATTCTCTGTCTGGCTTAGCAAATTAAAGCCGGTTATGGACACTTAGGTTTCCAGCTGTCACAGAAATCTTACCATTTTTTACATGCACAGTGAAACAACTTCAAAAAGAATGATAAAGAACGCTTTTTTCTTCAGCCTCGCCTATTTGTGATTGACTGCTTTTTTAGGAGATGTGCACTGATATCATTTTAGACCAAAAACAATCTCAAAGTTCAAGATGTTGAGTAAATAGTTATTGATTTAGTATAGTCAGATAGTTTCTATCCTTTCTATTCATGACTTGGAAGCAAAGAGGTATGTATTTTACAGTAGGCATTTGGCATGGCATGACCTCATTTTTATTTAAACCAATGAATCTTAGTTGGCTTTAGATGAAATATAGATCTAAGGGTGCCTTACTCTGACAAAATGACTTCAAAAAATGACAGCACTTCCAATGCTGAAGGAACTTTACAGTCAAAACTCTTACGCTTATAGACTCTCAGGTGCACAGGCAGTTCCGCAGCACTGTTGCCAATTATTAAATGTGACTTAAATTCCAACCACAGTGGAAACTCTGAAGTGTCCTTTTTTTAATCTAGCCTTACAGACTTAGCTAAGGAATCAATGGAGGGAAGAAATTAAATCCATAAAACAAAGTCATTTACTTGTGAAGATGAAAACCAAGTAATAATTCCTTTGACTTAATGTCCTGAAGTCCAAAAAAGGAAAATATCAAAACATAGAATAAAAGAATAAGAAAGAATAAAAGGAAAGTAAATAACAAAAAGGGACATTATACATGAATTTAAAGCAATCAATCTATATGCCTAATTCTTAAGCTGAGTATTTTTTCCCTCATTGAAACACAGGTGTTTTGTTTTTTTTCCCTGGGGACTGAAATAATAATAATGTATTTTGTAGCAAGAACCAAAAATATCTTATTATTCAATATATAAAGCTATCATATTTGGGCATCTTTAAGAATTCATGCTCTAGAAATATAGTGATAACTAGAATCTCCCCTGCTGTTTTGGAGCTTTTATCTGATACAGAACACAGAGTAAAAATTAATGCAAAAATTTATTTCAAAGATTGCAAAAAATTGCTCAGACCAAAGTTTTCTCTACAATTTCACAAGTAATCTTGAAGATACTCATTATAAATCTAGGTTTCCATTTTCAAAACAGATTTAGTATAGTATAAAAAACATTTAGCTATTATGAATTATTATCACAATATATATTTTCTGTCAGAATGTGCAAGAATATTTAAAAAATTGCAGAGATGCCAATGCTTTTCTCTGTGTTAACTTATGATACCAATTACCTGTTAAGGAAGTCAAACCTTTATCTGATATGGCAGCTATGCTTTTTTTGTAGCTAGGAGTGCTTACTAGTGCACCTCTGTCATGACTCTCAACATGTCATCCAAGCTAATGATGCATCAAAATACTTTTGATGATGCTGTACGAAATTGCTGTTTAAAGGAAAAAGCCACTGATTATTTTTAAGGAACAGAACCTATGAACACTTGAAAACATGCAGGTTGTCTCAAAATGGATTTACAAAATATTTCTTGTAATTAATAATGTGAAATAAAACCTTCCTTTAATATATTTATTTGGCAGATTACTGAGGTTTTTTAATAAATTTCCATGAAACACTGATATAGGCTTGAATGTGAAGGACAGGTTGCTAAAGCTGGAGTCAGCAGTATTAATATTGACAGCTATTGTGAATTAGAGAGCAACAGCACATCCATTCCTGGAAGAATAAACTTCCCAACATAATAATACTCACTTCTGAAGTAAGACACTTCAGCTGTTACTTATATTGGTGGCTATTTCTCTAAGTAAGGCTTTATTGTACCACTTGACCATGAATAAGGATGACAGGCATAAGTTTAACTGGAAACTATTACTTAGAAGGAGAAATTAATAACAGAATTGTTAATTATTAATAACAGAATTGTTGATTATTAATAACAGATTAAAAATAGCTGATGGTGCTAAGGAGGAAAATAACAATCAAGATTAAACAAAAACCCATGAGGAGACTGAGGAGACTAGTGAAGAAAACAACAAG
Source organism: Melanocharis versteri (assembly GCA_013397845.1). Classification (NCBI taxonomy): domain Eukaryota; kingdom Metazoa; phylum Chordata; class Aves; order Passeriformes; family Melanocharitidae; genus Melanocharis; species Melanocharis versteri. Next base: position 737,083 of record VZTG01005343.1, read on the forward strand.
TAAACATGAAAGGCTATATAGAAGAAATATGAAAATAAGTAACATGGGAGCGAAGACCACAAAAAGGAAAGAGTTGTAGCAGGAAGCTGGTTTAATACTGCCAGAACTTGTGCTTAAACTGGAGAGAGCAGCCTCTCCATCAGATACTATAAGCAGCCTGAACCTGCTCCTGGAGTGACCATACTGGGTGTGTCACATGGGGGCTCAGATGCTTGGAGGGGTGTATGTGGCCTTGTGGGAGGCTTGTCACTATCATTGATATCATCATGTTTTAGAGAGGGGCACAGGTACATACAAAGCTGGAGCATCCACATCTCCAACACAGGCGTGTGCTGCTGGGCTACCCCAGAGTGTCAGGAGAAGGATACCAGCCTTTAGCCTGCATGCCCTGTGAGAATGTGTGCATGGCTACATAGCTATGAATGAATATTTGTTTAGGATTAGGATTCACCAGGATTGTTTATAGAAAACTGTTTAGACATCTGTAGGTGTTTATGAACATTTTGTAGCTTGTTAGTGTTGTGGTATATCTTTGCTGATACTGCTCCTTCTCATGTGATTCATTGATTATTGGTTAATTATCAATTTTAAATAAATACATAAAATTCTTGGATTTTGACTTGATTTTAAATACCTACAAAATGAGCAGTTTTCCTTTGGGACACAAATTAATAGGAAAGATACGGAAAAATATCCAGTGATTCACCCACTCAAGAGGTGAAAGGAAATTGAACTGATAGTATAGCAGTATACGTAATTGATTTTCCACTGTAGGGAAGAATAAAAGCAAAGAAGTGATAGAGCCTGTTCATGTTTCCTGATACTCCCATTTATTTTCAGCAGAACCAAATTTCACAGCAGAAACTGGATGTGAGGGACCAATCTGATTTTTCTTTGTGCCTCAACACGTGTTACACACGGTGTGAAGAGTTTCTCCAGGGGCTGCCCCGTGCGGGGAGCGCTGTCCCCGGGGAGGCTTCGCCCTCAGCCGAGCAGGGCACAGAAAGCTTCCGCCACCGGGCTGCGAGCGAGCGCCCCGTGCCGGCGGGGCAGATCCCCGGGTGCCCGGGAAAAATGCCCAGGAAATCGGGCTGCGGGAGGGGCTTTTGCACATAAAAACAGTGAACTGCACCACAACCCGGGGTCGTTTCATTTGGGTTTCTTGGAGGGGAGAGAGGGGCAGCTCGTCCGGAGGGTCAGCTCAGTCCCACCCTCTCTCCCCCTCGCCTTTTTCTCCCTGCGGTCCTGCTTCTTCCCTGGCTGCCTTCCCTGTCCGCACGTGTCCTGCCCGGCTTCGCCGCTTCCCCGGGGCAGCTCGACCCCAGGGCGCCCCAGGGCTCCGCTGCTCCCGACGGAGCCGCCGCCGCCGCCCGCAGCCGCCGCGCCCCGACCCGAGAGCCGCAGCTGCTCCGGGAGCGCGGCCGTGGGCACGGCAGCCCGCTCTGTTCTCCGCCGGCAGCAGGGACACGGAACCCGCTCTGTTCTCCGGCGGCAGCAGGGACACGGAACCCGCTCTGTTCTCCGGCGGCAGGAGGGACACGGAACCCGCTCTGTTCTCCGCCGGCAGCAGGGACACGGAACCCGCTCTGTTCTCCGCCGGCAGCAGGGACACGGAACCCTCTCTGTTCTCCGCCGGCAGGAGGGACACGCAGCCGGCTGCTGTTTGGAAGTCGCGCCCGGCAGCCCCGCAGCCCCATCGTAGCCTGCGGCACACACGCTCCGACAGCGCGCCCGGGGCACAGCGGGGTCCCGGTGTTCTGTTTCTCTTTCCATCTTTCTTTTCTCCTCTTTGCTCCCTTTTCTATCCCCACTTTGGTAGGAACACTTATCTTCCTTTATCAATAAACAGTTCTCAGATATAATATTGCTGCATTTGCGCTTTATTTTCGTCCGAGAAAACTATCAAAAAGAATCCTCCCCAACTCCCCTTTTACAGCAGGGCAGGACACTGGAAAAGAAGTTAAGATCAAAAGTCTTAAAAAGTACTGAAGTTCCCAGCTCATTTAAAATTATCAAGGCTTAACAAGATACTAGTAGAAAAATGTACTTTGTTATTTTACTTTTGCTTCAGTGTACATTTTTTTTCTGTAAGAAATCTAGCCCCACAACATGTCTTAAAATACATGCATTCTCAGGATTTCAGTTTTGGATGTGTTAACACTGGTCTCAAGTTTTAAGACTACAGTTAAACTTCGTGAATTTCCACAATTGTTTTCTGCAAGTTTCTAGATATTTACAAGTATTTTGTCAAATAAGTGCCAGATAACTAAGGGACCTGATGACACAAAGACTGTACAAAGGTTTTCTGTAGATCTTTAAACAGGAGGTTTTGAATACTCATAACCTAAGTTTATGAGCAGTTTTTTCTGAATATGTTAGCATTCACTTAGATACCTACATAACTGAAATTTTTTTTACAAATTCTTGGTGAAAGGAAACTTCCAGTGATAGAATAATAGCAACATTTATCTAAGGGGATGTGGCATATACTAGAATAGTGCCAGAACAATGGTTACAGGTTTATCTTTTACTTTTGCCGGGGATCTCAGTTTTTGATGTTTTCCTACTTCTGATATGCAGGGTGTCATTCTGTGAAAGAACCACTAACGTCCATGAAGCTGTGGAGAGGACAGCAAGCTCTTTTTCAGTCCCTGTGACAAATCTTCCTATGCATCATCTATGATGTAGGATGAGGCAGTTCGTGCAATAATTTATTATTTTACGGGTCTTGAGAGCTCTTCTTCTAGAGCCAGCACTGTATCAGCATGACCACGGAGAGTTCTGTTCTGCTGAGTGCTGAGGGAAGAGGCTCCCAGGTGCCCAGAGGCTGTGGTCAGGACTAAACTCCTGCCCGTGGAGGCCAGCCCTGCTCCTGGCTGAGGCTGTGGGAGCAGCCCTGGCTGGGGAGACCCTGCCCTGCCATCCTTGTGAGCATCCTCCAGAGCTGCCAGGGAGCCTGTAGGTCTTGCTGTGCACTGACAGCTATTTGTCGTCTTTTCCCATAAGTCCTCCTTTAAGTGGTGTTCTCAAGAAATCGATGGGGAGCAATGTTTCATTCCACAGGTCCCGCTTACATTAATATTCATTTTGTGACAGACCTTTGACCTTGTGAAATGCCCTTCAGAAGGTTATTATGAATCTCCAAAGCCTCTTTGGGTTTAACTACAAAACCTAGGATTATCCCAGCCTAAATCAAGGCTGTGGATTAATGAACATAATTTAAATTTATTATTTTAATTGCAACATTCTGGCATCTGTTCTAATTTGAGTTTACTATTTTTAAAAAACTTGTTTCCAGACAGTATATTTAAACTTAAAAATAATTATCTTCTTTGCATTATGACTGCATCTTTGTAAACTGTCCAAGAAAAAGGAGAATAAAGAAAGAAGCATGACACAAATAGCTCTTTTTTCTGTTTTCGTTTGTTTGGGGTTTTTCTGTTTGTGTTTGAACAGCTTGCATGATCTTTCCAGCATTGTTTTCATTCATTTAATGCACTGATATTTTTAATACAACAAAATCACCATTTCTATATTTTTGGTCATCTCAGGAAGAGTTTCATTGTAAATTAAATTTCAGTTCTAATTTACTGTACTCAGTGAATTAGATACTTTCTTTGCCTTTTCAATTCCCATTCTGAAATGTGTTAGGGAGTGGGTTGTGGAAGTGGGATCTACTGGATCCTCACTGATGCTGCAAGAGATATGCGAAAAATGAACCAAAGGGCAAAGAGGAAACTGTGGATCAAAAAATGAATACTTTAAAATAATTATCTTTAAAAAAGATTAAGAAAATGAGGATGAAATTATAAATCCATGATAGTTTTTACTTTTTTTTCATGTGTGCTTTAGTCAGCAAACTCTGAAATAGTAATAACAAATAGAAGTGTAACTAAGAATATATGTTTCTATGAAGTATTCCCACAGGAATGGGTTCCAGATTAAGAGAAACTAAGTAAATTTGAAATCTTCGTGTTGTGAAAAGGATAAATAAAACCAGATATACCAGAAGAGCACAAAACTATGCAGAGGAGGTGAATAAAAAATACCTGCCCAGACCTAGTTAAAAAACATTTCTATTCAGTGAAGTTATCAGAAACTAGGTTAGAAATAAATTTTAAAATAAAGAAAAGAAATATTCTGAACTGGGAACTGCTTGTCATAGATAATTATAAAAACATCAATGACAATATATCATTTAGCAGCTGTGAAACCTTAATCTCAGAAAATCCCTAGGTCACTGGCTACAGTACTCTCAGATGTTATCTCTGAAAAAGTATATGTCATATATTTAATGTGTTCAGTTCTGTGGTTGGTTGCTAAGATTTTTTTAAAAACTCCAGTTCTTCTCATGTGGAAACTTAAGTATTTTGGACGAGCTGTGTTATCGCAAAGCCTACCATACAAACACTGTATTTCTGAATAAAATTTCTGAGATTATGTAAGGGGGATGTCAGGCCATATATGTTCTTTTGAATGTTCTCCCAGTTTTACACAGGTTCATGAAAAACCCATTCCATTTTAAGCATGTGCTCCTCTTATCTTTCTTTAAAGAAATTTAGGATAAATTTAATGGTAAGCAAGTACTAACATACTTACCTTAATAAATGAATAAATATATAATAATGAAAGGTTATGGCTGAGTTTCAAGAATACATCCGTCTGGTGTAAAGAAGTTCATGCTTGCTGTTAACTAACTGGATGCATGGAAAAAAACCAGTTTTCATCTGATTACCTTACAAGTGTCTTCATTTTCACAACCCCTATAAGAAAAAAAGACCAATTCAGAGACACTTTCAAGTATCCACTCCAGTATTCTCTGAAGCACATCTGACCTAGTCTGCCAACACATTCTTTATGGTAAGCGAATTACCCTTAAAGGGTTTCAAACCTTTACTCTCTTTGTGGTGAACTTCTGTCTATTTATGGTAAACCTCTATATCTTTCTTTTTATAGTTGAACAGCCTCAGAGATATAGAAAAAAAAAAACCAACATTTTTTTATTCCCTACACTATCCTCCCCTCCCAGAAACTAGTAACACTGAAACTGGGTTATAGGATATCATTAAATTAACAGCTAATAGTATGGAAAACTCCAAAAACTGCATGAGTTCCTATGTAATTGGGATTTTTACATTTTTTGTCATGGGTTTGTTATTAGCTTTGTTTTAGGAGGTCACAGGTCAATGAGATTTCAATGTAAGAAAGGGTGATAAAGTATATTTTGTAACCTAAGATTCGTTGTACTAACACAGCTGTTCAGTACACATTATATGTATACTGTAGTATCAATAGAAACTTCCGTTACCTAGTATATTTGTCATTACTTCATTTCCAGAATACATTAAATATGAGCCAAACAGCACCATAATAATTCAGGATCTGCCAGTAGTCCCATTATAAAACTCTTATCATGAGAGAACTTTTAATACTTCCATAAAATTTCAATCTTGCTGAAGCTTACCATGGTGTTTCAACCTGTGTATTAGCATGTATTCACTGAATTTGTTAAAATTTCCATCACTAAAAATAAATAATTCTGAAATTTAGAAAGAAAAATTCTACCCTTTTTTTTAGGGATTAATAATGAAATATTTCATTTAGAAAACACTGATTTTGTGAGAAATTATGAAGGTTGGATAAGAGCAGTTTATATCAACCGTATGTTTAATGAGTGTTAATTTAACTAGGTTGATACAGAATCTGAGTCTGCTTTTCTTTTAGTCCAGTGGGGAAAGAGGTTTTTTTAGACAATTAAATTTTTTTCACCAAGGAATTTTTTTAACTTCAAGATCTCCTAATTTTTATTAATTCTTATTTTGCAGTGAAAATGTTTTACATATTTAGTTTTTACTTTTTAGTGGTCAAATAGTCAACAATACTTTTTGAGAATTTATGTTTTTAATTGTCAAAATGGAGACCTACCACTGTCAAATAAATTTTAGACAAATAAAGTAAACAATATAGCTAACCAATAATCAACAACAACAGCAACAAAAATGCAATAAACCAAAACACAAACCCCCAAACAAAAAAGCCTCACCCAACATTTAAAATGGCAAACTATCCTACTTCCCTTTTAATTTTTTAGGAAAGAGTTTGAAGGACACTAGGAATCAGCAATTTTAAGTTTTTTAAAGGACAGCAAGAATTAATGGAATAGTTTAAGTGTTCAGCATGATTTGGGATTATGAGACCAAAAGGTGATAAAAGGACCTTTCTATTGCAAAAGGACAAAGCTGAACCAGGAAGATGGTACATTTATATCAGCATTAAGAATGCATCCCATTAGCGCTAAAGTTTGTGAAATCACTTTCCTTTGAATCTCTCAGGGATAATTCACCTAAATTAGCATTAGCTTTAGGAGGGAGCTGTGATCTGAATGCTCCTCTCTTAGTTTACTCAAAGAGAAAAACCTAGATTTAATTTATTTAGTGACCTTTGTCGATTTCAAACTTGAATGATTTTCTTTCTTTACAGTCCTTGGTAAGAACTCAAGGCAGGAACTACCACTTTTAAATGGTGATTGCCTTATTCACAGAAAAAGACATAGAGCCTAGGGGCTCTTTTATGCTTTTCTTACAGTGTAACAAGAAGCATAGGATAAAATGTTTAAAAGAAAGGTGGTGCTGAAAAATTCAAGTTAGCTTATGATTAGGCTAACTACAACTATACTGAGTCTCTGTTTTTGAAAAAAAAGTACTACATTTGGGAGGTGATAAAAGTAGAAATGTTTTAAAATAGATATGTCCTGCGTTAAATAGATTTGACTTTATAGGAGCAGGACAGAACATATTTCATAAAGAGACATGGACACATGATTTAAAAATTATGATTTCCCAAATATCCAATTTTGGAGATCAGCTACATTTACCTTGGGATCTTCTGTATTTACAAAGGGATGTTTCCATGTAGAAAGGCACTAGTCATGAAAGATTCTACTTGTGAACAGATTAAGACACTTCAGCAAACATAGTGCTTTATTAATGTAAAATATTCCTTGAATTCTTGAAACAAGTAGTTCTCTATCTGTGTTTTCTAAAACATTTGATGTGATGAGTGTTCAGGGTAGCCTAATGAGGTGGACCCATGAAAAATGCAATGGTAGCTGTCAAATTATTTTAAAATGACTCTGAAAGAGAAGATAATGGTGACAATTCCCATTCTGAACACCTGTATTCAATTAATTTAATGCTGTTTAAAAGTAAAATGCATGTCTATGGATTAAAATATTGTTGTCCTCATGCTGCTGACCAAAGATCCAGTTACTAGCCTGAAGATGATCTTTGGTCTCAGGCTTACTTATCTCAACAAATTAACCCAGAATTCTTTTTAAGACAGCAATTTTCAGATGAGAAGTGGTGGATATAATCCTTTCAGAAAGAAAGCAATACATCTCTACTCTTCCTGAGAGACTCCCTCTTTAACTTCTGATGATAATGAGTAAATGGTAGCGACTTTCCCATACAGACAGGTTAAAACAAGGGTAGCAGAAAGATCTAAACCACAGTATTTCACATTGCCTTCCCAGTGAAGACTTAGACAACTAATTATTGACATGATTACTCTTTACATGAGGAGAGCTTGGATGGCTTTTGTCTGAGTGTCTGAGTGGGTTTTACCTTGTTTGTTTCTCAAGTCCAAACTTTGGCCTAGGCTTTGATCAGGCCTTGTTAAAGGCTTTACTCAAATCTGTGTACTATTCTAAAAGATAAATATTTCAGGGCTCAGGATTATGACACATAAATCCCCTTTTCGATTGGATTTGAACAATTAGAAAAAAAAATCCAACTAACTGAACTTTAATAAGAGGTCTGAGTCCTGTAAAGAGGTGTTCTAAATTTGCAGACTATTGCCAAGAGCAGATTGTGAGCTTACTCGGTTCCTGCATGCAGTATTTGTTAAGAAAATATTTATATACGTGTGTGTACATATATATATATATATACACACACACACACATATATATATACATGCATACAATCAATTGCTAAAATGTTCTTTCTTGGAGAAAGAACAAAATAGACTGTAAAAATATTTATTGTAAATGCCTGCAACGAAGTGTAACACCTGTGGTGAAACTCATCACATTCTTGACATGGATAAAGTACAGTAACATTGGAACAATTAAAGCTTCATTTTTTACTTATTTATCATTTTGAAGTGGATCTAAGTTCCGTCACTTTGATAAATAAAATGGCAACAATATAATGACAAAGAAAATGCATAGATTATAGCATTACTAAGGATAAGGAATAAAAACAGTCTCAATTTACTCCTAAACAGGAAACTTTTTATGCTTTATTCACTTACAAATTACAGAATTATTCTCAACTCATGAATCTTGCATTTTTTTCAATCAAAAATTCTCTAAATAAAATTTTATTGAATAGATCAAATCAAATAGCAAGTGACAAAAAGTAAGAGACTACTCACTGGAGCCTTTGTTCAGCAATCAATTAAGGCTCGTAATTATCAAATGGTAGGCAATTTACTTATTTTCTATTATCTCAGTTATCATTTGACAAAACTAGTTTTCTTTGATTTTTCTTTCTTTATTTTTTGAAATAAAATCTTTTTTTAAAATGACAAGATTTTTTGCAGGTAAAATTCCTACAGCTCCTTGATTACCAAAGCTCTGTTATTTCTAGCTCATATCCTTTCTTTCTTACATCTAAACTCAATCTGTGAAAGGGTTTTTTCTGTCTTTCCCCAGGCTCCACCACTATGATTGGCTTTATCTGTTGTATCCATAAATACACCTACTTGCTTGGGTATGAAAATGTCCTTGTTTAAGCAACATATGATACATATGGTACACGCAATCGCGACCTTCCAACAGTCCTCAGAGAAGTATCTACACCTTTTTGAAAATATGATGATGCTTAATTATAATATTAAGTAATCTTAATTACTTAAGATTTTTCAATATTTCTATATTAGAGAAAGGATTTAGTGAATGAAAAATACAACTATGGCATCTGAATTTCAAAAATGTATCACAATTATCAGCTTTTACCCAAGTTTGCATTAAAAGATGCAGAGTGAACTCGATCAGATGTAATTATTTTGCTTTTCATAAAAGAGTATCCTCAAAACTACATCAAGGATCTTCTGAGTCTGCCTAACTTTCTGCAGTGGATAACAGGAAATTGTATGTACAAAGATGATACAGAGATGGTAAATGTGGTCCACGAAAAAAAAAAAAAAAGCTTCAGTGCCCTGACAAAATGTATTCTGCAGACAGTTGTATGTGAAACTACACAGCTTTCTTTCACAGATGTTGGTGTGAATATTTTCGTCAGGTCTGATCCATGTGGGTTGGCACCTCCTGTCCCACTATTTCTTCAAGGTTCACTCTGAGTTTCTGGTTCAGAGAAAAGTAAAAAATGCAAAATGAAAATCAATCAAAATCACTGAGTTTCATTTGGTTTCATGGCAAAACTGTGAAGCTTGCCTGATGTTTTTCTGCAACAACAGATCATCTCACTTTATTTGAAAACTGGACGTAACTGCATGTTAAGTAACAATGAAATTCAGTAAATCCATAAGTATATTTACATATCCCTAAACATTCAGCAAGGAGATTTTTGTAACTAAATGTCTGCAAAGAGAAAGTTAGCATCTAACGAATACAGTGTCAGTTGTATACACAATATCAGGAGAAAGAGGAGATGCTAGAATGCCACTGATCTTAGAGCAGTAACAGTTATATCCTGTTCTTTCCAATAACATGGAAAAAAATGGTTCAGGATCCTAAGTAATTTTCTGCTGAACTCTAAAGCCCAGTATGGTTTAGATAGACACTGGGATACAGGAAACACAGGAACGTGACCATGTTACTTACTCTATACCTCATCAGTGAACACTTCCCTTGGTCTGATAAATCTTAAGTTGTGATAAATATATTACAATCCATGGTTTACTAACAAGAAACTTCTCTATAAAATATATATCCATAAATAATAATGCAATATATATAATTGTACTAATAACCTGAAACACTTCAGAGCCATTAGGTCTGATTTTAGATAGTTGTTATGATAATATAATCCCAGATTTTCAGATAGGAAATTTTTTTCCCTAGAATTCTTTCCCCGTCATGATTATATTGTGCTAATCTTTTCTGCAGTTTTAGCTAGCTTCAGTTTACAAGTATTTTGCTTAAAGAAGTTATTATTCTTATGTCATGGATAATTTTGTATCCAAGTTAGAAAATTATGGTCTGGATGAGCAGATAGCTGAACAGATAAAACATAGCTTGGAGGACCTGTCTTGGAGGATAGTGGTCAATAAGTCTTTTTCTACCTAGCAGTCACCAAAAACTGTGGGGGTCTGTCTTTATTGATGACGTGGAAAAGGTAACAGTGTGTACTCCTCATTTCCAGATGACACCAAATTGGCAGGCAAGGAGTAAGGAGAAGGAGAGGAAGCAGTTAATAATCTCTGTGGCAGGGCTGCCATGCAGGGGAACTTAGAGAGGCTGAAAGAATGGGCTGCCCGTAAGTAAGCTCACAAAATTCACACAGACTGATACTAAATCCTGCTGCTGAGTAGGCAGAAATTCCCTTGCAACCTCACAAGCTGGGGCCTGACTGGCTGGGCAGGAGCTCTGTTGAGAAGGACCTGGTGTGCTCTGGTATCAAAGGCCAGAAGGGTCCTGGGCTGTCGCCAGGAACCCAGCCAGGAGGTTAAGAGGAGTGATTATCCACTTTCCTCATAGAACCTTAGGCCGCATCTAAAGTCCTGTGCCCAGTTTTGGGGCAATAATGATATTGATAGACTGGGTGAATGCAGTAGAAGGTTGTCAGGAGAGGCTGAGAAAGGTAGGATTGTTTAGCCTGCAAAAGAGAAAGATTTGAGGGGTCCCTACAGAAAGCTGACAGCACCTATGGAAGGGCCATCAAAAAGACAGAACCAGACTCCTTCATAGTGGTGGCAAAAGGATGTGAGAAATTTGCAGAAACTGAAACAAGGAAATGGTCCAGCTGGATAGAAGGAAAAACATTCTCCTCAAGAGAATGAGCAAGCAGTTGACCACGCTTCTCAAAGAGATTGCTCAGTCTCCATCCCTGGGGGAAGTTTGAGACCCAACTGGATCAAGTGCTGAGCAATCTTATGTTATCTCAGAGCTGGTTCTATTTTATGCTAGTGGTTGGAAAAAAAGATGTCCTGAATTCTCTTCCAAACTCATCTCCCTTTCAACTGAATTACTCTAAAATTCTGTTATTGCTAAGGATTTTCTAATGAAATATTATTAATGCTATCTCTAAGTTACAAGACTGGATGTCTTCCTTTGATTTCACTGGTGCTAAATGATGGTACGATTTTATTTTATTCCAGTATGAAGCACTTCTGTAAAAGCAAAACACAACCCTCCCCGCTCCCCTTCCCGTTCATTTCTATAGAAATACTTGATCTGACAAAAGTAGACCCTGTGGAACAATGTAACAAAAATGAAAAAAAAAAATGCACATAGAAAAGGCAAATTTTATTAGGATTAGTCACATAACTCAACAGGAGTTGCAAAGGTCTCTACAGTATCTTGCTTTTTTGTAACAATAAAGTGGCTTCACTGTATGACAACCCACAAAGCATACTTTCAAGGTTATTAAGTAAAATTACTTCTGTGGGGTTAGGAACAAACTGATAATAAATGTTATGTGCCTACAGGTTACAGTCAATTTTTTCTTGGCTTCATTTGTTATTTGATTTTTTCCCAATGAAAATAGATTCCTCACAATGGTGTGTCTAAAGATATACTTTTTATAGCTTTTTTGATAAAACCTGAAGTTTTGTTATGATTTAGCAATCTGACCTCCTGCAAATCATAGGTGATGTTTACAGTAACAGATGATAATATATAATACAAAACTGAATTAGAGAATGGACGTTATTCCTTTTTTGAATACAGATTTGCCAGATGTACACCCATTTCTTCACATACTTAGTACCTGACATTTCTGTGATGATAAATTTTCGTGCAGTTACAGCCTCCTTTTGAAAATCTTGCTGTAATGGGCAACATCTTCAAAATATTTTGCTCAGCAAGCAGGTAATCCAGGATTTAAGGTTGCTAGGATAGGCAGCGCTGAAGTGTCAACCAGGCATCTTCTACAGGTGACTACTGGACATTTAACAGCCCACGATCAACTGGTGAAGTACACATTAGGTTTGAATACCAACCACAGTACTACATACAGGGTGATAAGAATTAATTTTATTCCCATCACACAAAAGTTCATGACAGATACTGCATATAACAGACTCAAAGCTATCTATGTGTAAATAGCATTAAAAAAAAAAACAAAAAAAAAAAAAGTGAAAAAGAACTTCCTCATCAAGCAGGATGAACTTGTCACAACAGCTGTCACCAGATTCCTGAGTTTTGTGTTTTTCCTGAGATTGAGAGCCAGAGCCATGGCTCTTGGCATTCTATGATTTTTGCTTTGGTTGGTGGAATGAGCTGGCATACTGTTGTACACTGCAGGCTTTACAAGGAGCTTTCAGATAACAACCCTTAGGACTGAAATGAAGGTGAGCAGAGAGCAGCTTCAATGACAAGGCAGCAGGGACATGATGGCTCAGGTCAGTGGATTCAAGAAATAGGCTTGATATAGCAGGCTATTGTGGCTAACAGGTGAAACTATGAAATATATAGGATGTAGGCACATATCACATATTAAAATCCAAATGTTGTTTGCTATTAAAAGATTTTTTAAAAATCATCCTACCATTATGATGCTGGTTATATAAATATGAGAAGGAAGGACAAAACTTGTTAAGTCAATAGATCAAAGAAATATTTGCAAAGGTGGGACCGAAAATGAAACATATATTGAAATTTTTTTAATGCTTTAGTCATATTACTTACAGTCAATATTTCAGATACAGACATTCACTTTAGCATTCAATTTATTTTCAGTTTTGCTTCTCTGTATTTATGAATTCTCTAGGTGTGTGCGTTTCTTTCAAATCAATAGGTTTGAAGATACATGATCACCTTAGAGTTTTTAAAAAAATGAACGTTTTCTTTCAGAATAAAATATATTCAAGATGCTGTTTTAAGAAGCTTTTAAAGTTCATATTTTTACCAAAAAAAAAAAAAAAAATATGTATACAACTGCATTTAGTAAAACAGTAATATTCCAGTTCTTCTGGTCACTTATGTAATTTAATTTCCTCAAAGTTGTATTTACTCAACTATTCACAAATAAAATTAATTGTTATACTTTCAAAATTTTGTTTCACTCTTACGAATAACCTACATCAAGAATTTCAAACATTAGCATATCTTCGCATTAAAACTTGTCCCATATTAAACAGATTAAATTATTTGAAAAGCAGCTATCTCTTAATCATTCTTAAAACTAGAATGCTGAACCTATCACAGGATGCTCAATATTTCAGAGTATGACAATGTACTGGGGTACCTCAAGTATCTGAAATTAAGGAGCTGGATATGATTTTATTATGGGATTATGTTTAATAACAAATATTAACCAGGAAAATACATTGCATATAGCAAGGTAGTACATTTGAGTCCAGTAGCTCACTAAAAGAAATCTCAAGACTAGCTGTGGCTTAGTTCTGAGCACTAACTTGTGTAAGAAACCCTTTTTATCAACAAAAGTTTTAAGTACACCAGATACAGAGGATCAGTTTTATTTATACCCAGTTTGTGGTCTGACATACTAAACCTTTATTTTTAAAAAAATGACCCAATTATAGAGATTTCTTAGTAATCTTTTGGGGTTTTTTTATTATAAGCACAGTTTGTCAATTAGTTAAAATCATATTATTGTGTAATTTATTTATTCTTAACTTGATTTTTTTTAAACTCAGGTTCAGTTAACCTTTGTAACTTGTTGAATGAGGAAAACCAGTGATCTGCATCACCACACACAATTAATGGCTGAGCAGCCTATAATAAATGAAAATGCCATCACAGCCTAGCAATTAGTGCATGGATCATCTTCAAAAACTTACACACTTTTCTGTCTGCAGCATTTAACTTTGCTCTGTGACTAAAATTGTATTCAAAGTGAATGGCAATATTCAATTACTGTGGTACCCTATTATGGGAAATTGTCACAATTGTGATTAATAGCCCTTATGGAAAACAATTAATTTGGTGTCCTGTTGTTAGGTCAAGTATAAAAGCTAATTTCCTGGAGGAAAGAAATATGTTTATCATCATATCTTCTTTGATGTTTTAATTTGAAACACCAAGTGCTTCTTTCACTGTAAAAAGTTTTCTTGCATATATTAAAAACAATTTATGAGATAAGAAGGAGGTAGTAACAAAAGTTTCATCGAAAATATGTGTGAGGAGTACAGGAAGGACAAGTGCAAGAAAAAGGACAGTTCTCTCAATTTTTTTCACAGGAAAATTTTCATACATTTTTAGAAATTGACAACACTGGCCCAAACTGGTTGAACTACACAATTTTAGTGAAATAGAACAGTTGAACACACAGAGTGATGTTCCCCCTTCCTCTAAAATACACTCCAAAATAAAGCTCTTTCCAGTGCCAGCAAGCACTAAAAGGAACAGTATTTTTTTTCTATTTTACTCCAAGAAAAAGGAAGAAACAAGAGCATCCACTCTCTACCACCTTTCTACACTTTAGTATATTTCTTTAGTATATTTCTTGATATATATTTAGTATCTAGTATGTTTCTTTAGTATATTTCTTTACTCTGGTTTCCATTCCTTCTTGAAGAGATGGTTGGAGGGTTTTTTGCTGTATTTTTACCCCTTGATGTTATATCAAGCCACTGATCTGTTACCATTTTCATGAGTGGGTATGTAGTATCTCTAAGTTACAAAACTCAGGGTGTTTTTGGAGACTTCTGTTAATGTAATACATTACCCATTTTGTTTTCTTTAATGCTTATAAATAATCTATTCCAAAAATACAAATATGCAGCATGACATATTTACATGAAGAATATATTCATGAATATTTATACCACATAATTCCAGACATCTAAGTTATATGCCTGAGTTAGGAGAAAAGTTTCCAAACAAGCCAGTTTTAATCATTTGAACAAAGTAGGAACTTAACATAAGCATTCTTAATAATGTGTCTCTCCCTCTCTCTTCCCCTCCCTCACTCTTGTATACCTAAGTACTCTCAATAAATTAACTTACTACACAAATTGTATTGTTGAAGTTATCAGTCTTAATCATTCACATCCTTTTTACCTTTTTCCCTAACTGCATTTGAATGAATATTACTTTTATCATAAACCAACTTCCAGTACCTAAATTGGACCTCATGAAGGGCATGCAGTGATAGGACAAAGAGTAATGGCTTTGGACTGAAAGAGGATAGGTTTAGATTAGTTATAAGGAAGAAATTGCTTACTATGAAGGTGGTGAGACTGTGGAACAGGTTGCCCAGACAAGTTGTGGATGCCTAATCCCTGGAAGTATTGAAGGCCAGATTGGATGGGGCTCTGAGCAACCTGGTCTAGTGGAAGCTGTCCCTGACTATGGCAGTGGGGAAGGAACTAGAGGATCTTTAAAGTCATTTCCAACCCAAACGATTCTATGATTCGATGAATTTCACAGCCAGTTTTCTGTGGACAATGTGGAATTCTCATTATCTGAAGGGTAAAACACAATGAAATGTATTTTGAAATCTGACAGTAGCTTCAAGCTAGTGGAAGGAAAGAAAAGAGAAAGTAATTATCAAATGGTTAAAGGCTAAAAGTGTATTACCCCTACTTCAAATTATAAGAAACTTAATGGTAGGGAAAATGAGTCTCAATACCTGGATGAAATCCCACAGCTATGATCTAACAACTGTGTTATGATCTGGGTTTAAGTTTGGGATGTTTAGACTTAAAGATCTTTCCCCTCAGGAATTTTGAAACTGCAAAATCTATATTTAGATTATTTTCTCTTATATCCACACGCTGTTATAACTTACCTTTGCATTCTTAATTTATTGTGACATCTCTTGTTCTAAAATTGTGACACCAAACTTGGTCTGACTGTACAGTTGCGAATTTCAGAGACTTGGAGGTCAGACAAAAAGTAATCAAAATGGAACTGGAAAAATAAAGTGGTGGGGTTTTTTTGTTTGTTTTTTTTTTTTCCATTACATTTGGCATAGCTAAACCAAAAAATTAAAATGGCCCATATTTCTTAGTGTCTAGAAATGAGATCTCTAAGTAACGAGAGGCAGCACTTTGACAACCACACTTTCACAACTGAATTTGACATATTCAAGTTTAACAAATGCAATAAAGCAGTCACTCTTCTAATATTACCTGATTTTATTTTCACAAACACTTATACACTGGGGAATTTTTGCTTATTCTTATAAACCCTATATAATCCAACTGTGCAGGGTCTGGGTGTCTCTAGTGTCAGAATGTTGTTCTAGAATGAAATTTAAAATTATTTTCATACTTTAAATAGATTCTCCATCACTATTTTACCTGTTAGAATTGTCACATTATTATATTACCAATGGAGACAATAGAAAATGTTACTTTGCAACTTTGCCTGCCCATCTTAAAGTTCATTTAGCTCCTTTAAATATCCCCTATTTAATATAATAAATATTTTAAATAAAAAATAATAATTGTTAATATCTGATCAAAACGATAAAATGCAATTTTATTTTATTAGCCAAGTATAATAAAAGTTAACTTCTTTTCTTATTGCTGAAGAGAACTCTTGTTGATTCATAGAGTACTATAGAAAAAACTACCCCTTTTCAAAAATGGCCAGCTATAATTCAAGCACAGATTTCATGCGGATTCTGCTTTGCTTTTTGGGAATTTAGTTAAATCAATTTTCTGTTTTCTGTACAACATCATTGCTTCCTGCAAGTTTCGCAGAAAGTGGATAATTTCCTTAGCAGAATTTTCTTTTGACTCCAGAAATGACATCTTTCAGTCTTTTAGGAAGAAAAAATGTTTGACACCACAAAGATTTTACTTCATGTTTGGGATTTTTTTTTAACTATAAATGCTATAACAAAATGTATTGCTGCAAATCTGCATTTCTCTCAAAACCAGGAATTTAAAGCAGAAAAGTATTTAAAATTTGAATATAATGGTCATATCATCTTCTTTCTTATAATATGTACTTATTCCAAAAGGAATAAAAAAACTCTCAAAAATTTTCCATGTGCATTGTAGAAGAATTCTAAACAATACATGTTATTCCTTTAAAATACAAGTACTGCAGTAGAACTTTTTATCCTAAGTGTCTCTGTGTTGTCAGAATAGAAGTGATGAATAATGCATTATTTCTCATGTGGCAATGTTAGTAGGCCTCAGAAAATATGTAACCATTTTATTACTATTCATTTATGCATACAGTTAATCATAAACTACAAAGGATTGTTAGTTTCAAACCCTTAAGAAAAATTTATGAGGTCAATTTTTAAAGAATTATTCTTCTGGGCTGTAATTAGTATTTTGTAGCATATGCAACCTGATGTTATCGTAGGAAGCAATTTGAACATCTGTGTGTACTATTTGAAAGGTTTAATCCCAAAGAACCTTCTTGCTTTGTGATGTTGGGATGCACATTAGACAAAAAATGTATAAAGCAGAAGAACTCATTGCTGTTGCATTGGAGTACAGAAAAATATACAACAGCTTTGTTTTTTGCTTTGCTTCTTAACATACTAGAGCATATAGAACCATAGAAAAAGGCTTTACATTGAAGCCTCATTTACTTCAGAAGTCAATTTATCTATTTCATGAGTTTTTCATAGATATGGAAGGTTATAATACAGATTTTTTAAAATAGGTAAATACACCTATGCAAAAATACACATACACACCTAACATTCAGAATTAAATATATTGTACATCGAAGCTGTAGACCACTGGAAATAGATCTATTTTCATCTAAGTAAATTCTTAAGAATTAAAGAAGATTAAAAATAGGGCTGGTACATTACAGAAATTATTTCTTTGAATAGACTAAATGTTAATAATTTTTCATTTACTGATTAATATTAATTTTAAGAGTATAAGAAAAAAAAAAAAAACATAATCTATTCTGACAAAGTTATTAGGGAAGTCCAGCAGTATGAAAACCATACTCAACTAGAGTCAGCCTTTGATATTATCTCACCTGTTCAAGTACAGATCCTCACAATACATAGTACTGGTGAAAAATTAGTCCGTCTTCAAGTCACCTCTTCTGTCACTCCACAGCAGGAAATTTTATATACCAAAACAGGATTCAAATATTTGATCCTTGGAGATAATATTCTGGGGTTCCATAATTATGTCCCTGCAGAAAAGCATTGTAGTCACAGTTCCTAGTCCTGCAATATCCTGGGTTCTCCCACTTTTGACGAGCTTAACAGTTCTCCTAAGTTATTTTTATTTAAATTACTTCTTTAAGTTATATAATTAGTTATAGTAAGTAATCAATTATTTTATTTGTTTAATTTGTATCACTAACAGTTGTCGGGTATTTTTTCCCCAGGGAAAATGTTAAGAATTGCAGGATGCCTTCTTTTAGTATACAAATGGTAAAACACTAACAAGATTCCATTTATAGGTATTTCAGTAGAATTCTTTTCCCAAAGTCCCGGAATCCTTTTACCTCTGTAGTGAGGTGACCCTGGCTGGATATCTGACACCTACCAAGGCACCTCTACCACTATCCAGGGTGGGAAAATATAATGAAAGGTTCAGGAGTTGAGAAAAGGACCAGGAGACATCGCTCACCGAATACTGTCACAGGCAAAACAGGTTTGAATTGGGGTTATTAACTGAATTTATACTAGCAAAATCAGAGCAAGATAATGAGAAGTAAAATAAGACCTCAAAAACACCTTCCCCTCACCCCTCCCTTCTTCACAGCTCTATCTCCTCCCCCAGCGTCACAAAGAGACAGGGAATGGGGATTATGGTCTGCTCATCACAAGTTATTTCTGCTGCTGCTCAGGGAGTCCTTCCTCTACTCCAACATGGGAGCCCTCCCACAGGAGACAGCTCTCCATGAACTTCTCCAACATGAGTCCATCCCATAGGCAACAGTTCTCCACAAACTGCTGTAACACGGGTCACTCTTCCACAGGGTGCAGTCCTTCAAGGACAGGCTGTTCCAGCGTGGGACCCCCACAGGCTCACAAGTCCTACCAGGAAACCTGATCCAGTGTGGGCTCCTCTCTCCACGAGTCTGCAGGTCCCTGCCAGGAGCCTGTTCCAGGACAGGTCTCCCATGTGGTCACAGCCTCCTCCCAGGCATCCGGCTCCAGCACAGAGCTTCTCCATGGGCTGCAGGTGGATCTCAGCTCTGGCGCCCGGAGCAGCTCCTGCCCCTCCTTCTCCACTGTCCTGGGTGTCTGCAGAGATGTTCCTCTCACACATTCTCACTCTGCTCTTCTCTGGCAGCAATTACATGTGCACAGTAACTTCTTTCCTCCTTTTAAAATATGCTATCACATAGTCATTACCACCATTTCTGATTGGCCCAGCCTTGGCCAGCAGCACGTCCATCCTGGAGCCAGCTGGCATTGATTCTGCTGGATATAGGGGAAGCTTCTTTTATCTTCTACTCCACCCCTTTTGCCCCCCACTACCAAAACCAGGCCACGAAAACCCAATACAATCTTAATAAAGACGGTAGATAGTAAAGAAAGTAAAGGGACAGTCAGGTGTTTCGTAAACTTGATGAAACAAAAAAGTGTCACAGTTTTCAAAGAAGGTACTTATGGTATTTACCTAAAAAATGGGTGCAACTTGAAAATGTCTTACAGAAACTTTAATATGCATCTAATATCTAATATCCTGTAGGATCTAACAATTGCAAATTGGTAATACAACAGACTAAATTATTCACTTAATGAATCCTTCTAAAGAAAAGGCCTTCTATTTTCAACTTTCTCATGGAACTATTTTAAAAATAAGAAAATCATAGATCAGTGTTACAAGGAAAACTCTGAATTTTTCTTTTCTGGGAACAAACAATTATTTCTGTAGAATAAAAAGAATTTGTGTTTCTGGGCACCACGGAAAAGAACCTGGATCCATGAAACAGCAAAAATATTTGGGAAAATTATAGAATTCAAAACCTCTTTTTTTTTCTAGAAGCCATCCTTCAATATCCTCACTCTTCATATGTGCTTACAAATACTGTCAGCAGGTGATAAAATTCTTGGCTGCTGCTGGGACCTCTTTAAATCAACTATTTAATGTGACTAACATATGTTGAAAAACTGTTTATTCCAGTACCTCTTTTCTCTTCCTCCTCCACCTCTTTTACTCCTCCCTGCCACAAATTAAGAAAACACATTGCTGTCAAAATTCCCACATATCTAAGACAAGCATTATTGACTGTGTTGTGATGAATGTGTGTATATAAACACAAGCCTCTGCATATATGCGTAGAAGGAGACATTTGTGTGTCAAATAAAAACATCCTAAAAGATTGATCAAATATTTAACACTTCAAAGACCAGCTGCACATGTGAGCACTTTGTTGGAATGTGCTGATTACAAAACGGCATGTGACAAAAGCAAGCAGAAAGGTGCTGCTTACACATTGACTCGTATTTCCTAGGCTAGGTTGCAGAGAACAGTTTTATGGTCTAAGTCTTGCTAAAGAGCCAATGCTTATGTCCTTCAATAAAAGCTGCTCATCCCTGTGTAAAAGAGCTGTGCATTTCAATTACATATGAGAAGGAAGTGCTGGTTTAGTTTTGTCTGTTAGCTCTCTTCACTGAGGAAAGAATTAAGATTTGGGTGAACTGATTATCTATAAGAACACACAAATGAAGGGCGAAAGTCCAGATTTATAAATAAATAATTTGGGACACAGATTTTCCAGAGTATTCATTACTAGCTGCAGTTACTCTTTATAGATGGACTTTGTATAGCCAGTCCCAAAACCTATTCAAATGTTGAGCAGAAATTACAAAGTTATATGATGAAATTTCAGACATTTTTTACTTAGTTGTAGGGTATCAGGACAAGCACATCCTCCCTGTGAAGTTAGAAATGAGTTCTACTTATTTTATTTGCTCTTAATCAAATACATGATTTCTTTTGATTCACTCTTGGTTTTTTACCCAGTGGAATCCCAGTGGAGCACCGCTGTTAGCTGACATGATTGCCTATAATATCTCTATTGTACCTGTTATATCTTATCATGTCAAAGACTTCTAGCAGAGTCTTTAATTTGTGAATCATTGACAAAATAGTCCATAATAGGACCTTGAAGTGTTGAGCTGTTACAGAAGCAGTCTTTATCCTTAGAAGACAAGACAGAATAATAAAGGTCAAAATCTTTTACAGAGGAATACAAGTTGTTCTTCTTTTTGCCATTAGATGAAAGACTGCAAATTAAAAATTAAAATTAAAACAGGAATGACACTTCATAAAAAGGAATTACCAGGACAATTTAGAAAAGAAAACAAGACAGAGGTAATAATTATTTTGGAAAGCTGGTTGAAAAGCTATTACAATGTATTCCCTTCAGCAAAGTCCAATAACTGTAGAATTAATTTACCCGCTTTGTAAATATAATCAAGGGACATGCCTAGGAGAGTGAAAGGTTAGAATGAGAGGAAATCCAGGGCTTCCCAATCCACCAAAACACCCTAACCACTAGTCTGAACAGCTCATTGTTAACCCTTGCCTGACACTGAGAATAAATACGGTGAATGGCCACAAAATATGCCATTCAGTAACTATTTTACTCATTAAATTTGGTTGATTTAAAGATTTCTCATTTGGTTTTGGTCTATTTTCTTTTTGTTTTGTAATAGTTTGTGGGTTTTGTTGCTTTTTAAAAAAATTTAAATCATAGAAAAGTCACTTTCTACCTGTTTTGACTATGTTTTATTGAGCTCAATCTTTCAGTTCCAGGTATCTAAATAAATATTTTTTTTTAAAAAAAGCTTTTAAAATTTCTAATGCACTAAGGCAACTTTTCTGAAATAAATCACATATTCATTGACAATGATGAAATATCAAAAACCATGGAAGTATGACAGGGTTCAAGTGAGCTTAAATTGAATGTTCTGTCAAGGTTTGCTGCAACCCTCTAAAGCAAACCGTTAATAAACCAGCAAGATAAGAACTGAAAGTACTTTCTAGAAAGATAGAACAGAAAGTAAATAATAAGGTTAAAACAATGAAAGTAAATTACCTATTTTCAGGTAAAGAAACTATCCAGTAAGTTACACTCTGCTTCATTATCCAGACCATTAATGAAGGCATTGAATGGGATTGGACCCATTGTTTAGCTCGGGGATATTCTGATAGTTACTGGCCTCCAACTAGACTTCATATCACTGATCCCCATCCTCTGGATGTGGCCATTCAGCCAGCTTTTAAAACACCTCACTTGTTTGCTCACCCAGCCCATCCTTTTTCAGTTTCTCTATGAAAATATTATGAAATGCATTGCTGAAAGCTTTACTGAAATCAAGGTAAACAATATTCTTTGCTCTCCCTCATCTACCAAGCCAATTTTTTCATTGTATGTTACCAGGTTGGTCAAGCATGGCTCTTTTTGGATCCATGCTGACTATCATATTTTTCTCCTTCACCGGCATGGAATTGTTTTTCAGGATTAGCTACTACATCACTTTCACAAGGACTGAGGTGAGGCTGATTGATCTGTATGTCCCATGGGTCTTTCTTCTTGCCCTTCTTGAAGACAGGAGTGGCTTTTGCATTTCTTCAGGTTGTGGTTAACCTTGGCTGGCCACCAGGTGCCTACTAAGCCAGTCTAACACTCCCCCTTCTCAGCTGGACAGAGAAGAGAAAGTATAATGAAGGGCTCCTGGATAAAGATAAGGATAGGGAGAGATCACTCACCAATTGCTGTAATGGGTAAAACAAGCTCAACTTGGGGGGTGTTAATTTAACTTATTGCCATTTGAAAGTCAGACTAGGATAATGAGAAGGAAAGACAAATCTTAAAACATCTCGACCTCCTGTTCAGCTTCACTCCTGGCTTCTCCACCTCTTATCCTTAAGTGGAACAGGAGGAATGGGGACCGTGGTCATTCCATCTTTGTTTCTGCTGCTCCTTCCTCTTCACACTCTATGCTTGCTGTCTGGCATTGTCTCTTTTGGACTCAGAGGAAGCTTCTGGCACCTCCACACAGAAGCCACTTCTGTAGCTCCCTCCACTAAAAAACCCTTGGACACAAACCCGATATACTCAGTTCTCAGGCACATCTCACACTTGAACGATGATTCAAAGATGATCAAGAGCAGCTTCAGAATACATCAACTAGCTCCCTGTCAAGCATAGTTAATCCTACTACTACCTACTGCATTTGCTGAAGGCTGACTGGATTGATGCCTTCTAACATAGGCCTGTTCAGTTCAAGTGCTTGTGTTCCGTACTGTTTTTCTCCTTCTGGCTTACTGGATAATATGAAGGATTCACTTTTTTAAGAGATTGGTCTATATTTTAGTCCCTTGGTTGCACACGTACAGCTGTATCAGCAACGGAAAGCTGTCTAGGGAAACATGTAGAAATAAAAGGTAAAAGGAACTTGAGAGAAGGGGAAAGGGAGACTGAAAATTAATTAGTACAAAA
>VZTG01005345.1:5305-48082 GCA_013397845.1 Melanocharis versteri
GAGTGTTCTCTGCAGTGAGCAGAGGTTTGGGGAGTGTTCGCTGCACTGGGCAGAGGTTTGGGGAGTGTTCGCTGCACTGGGCAGAGGTTTGGGGAGTGTTCGCTGCACTGGGCAGAGGTTTGGGGAGTGTTCGCTGCACTGGGCAGAGGTTTGGGGAGTGTTCGCTGCACTGGGCAGAGGTTTGGGGAGTGTTCGCTGCACTGGGCAGAGGTTTGGGGAGTGTTCGCTGCACTGGGCAGAGGTTTGGGGAGTGTTCGCTGCACTGGGCAGAGGTTTGGGGAGTGTTCGCTGCACTGGGCAGAGGTTTGGGGAGTGTTCGCTGCACTGGGCAGAGGTTTGGGGAGTGTTCGCTGCACTGGGCAGAGGTTTGGGGAGTGTTCGCTGCACTGGGCAGAGGTTTGGGGAGTGTTCCCTGCAGTGGGCAGAGGTTTGGGGCAGCACTGCTGGTTCCTCCCAGTGGGCTGCACCCCAAGGGCTCCCTGCTGAACTCTGACATCTTCTAGTGATGCCAAGAGTTCCAGTGAATTCCCAGAACTCGTGAGAACAGCGTGCATGTGCCCATGCCCACTCTTCCATTTGTTTGAGGATGGCAGGCCAACTTCATAAACTCAGTTGGTAATCACGGTTTAATTCTTACAGGTACTCAGTGCTGCTGTGTTTTATCACTGAAGTTATTTTTATGAGAAATCCATACCTATTCTCCTTTTGTGGTTTAATCCGGGGAGCTCTCCCTCCCTGCTCCAGCTGTCAGTACTGCAGACTCAGCCAGGGAGCTGAAAATCCTTTTATTCCTCACTAGCAATAAAAGTTCAACACATCAAATTATCTCCCCATTTATTACTGTGCCACCTCATCAAAAGGCTACTGCAGGAAAATTTGTGAGAATTGATATATCCTGCAGATAAAGCTGAGCCAAGGCATAGCCAAGGGGTTCTTAAAATAAAAAATGTTACTCAGATGGGCCTGTTCTGTACTGTTTTGTCCTATTCTTCACCTTCCCCCCCAAATTGTGTTTCATTTTCTTTTTCCTCTCTGCTGTTCTGTCACTTTTCTCTTTGATCCCATATTTATCCCTCCCTTAGTCCAGAACAGGCACCAACAAGTAGTTCCCCAGTTTGATCAGACTTGAAAAATGAACCTTCCTTATCTTGATATCTTGGTTTCTTCATGTTGATTTTTTTTTTCTTTTTTTAAAAAAGATCTTTTTTGAAAGCAGGTAGGGATGCTGAGGCTGCTGCCTGATTTATGCTGTGAGTCAGGGGCTCTGTGCAGAGCTGTGCAGCAGAGATGGGCTGCTTGCAGTGCTCTGGGGCTCCTGGGGACAGACAGACAGACTGGCCAGGGACTGGGGTCAGCTGTCTGTGTTTCTTGGATCTGGTTTTTCTGAGCAGTGCTGAAGCACCCATGCAGCACTGGGCTGGGCTGCATTTGTACTCCTGTGCAAGCAGCAGGAAACAGATGTGATTGAAAACCTGCAGGAATGTGACATCCTGCCCGTTCCTTCAGGCAGGAGGAGGAACTGGAGCTGTGTCACAGAGCTGTGGTGTGGAATGAAGTGCTGCCTCAGAGATCCAGGGTGCTGAGTTTTGAGCATTACTGGAGCTCTCGTGTCTCAGAAATGGGGCACTTGTGTTCAGCTAGCTGGAGATGTGTTGGCTCTGTGGAAAAGGAGCTGAGCCTGAAATCAGATCTTCCAGTTCTCCTTGGGGCATTGGGGAGTCAAAGCTACTGAGCTTCTCCTGGGATCTGGTTTTAGAAAACTCTTTGTAGCCTTGTCATTGTCCCTTTGATCTGATGTCCCTCAGCATTTTGCTGTAAATATCTGTCCTAATATACCTAAAGATACAAACCAGCACCGAGATACAAAATGGAATCAGTGAGGAAAATGCTGACAGAAAATTGAGGTTGTCCTTAGGATTTCTCCTTGAATATCGCAGTCAATGAACTCTGTGTTAGTGGTTGTTTGTGCTTTAATTTCAGCATTAAAATTATGTGCAGAATCACTGGTGTAAGAAGCTGGTACGTCAGGGTAATAGAGAGTTTTTTATGGATTTGGAGAAGAGGTTTGTGTTTGACCAGACTTTTTTTTCCCTTCTTCTTCTTTAGAGATTGTAAAATTATTTTTCTTTTACCACAAATTATTAATATTTGAAACTGGTGAGACATGAAAGGAATATCACGATAGACTGCTGAGCCACTGACACAGCTTTAAGTGGAAATAAAGATGCACATTACTGTCCAGCTTTTAGTATGAAACCACCAATTTTTAAATCTATTGTTAACAGAAATTGCAGTGAATAGTATAATGTCCTTAATGGTAGCCAAAATTGCAGCCTGCTGTTGCTTCAACTTTTAAAATTCCTTGATTTATTTCTGTGTTCCCTTTGGCTAAAAGTCAGCCCACTCCTTCCACTTTGTGTCATAATCTTTCCTAATTATTACTTTATAAGAAGGCAAGGTTAGTTGGAATAAATCATACATTTGTATTCATACCAGATGCATTTTTAAAGTACAAAGAGTTTTGTTTTCATCTTTGTAAAGATTTATTATAGCGTATTTTTTTATTGAAGTTTTGTAGCAAATGTTATATGTGTGCTCAAAAATGTTTCTAATTAAGTCTGAAAATGTAAGAACAAGAGTAAATTCTGTCTGATGTGTTTTTGTTCTTTGCTTCGTTATGCTTTTACTGAAGTAAGCAATTAAAAGGTGTGTATATATTACGTTACATTAGAGTGAGAACTGGATTTGCATATGGTGCTTTGTTATCTTTCATCTTTCAAACCACATCCCTGCTTATCAATTGGTTTATGATTTTAATTTCAGGTTATCTCTGTTTATGCTGCTGTGTGCCTTCCATTCCAAGCAGCCTGGAGAGATGCTGCCCTGCATTGTGACAACACACTTGATAAAAATTAGGAAAAACACAAGTTGCATTTCTAGATCATCTAATTTTTTTTCCTGTTTCTACATAGGTGTGTTTAAATATTTATTGCCCTGGTAGTTTGCCTTCCTTGCAGCTAAATGTTGGCCATGGGACATCCTGCTCCTGGTGTTTATTGAGAGATCAGTGTGTCAGTCATAAACCAGGAGCTGCAGGTGCTCCTGGAGCCTTTTCCCTTGGCTTGGGTTTGGATGTGCTCTGTGATGGAGCAGTGCCACATTCAGCACCGGGGCTCCTGTTCACTGATTCACCTCCTCGTGGGGAGCTGCACCGAACCCATAACGGTCAAAGCAAAAGGATTGTTACCTGTTTATAGCGATTTTCTTGGGTTCTCTTGCTACCTGGGAAAACAGTTGTTAAATCAGAGTGTATTTAAAGTTTAAGTGTAGATCCCACTGACCTGGTATTTCTGTGCTTGTGCTGATGTGTGGAGATTTCCTGCTGTGTGCAGGACATGAAGCAGTGACTTGTATATTAGATTTAATCGATGTTGGACAAAATTTCACCACTGAGAAATGGAAGAATCCAGGCCATTCTGAGCTTAATAATGGCTGCTGCTCTGACACTGATCTATCCGCAGTGACCTTTTGCAGTATGGTTCAGGTGATAAGAAGCTTCAAGTTATTTTTGTTTCCCCTAGAAAATGTTTGAAACACCAGAGAAGCATTTATGAGATAAACTTGCTCCCGAGTTTCTTCTGAAAACCACTGTTCTCTAGATGTGTTTCTGTTTTTCTGCAAAAACAATCAGAAAATTAACTTAAATGTAATTCCACTCTTCCAGAGCCCAAATAACTTCCACATGTGTTGGGTTACATGACAGGAACAGCATAATGAAGTGTATCAGTAGCATTTTGGAATGCTGACGAGTTCCTTATGTCTGAGGGAAGAGCACAAATCAACACATAAAGTGAGCTCTTGGCTTTTTTGTTGCATGGCAGATCATGAGTTTTGTTGTTTCAACACTTGTGCTGTCTTTATTTCCTTTAATTAACATCTGTCGTGCTGCTTAGCAGTATCAGCTCAGGGGATGAGAGCAGCTCCCGCCACCGAGTGTTTGAATGGGAATGCGAGGCAGTGATGGGAATTGCTGCCTTTGGGGCACCCACTGTCAGTTCTGAGAGCTCTGAAATCAACATCAAAATGGGAATGGACCTGTTAGATCCTACCTTACCATCACAGGAGACATCTCCTTGCAATTAACCATTGATGATTTTTCTTCTCAGGATCAGTGAGTCAGAATTCCAGTTTGCCTATTTAACTGTAGTTTCCCCTATTACATTCATGCAAATAGAGATAAATCATGGAATCCATCAGTAGCCCATTTATTACAATAGCTTTCATTATGTACTAAGGGAGAAGGGATTTCTATAAGGTCATATTAAAATTCTTTTCCTTTGCCTTACAGTTAGGAAAAATAGGTGAGTTCTTTGGTGAGAATAGTTTCATACCGTTGAAAGAAAGATGCTCAAAATGTGTCTTATTCCACATCTGCTGTTGCCATTGGGACTTTCAGGTTAATCCCTTTGGATTTTGTTATACTAAACAAGGAGGAAGCCTGTTCCAAAGTCCAAGCACTCTTGACCAGCTATTGAAATGTGTTATAAAATACATTTAAGGAGTGTGCAAAGTTGCCCGTATTTTGGAAGAAGCCAACTTTATGGTTCTCAGATCAAATTACCTCAGCAATTAAGTGCTGTAGACTTCACTAGTCCCAAACCCACTGATTTTCACCTTACTGCTTCTGTATTAAGGGTAGCCTAGGCTGAAAAGTGAGTCCGAGTTTGTTTTACAGTTTGTCAGAGCTCGTATAAGAGTTGAGAAATTCCTTTAACTTACTCATGTGTTTGCACAGGATCATGGTCATGAGCAACTCCACGACCTCTTTCATGTGTATTGTTAAGGTAATTTTGTAGTGGAAAGAGAAAGCAAGGAGATTTTCAGAGTAATAGTCTTGTCATGTACTGAAAGCCATGACCTATTTCATAACATGTTAATTACCAAGGAATAAGTGCGAAACAATGCCCATTTAATGGAAAGGACAATTTAAACTTTAACAGTTTAGCAAAGTAATAATGAGTGAGAAACGCAGTACAGTATTTCACATGCTGTACCTTGCTCCCCATCCAGCTGGCCTATCAATTATAACCTGGGCTCTACAGATGGTGCCATATATCAGAATTAAGTCAGTCACTTCGTTTGCTCCCAATTAAGTGCTAATACTCCCAGTGGAGGATATTACCCTGAGCTTCAGTTAAATGCCTGTCTCTAATGTCCCTTTATGGTCTTATTGAGGCTCTTTAAAGAGATGCCCTGTCATGTAGGCCAGAACTTTCCCTGGCTTTTCTTCCAAGTGCTGCCTGCCTTGCACTCCTTGTTGTTGTTTGGAAGCTCCAGAGAGGATTTGGTATTTCATGGGGCTGGGAGGAGAGTGTCATGCACAATCATCTTAGGATAAGTACCTCGCCACTGCAGTGTGTGACTTCACCCGTTTCATGTGTACTTACAGTTGCAAGAACAGAATGCTTCAGCACGAAACGAGCATTGCAGTGTCCAGCCTCTTGTTCTGTGGGTTAGAATCCTAATGCACTCATCTCCTGAGGCTTGCAGGCATTGCAGGGCTGGCTTTTCTCAGGGAGTTACTGGGCAGGTGACTGGAGCTTGTGTTCTGCTTGCTCCATCTATTCTCTTTTCCCTGCTGTTACAAGCCATTGCAGGGCTGCCACTAACAGATTGATATCCAATTCCACTGCACTTCTTTACTCTTTTCAGGTGTTAGTCTTGGCCCAGTTAACGGCTCATTAATTTTCTGCCACCTTTCCTGCCTCATATCTACATGTCAAGCTGGTGGTGGATTTGGTCCCTTGATCTGATGGACTCGCTGTCTTCCCGTTAGTCTGTAAGGTGACCCTTCCCTGGGAGGAAATCCTCTGACAGAATTTGTTGTCTGAGCTGACTCCAGAGATTCCAGGCAATTACATGAGCTTCTGAATATCTTTATTTAGAAGTTTAAAAGACATGTTCTTCCAGTGCTGCTTAAATTACCCTTGTGGATTCGCTGGCATGCTCTGGGAAATCTCTATTGTAGCGTGTTCAGTGAGTTCAGCAGTGCCTGAGTGATGCAGAGAAGAATAAAACAGTTCCCAGATCCAGAGAGCCTGTGCTGAGGGGGTTTCTTGGCAGCCTGCTTTATCTTTTATATGACAATGACATGGAAAATTTGCCTCATCTAGTTGTTATCAAAAGTATATTTTTGGTATTTTTAGTGCCACCAGCAATGAGAGTTTGGTAACTTGCTTAGATTTACTGAAAATTATTTAAAATGTGTTTAACTTTGGTACTTAATCTATGACCAGGAAAGAAAAATGGCAAAAATACGTATTTTTGTGGATGTGAAATATAAAATAAAATACCGTTTTGGAAAGAAGTTTGTAGCAAAGGGAAATCATCATTGCCAGTATTAGGCAATGACAAAGCATTCTGTACCAAGTGCTAAAATTGATAATGGATCAGAATGCATGTGGATTCACATGGATCATAATTCCAGGTGTACTAGACAATTGCAGCTTCACTTTTCAGCATAATTTGGTGTGTTCTGTAATAGTTTTATCTCTGTTAAGGGGTGGAGTTTTGGTTGGGTGCAGTTGTTTTGTTTTTTGTTTAGATTTGATGGCGTAACATTTCAGAAAGAGACTGTGACAAAATCAGCTGCATTGATTTTATTTGCATGAAGATGAACTAACAGCCTCATTTTGAGTTTTCTTATTAAATATCTTTAAAATCAAACCAAATGACTATGTGCTGCATACATATAACAATTTTTTATCTTTTGCTTTGCTTGAATTTTGCATTATGTTGCATTTTGTTGGGTTTTTTTCTCCCCTCCCCTTAAAAGAAGTGAATAGTGTTATAGTTGAGAGTCAAACTACAGTGGATTCCTATTATTTTTCTATAACTGTGTTTTAGAACATGTCATGTGCTGGGTGTCTTTCCAGTGTACAGTAAGTAAAGTTGCTCCTGACCTGAACTTTGAAAAATAAGCTCATAGTTTTGCTCACCAAATACAACCAGATTTTGCAGGTTTTGTTATAATTCATGGAATAAAACCATTAAAAAATACGTTTTGAATCTTTAGTTAAAACATAAAGCAGTTGCAGATGGGAAATGGACAACTGCATGGAAATCGAATGCATGGAACATTTTAGATAGTATTTTTCACTTCTCGAGTATTATATTTTTAGAAACAAAGTTCTGGAATTAGAATGGGGGTAAAATTTCACAGTTTTTTTTTAAGTAGCAGATTTACACATTGTAAATATAGTCATATATATATATTTAGAGTATGCTAGCTTCTTTTTATTGTCTATTTCTGCTTTTTATTGAGTCCTCAGGTAGAAATGTGTGGAAGCTTGGACTTTTGATGGAGGGAAGTGCTTTATTAGAAGGCTAATTACAATGCTAGAGTTGTCCTATCATGAAAAAAGCAGGAGGTAATGATGAGCTTTGTGTAAGGAACATAATAGTCATTATGTGCCAAGCTACAAATCATGTATCTCCTAAGCCTCTGTCTTCAACCTTTCATTGTAGCAAAATGTGTTTTTTAAATGGTATGGAAAAGGCACTGGTAGAATGCTGATAAATAACTTGGCAGTGCCTTGGTTTTATTTGTTTCAGTAGGACATTATTCACATTTCTGTGCAAAAGAATTACATGACAGAGAAAAGAGGCAAAGAAACTCGCTGCTAGCTGCTTCCTGCTTAACAGCTAAAATATCAGCAGAGATAATAACTGAAATAAGCACAATCTGTGCAAATAGAAATAGAGAGATAAAAAGAATAGCTGGAAAATAATTGTTCTCGTGGCTTTGTACTTCAGGTCTTTTCCACTTTGCATCATGTTTAATGGGCTCTGGTAGATCTGACCTTGGGTTTCCAGGATGTGCTGATGGAGGAGCAGATGGAGCCCAGGCTGGGTGTCTCGGTGTCGGAAGTGGCACCAGACATTTATGTTCAGACAGCTGACCCCAGCCTTGTTGCAGTGCAAAGCAACACCTGGAGACAGGAAATATTGATAGAAAAGCGTGAATGTGACTCGTTTTCAGCTCAGTTAACGTCAGTTCAGAAACCTCCCTCTCTCCAAAGAGCTGCCTCTATGTCCTGCTTGCATGCACCAAGTGATTTCCATTTTGTTACTCCTCTCGTTGGTCTCTCTTGTCCCAGTTGGACTTTCAGCTTTGCCAGGGGAATGTACAATATTTGTTTCAACAGAGCTCTTGATTTTGCTTTCTAGCAGCAGAGCACTCCTTTAGCCGTGCCACCCTGGGCACTCGGAGTGTGTTACATGCTGCTGCCTACAGCTGGAATTGTCTGAGAATGCTGGGAGTCACCTGGCTCCCGTTCACTGTCCTTGGCATTATGTTAAATCTCAGGTTGAGTTGCTTGTAGTGGGGCAGTAGAGTGAATAGAACAAGGCTTTTGTGTAGGCTGTTGGGAAGGAACAGCAGACATCCAAGGGACGTGGAGTGAGGTGTTCCCTTCCCAAATCCCCAAGGCCTGCAGAGGATTTGGGGGAGTCTGTAGTTGCCCCCTATTTCCATCGGGATAATTGAATTTACCGAGCCTCTCCTCTTCTGGAGTTCTTGGGCACAAACAAGTGTGGGCAGGCTGGAGGGGGCTGAGTTGGGTTCTGAGCCCTCTGGAAATGAGTGATTCTGAGCCAGAGTGAGGGAAGTCAGATGGATCTGGCATAAGCAAGTGAGGGAGATGATTGGAATGTGGTGTCCCTGAAAGAGAACTGAAGGTGAGGGGGAAGGACAGAGGGAAAAAATATTCTGGTATCTTTATTTTTAATTTTAAAAGTAACTTGCAATGAAACACTAAAAGGTACATGGAGAATATGAGAACTGAAATATAAGTTCTGTGCATTGACTGTGTTTTATTAGTGTATGTTTCTTCTCCTAAAATTCCATTTATTAATCTTTTGCCAAGTAACGAGTAGGTTTGAAACTCAGTTACTTTGAAACTCATGATGATTTAACAGTTGTAAATCATGTGACTTTCTAGATTCTTGCCCCTTTATTAACGCTGTGGAAATGCAGGAAGTCTTGAGCAGTTGTAGATAGTTGAAACATGGAAATCTGTAAGCTACAATTTGGAAAAATAATTACTTGTGTGTCATTGATATTTTAGTGCAAAAAGTTAATAGCTTAAACATAAAATGCAAATTAATACAGAAAATAGAGTTTTTGAAAACTTTAGTTTTGTGCAGCATAAGATTCAGTAAAATGGTTTAAATGCAAATATACAAGTCTTAGCAATATACATGGAAAATTTAAATCATTAAGTTTGTGGTATATGTTACAGTTATTAGTAAAAAATATAGATGATAATAATTGGGAATAATAAATTAGAAGGATCTGTAAAATTACTGTGAAGTAGTTTTTATCATTTTTCTTTTAATATTTTCTAAAACCCGAAAGCCAGAAGGACTAGAATAAGGAAACCTTTACCCTCAAAATGCAGTTTGAATGAGAAACTTACCTAACAGATTATAATTTGAAACTATGGTCTGTTGCATTTATTTATTTGAAAATAATGGACAAAAAAAGAGGGAGGAATGAAGAAGCTCTGCTGCTGTGGGTCCTTAGAAGAGGATAAGCTGCACAAGGAGAATTAGAGTCATTTGGAGAAAAACTCCCTGTTCTGAGCGTTTTCCCCTGCACGAGGTGAGGGCAGGGAATGCCCCGTGCCTGCGTGGGTCCCCGAGCCGTGTCACCCTGGGATGTGTGTGACCCCATTAACGGCACCGGTGGGGGCCCTCGTCCATCTCCCCGTGGGCGGCACGGAGCGCAGAACACGGCCTGTCACCGAGCCCAGGGGCTCTTTGCTCCTGACGGGTGGCTGGGGAGGAGACACGAGGTGTGTTTCTTCCTCCCGAGGAACCCCTGGTGAGGCTGGAGATGTCCTTTAGCCACCCGCCCTCCCCAGCCAGGCCTGGGGATCAAAATGGGGCCGCTGGACACGTTCTCATCCAGGGCTGGAGGGAGGGGAGCTCTGGTCATGGACCCTACAGGAAGGGTCTGTCAGTGCTTCTTTCCAGCAGATCTGCAACAGGTGAACCATGGCTGAAGCAGTACCTGTGTAGTGTTTTGTATTCCAAATGTATTTCATTAATAAACAAACAAGAGGAAGCTTAATAATGATTTTCTGTGGTTCTGGGACGTACAAAGTGATCTAAGTTGGTTTGAGGCAAGCGTTCTATTGTACTTTGATGAATTTTCTTTCCCCTCCCTCCCCTGCTGTGCGCAGAAATGCCCCCAGTGTGAGCCCTTTGGTGTGTGCTGCATCAACAGGAGAGGAAATGGATGAGGATTTTTCAAACTGTGAATTTTGTGAGCAGTAATTACCTTCATTCTGGTCTAATGAAGATATTTAACAAGTAAGAGTGACAGTTTTCCTTAATTTTCACCCTTGCTCTTGAGTGAGGAGCACATGGCTGTGACTGTTCGTAGCAGCATTCCTCCTCAGGATCTTCCTTAGAGGAGCTCCTCATGTTGCTGTGCACCGTTAAAATCTCATCTCCACATGCTCCCATCATCCCGGCACTAACACTTAAAAAAGGATTCTTTTGTAGGACTTAAGGAAGGCTAAATTCTTGCCATTGCCCTTTTTGGGCCCTCCTGGAGCTGTGTCTGGAGCATGGTGTCCCTCTGGGCCTTCAGAGCCTGGAGGGGTTGGAGAGGAGGCTGGAGCAGGTCCCAATGACGGACACGGCCTGGGGAGGAAGGAGAGAACTGAACTCAGGAGTAACTAGATAAAAAAGCTTTTATTTATTTATATACAGAAGGGTTTTATATTCTAGGTTATAGAAAGCCATTGGATCTTAGCTGACCACCCACCAGAGCTATTGGCTAGATCTTAAAAACACACATTTCCTAAACAGACCTTCAGTCCTACAATAACAAAGTGCAAAAACACCTCACAGGTGCAAGATAGAAGAATTATTTACAAAAGCTCGCTAGCTGTTTTGCAGCTAGCTGCGTGAGAAAGTGAGAATCCTCACGGACACAGGCAGACACTGAAAAATCTCTCTGCCACCAAGCTTTCAGTGTCCACAGGAGCAGGTCGTGTCCCAGCAGAGGAGGTTGGGCACTGCTGCCACACGCTTCCAGAGGGGTTGGAGAGGAGGCTGGAGCAGGTCGTGTCCCAGCAGAGGAGGTTGGGCACTGCTGTTACACGCTTCCAGAGGGGTTGGAGAGGGGGCTGGAGCAGGTTGTGTCCCAGCAGAGGAGGTTGGGCACTGCTGCCACACACTTCCAGAGGGGTTGGAGAGGAGGCAGGGGCAGGGAGGGTCCTCTCGGGAGGCACGGCTCAGGAACAACAAGCAGTGGTTGCAGGCAGCACCGGGGAAATGCTCCTTGGAGTGGGAGAGAGGAGGAGGAGGAATCTCTTCCCAGTGATTCCAGAGGAACTGGGGGCTTGCTGTACTTGAAGCTATCGAAAGCGTGACCAGACAGAGCCATGAGAAAACTCAGCTCGTTTTGGCAGTAGGTGCAGTTTGAGCAAGAGCTCCACCTGGAGCTCCCTGATGTCCAGAGGCCTGTCCTTCTGGCCCCAATTATTCTGCAGCTCTGTTTGTCCTGGAAGAGTTTGCAAATACACACGTGCACCTGTGTATTTACTTTAGTAGGGAGGCTGAGCTGCTGAGCCCATTTCGCTACCTGAAAGTTGTAGAAAAAGCAGTAAAAGTGATAGTGTTGGAAGTGGTGTGAGTCAGTTTTACTGTACAAGTATTTACCCTGGTTATTTCCATCCCATTCAGGATAAAGCTCTCAACTGACTGTGTTTCAGTGGCAGCTGGATTGTTTACTTTTCAATTTGCGACACATTTTTAATGATTCCACAAAATAAAATGTTTGAGTACATGAGGCATATTTGATAAGCAGAATTAATAACCTGGAATAAGTTTTTATAAGTAGGGTCATATTAAAAATGTAGCCCTCATAGTGATTAAGCTTGGAAGGAACTAGTTCCTTTAGGAGCAATCACAGCCTTTTATTTCTATTCATCTTCATTAATCTTCAAGTCAAAAACTTCTGTGAACAGCAGCTGCTCAAGAGTCTTCATTCTGTTTTCCACGGTGTTCTTACTTTTCAGACCCTTTGGGAAGAAACAGTCGCTGGGTGAAGAAAAATGTATCTTTTGGCAAACCCATGGCCATCTATTTACTGTTTTGAGGTTGTGAGAAAGATACTTTTGCAATGATAATTTCCACGATGGAGATGTTTATGCCCTCAGTTACAGTTCATTCTCTATGTGCTCTCCAGAGCTATTAAATTAAATTAAATTGTCTTTCAGCTGTTGGACAGAGGCAAAACCCCCAAACCTCTTTTTGTATTCATCTGGACTTTTATTACAAAATGTTGCTTAGGATTTTTTCTGCGGCCTGAATTTAAAAAGAGGCTGCAAGAAGGCAGAGGGGCTTGAGTTGGTCAGTGCAGGGGCTGATCTGGGGTGTGTGAAAGCCCAGGCTGAGAAGCAGAGTTGGATTCTTCTACCAATAGAAGGACTCTTCTCAAAGTCTCTATTCTCTCATCCTTGCAGCTGGATTTGACCTTTTTTAGTGTGCTAACATATTCCTGTTCTGTTTGGCTGTACCAGGGATTGTTCTTTTTTTCTCTCAAAAGGTTGTTTCTAGTTGCTTTGTGAGGGAAGAAAAAATCAGCAACCAGCACTATTTTCATTCTCCAAACTCGCAGTCCCCTGCTGAAACCATCAACACCTCCTGAAATTCCAAATGGAAGAGCATTGTCGCTTTTTCTGGTTTGCAATGAAGTGAGGATTACTGTAATAGTATAAGTAATAGACTGCTCGAGTTATCTAATGAATGTAAAACAAAACTAGATTTGGTGAGGCAAAAAGAGGATTTAAAGAGCTGCTTGAAGTGAAAATAGATGATCCTGGGAAATCACTAGGAAATAGCATATAGTACTAATAATGTCAGTGTTATTATTTTCACTTTTCTGACATGTCAGCATGTTGTTTGCAGTATTTTTTCATAAAAATAGAATTTATTCAAGCAATTTATCCTTAATGTGTGTAGTACAAATAGTTTATATTGTGCTTATATATCATATTAACAGTATTTGATTTGTGCTTTCTTTACAAATTGGAATCATTGATTTTTCTGTGGTTCTCATTTTGCACTTAGGCTGGTGCTTTCAGTTCCCATTTTAGGTGCTGCACTTTGAAAAAGCTGATTTCTCATAAATTTATTCTCTTTTATAGGAGGGCCTAGGTACTGTATTCCTTTTTTAGGGATTGTTTGACTCTCTTTTGGAGCTGATTAATGTCTTAAAAGTTTCAGCTTGCACCAGAAGAGCAATAAGTGTTCTTCCCCTTCCTCAGAACACCTCACCTCAGGTGACATTCACTCTGCGTTCTTACTGTTTTAATTCTCTTCTCTCTTGCTCCCACTTTGTCCCACTGATTGGGACAAAAAAGTCTCTGGAGATGATAATCAGAAATTTCCGAGCACCTGCTGCTTGTGAGGGAACCTCTGTGTGTGTAGAACCTTTATCTTGATTCTTGTAAGTTCTTTAATTTAACTTCCCAATCTTAAATTATCCACTGGCAAAATTTATTCGAATGTATTCATTAACTCCTGCTTCAGTGTTTTTGAGGTGCCTTGAGAATCAGTCTGTTCATGTCAGTCCCACCACACACCCTTCTCCCTTATTTTCCTGACTCAGACACAGCCTCTAGATTTATGTTCTGATGTTCCTAGCCTGTGATCAAGCTTTAAAGGTTTCTGAAATTATTAAAAATGTTGATTAAGACTTACATCTCCATATAGAATGTTTCAAGTCTTGGTAAGCATAATGATAATCTTTAAGTACACAGGTCCTTAATTTTAGTCTCATTTTCTTGTAGATTGAGGCAGCCATCTAAAATTACAATCAAATCAATAAACAAATAAAAATTAGGCCTTTAAAAATTTGTTTAATATAAGGACAGTTCTTTGGCTGCAAAGCTGTAGAAATCCTCAGCTAGAGCTGCATGTGGGTGTTTTGCATCTTTCTTTATGCACATGGAATTGAATTTACTGTATCATTCAGATATGTGTGTACTTGCTGGGAGCAAATAAATATTGAGCAGTAAAAGACTGTTTAGAAAAACTTCATAGCTTTGTAAAGACTGCTTCCAGCATTTTGGAAAGGAAATACTGAAAGCTGCTGGTGCCTGAATACCTGGGCAGGGGTGTGGTTTGCACCAAGGAGGTGTCTCCATGAATTCAGCTTTGTTGATATGTTATAAAGAGGCAGGACCTTGGCTTTGGTGTGCTGCAAGAGTGATAAATCTGAGCTAGATCTACTTTCTGAGTCTCTTGGGGTTAAAGCTTTTGGGGAAGAGATCCATTAATGTGTTTTAAATCTATTGATTCACAGTAGAAAGGGACAATTTAAACTCGGGAGTCACCAAGTGAACTTTCCATTAAGTTGGGGAGCCTGTGGTCACAGCTCATTGGATCTTTATGAAGTAGAAAATGTGATGTAGACCACGCTGGCATTCTATTAGAGGAAATCATGCATTTAACCACAGAGCAAAATACTGTAGCCAATTACATGAACACACACCTATTTTACACGTGGCTGATCTTCTGAGCTAAAAGTATTAACAATGTGCATGCTATCTTGTTTTAGGGGACTATTTACTTTTAAGTCAGTGATATGGGAGAAAGTTTAGAGAAAAAAATGATTAATATATGATTTATATCAAAGTTTTCTAACTGGAAAGCAGCCTTGCATAGAAATGTCTGGATAGTCTTCAGCTGACATCAGCAAAGACTAATTATAACCTTGTTATACGTTAATTTGTAATGTCATAGCCTATGTAAAATGCTAACATCTGAAATTGCATGTAGAAAAGAAAGAAAAAAGTTCAGCATCAAAATTAACTTCTTAAAACTGTATTTTTTAAATGACTTTGACTTTATTAGAGGATATAAAAGTAAGTGCTGATTTATAACTCAGCTTTTTTCTACTTTAGAGCATGAGGCCATCCAAAAATCTTTACTTTCAAAACATCTGTTCTTAAATGTAACAGGGTGAACTTTCTATTAGCATTAGATATTTTCAGTGGAATATCTCATTTAATGTTGTTAAGACTTCTGAATTGCTCTGTTTTATATATATATATAATAGATGTATTCCCTTGCACATGTCCATGGACATTTAGAAAATGCCTTTCTGCAGTTTAGTCACAGCAGTAACTTCCTCACTGTCAGGAAGTCAAGTAGCACATTGGAAGCTGATAGAAAAGTTGAGACCTAAACTTTTACAGTGAAGTGTTGTGGGTGTATTTGGGAGGGGCTGTGCCTCTATTCCTGATTTATTTGCCAGTCCTCATGCCTCTGTCCAGGCTCTGGGCATTTTGAATGGCAGAAATTATTTTCTTTTCCACATCTTTTGGCCTTTACAGTAAAACTGGGAGGAAGGAAAATGCTTACAGTGTAATTTGAACAACATAAACTCTTTTCACCAGAACTTTTGACTTATTCCATTGCTGAAAATAAATGAGGAGCTGAGAAATTCCAAGCTCTATCATTATGGGTTGTTGCGTCTATTGGCACACATTGTGTCTATTGGTAGATGAAGATTAATGTGTTGCATGCCAGCATGTCCTTGCCTATGCAAAATATTCTGAGAGTGTTGAGGGGATTTGTACAAGAATTATGCAGAGAACACCAAAGCTGAGTGAAAGTAAATTAAGGATCCCCATCTGGCTGCACTTCCTTGCTAATGGCCCCAGCCATGGATTCCAATAGCAGCGAGTGTTCATTATAGCTCTGATTTACAGTGCAGATTTCTGCAGCTCTGCTGTGTGCTCCATTAGTCACGATTTCTCCTGAAAGATTTCTGGGTGTCAAGGATGTGTGCACTGAGGGAATGGCAGAACTTTGCACTGAAAGTACCCGGGATATTCTTAACGTGTGACATCAGCCTGGAAGTACTGCCTCTGATTTCAGTGGATGCACACACTTCCCTTTTCCCTGCCACCTCACCGACGCTGTGGCTCATAAGAAAGCAGCTGGAGAGACTTCTAATCCCGTATTCCAAAATGTCAGGGTAAGGATTAGTCCAGCTAGCAGTTTTCTCACAAGGTTTGCCATAGATACTTGCATCAAGACTGCTGGAGTTTCAATTTTTGTGTGATGGTTGGTACTAAGTGAAGGTGTGATAGGGATGGGTGTTACTAGGCAGTCTCAAAGGATAGAAATAAAGATTGTTTTGGTTATAATACTTTCACTCTGTGTTCAGCTTCAGAAGTATAAGGGAAAGTAGCCAATAGTGGCAGTAACCTAGAAAATGCGAGTTCATATCCATTTCATTTCAAGAGACAGATGGTATAAATCTATTCAGATTACATTCAGGTTTTATTACAGAAAGGTGGAAAGATCCAGCATTCTCCACAGTCCTGTCGTGTGTACTTAGCTAGGTGTCAAGGGTTTTAGATTTCAATCTAATCTCTCCTAGCAGCATCCCTGCTTTCCTCAGGCAGATCACTTGATTGCAGTGTCACAATTCTGTGCCTGTGACAGAGGAATCAGTGCCACTTCACCTCCACAGGCAGGGCTATCTCAAATTCCTGATGTGTTGTGCTGGCACTGGGACTGTGATCGTGGTTAGAGCATCTCGGGGTAGATAAAATACAAATGCTAATAACCTTGATGAAAAGGTGTGTGGGGCATGCCACTAGGTTTAAGTGGATTTTTACTGCTCAGATTATACTGAGAATTGTTGTCATGGATAGCATAAAGTAAATTGACAGTTAATAAATACAGGGTGATACCGAGAAAGAATAATGCAGGAAACAGCTTTGTTGCAGGACAAAAAAAATAATAGCAAGTCTTGTATTTAAATCTACATAGAACAGAAATGAAAGAAAACACAGCCAGCTGTGCTCTGTGAAATGTGTGTGGACTGCTGGGTTATTTTCATGCCATGCTAAGGGCAAGGTAGAAATTCTTGTTTCTGGCCTGCTGTAGCCTGTTCACCCCAAAGTGGGTGGAAAAAGATGAAAACTGATTCTCCACAGTCTCTGTCTTATGGCTTCACGATTTTTCTCCTGCTTTGAGCTGCAGAGTGACTTGTCTGTTTTCTTTCTTTTTTTTTTATTGCCTGAAAAATTTGAAACAGATTTGTTTAGAAAGACAGACACGGTTCTCTTGTGTTTCTTGCTTCTGCTTTGGGTGGCTGGGTACTGAGCCTAGATGACTAAGCAATTATGACTTAGGTCTTTCCATCCTTCTGTCCTTCCTTCCTAGAAAGCTGAAAAATGTGACCTTTTCCTTCAGCTTCATGTGTGACTTAAATGCCAGTGCTTAGGATCTGGAAAAGTTGGGGATAAACTTTAAAACCAGTTTTGTATCCAAACTCCTTCTTTACGATGAATAAATTTTTGGATACTGAATGTGTTGAAGGATGCTTAATAAAGGAATGAAATAGCAGCCTACAGCTAAACTCAGCTTTCTGAGCAAGAAAGTAGAACCTTATTCCAAAAATAGGGAGCAACTATTGCTCAACAAAGTGAGTAGTGCCCACGTCCACCGAGCAGTGCAAAGGCTCCAGCTGGGTGGTTTCGAGCTGAGGAGACTCCGGTGGTGAAAGGTGCTCATCCCATCTCCCGAGGTAGGTCTGCATGTGCATTCCTTGTGTTTACTGGAGCTCTGAAATGGAGCAGAACTGGTACAGCCAGGATTCCAGAGTCCAGGTGAAAAACTGCCCCTGACAGGAGTCAAACGTTTCGGTACCAGCCAGAGGGAGTAATTAGACTTGTTTGCATATTGAACAGCAGCCAGGGAGATCTGATTATTCTCAGAAAAGTGCTCCAATTTCCTAAGCTGAGTATAGAAAAATAAATATTTTTTGTTTGTTTGGGTCAGGAGGAGTGGTGTTTTCTGGTGGGTGGTTTGTTTTTTTATAGCTTTTTTTTCCTGAAATGCTAAAATACTTTTCATGTATCATGAAGTGTTGCAGAACTTGATATCGTTCAGTTGTGATTCCATAGAACTTTTGCTGCTGATGGAAATAGTGTCTGGATTCTTGCTTTTCATACCTTTAAAATCTTCAGAGATGCTGTTTTATGCATATTTATTCTTATAGGAAATGGTAGTGCTAAAGTTTACTTGTAAAATCCATCTTCAGCACAGTTGTTTATCTGATCTATGCATTCATTAATAAAGAGTCCCTGCTGTTGTTGGCTCCAGTACAACTTAATTAATTACTATTTGAAATATGGATGTGGTAAATGATCCAACTTAGTGAAACAGGAGAGCAGCTGTTACCTTCTTTCATGTTTGAAGTCACTGGCTTTCCTCCTTATTTGTGTGTGTCATCCCCTTTTTCATCTTACGGCAATAACTCCATACATTTTGGTCTCAGGTTCATCTGTAAACCCTGCCCCCTGTTTTGTTTTCCCACTGTGTCATCTTGTTCTCCTCTGTACTCCCCATTTTAGCATCTCATGTTACACCATCCATTATTGTCTCTCCCTCTTTTGTCTGCCATAGATTTTCAGGATCCTGGTATCCCTTTTCTTTCTGCTTCCTTTCTTCAGTCGTTCTGCCTTCCTGAGAGCCAAGTAAGTGGTTTCCTACTCTACTGGAGAAACTGCTGCTTTTGCCATTTTTCCTCGAGGTGTATTTTCCTGGTGACACATGCCTGAGTGGTTTCTCAAAACAACATTATGGAATTCATTAGAAGTTTTCCCGAAATGTTTCCCTTTCCCCTATTAGTCCTGCAGCTGTTTCCTCTGGTCAGTTGCTGAACTAGATTAATTTTTGCTCCTCTGTGTACTTACTCTTCTTTTTCTTACTTTTTTTTCTTTTTGCTGTCTGGAAGAGACACTGAGAGCTGAAGTTTAATAACCCCTCAGACAGCTGCAGGGCTCCCTGTCAGCTAGAGGCATTTCTGTGCAGTCCAGTGCTGGAGAGAGGGAAGGGACACTTTTCAGTCCTGAAATCAATCAGCTCCATCCTCGGTGTCTTTCCCGTGGAGATCCCGGCACTGCAGGCTGTGTCTTCTCTCCCTTGATTTCTTTTCTGCTGAGGAAATTTTCGGAGGGTTTTCTCAGTGAAGCTCCCTGGGTTTGTGGAGCAAAGCAGGGGAGGTGAGCCGGGGGGATGGA
Organism: Melanocharis versteri; assembly: GCA_013397845.1. Lineage (NCBI taxonomy): Eukaryota > Metazoa > Chordata > Aves > Passeriformes > Melanocharitidae > Melanocharis > Melanocharis versteri. The sequence continues at coordinate 24,433 of VZTG01005345.1, forward strand.
CTGTGACCTCCAGAGGCCATTCTGTGATGCTCTGAAGGAGGAGAGAGACAGAACGAGTGTAGTGAACACTGTGTGTTCACGGAAGGAAACACCGTGCAGAACTGACAAATGCCACAGCAGAAGCAGTTTAACCTGCTTGTCTCAGCACAGAAGATGTAAATCCCAATTGCAAAGTTTCAGAGAAACTGAAATAGCCAGCGGGCTAAATCATATTTGACTTTATTCTAAAATAAAGGCAAACAATGAGCAGCACTCTAACTCATTTATTTGTTCTGTTAGCTGTATGCTGTAGCATTTGAAATGTGCTCTGGCAATATAGTTTTAGTTATTTTAAGGGCAAGACTAAAATGACAGAATAGGTGCAGAAATGTAAGCACAATTTGAATCCTTGATGTAGCTCTGTGGTATCAAGATATCTAGTATTTTATTTCTTCCAAAGAGGTTTAATTATTTCAGGACTGAATAGTTAGGGATGACCTATGATTATTTATAGTATGTAGAGCTACAGAGACCCCCAGAAACAGTCTTCAGCAGTTCATGCTTTCATAAATATGGGATGAAGAAAATTTTATGTTCTCCATGTTAGAGACAGAAAACAGGAGTGTTTAATGAGAAAAAAAAAAAAGTTTTTTATGAAATAATTCAAATAAAGGGGAGCATGAAGTAGGGAAAATACTGTGAACAACATAAGTGTAGGACTTCCTTTTTAAGGAGTGTGGTTTTCTTAGACTACCATTCTAGAATCAGACATATACTTTTAAAAGCATTCAAGTCTTGAAGCTATTTCCTTTTTGAAAAAAAAGGACTTTATTTTCTTTACAGAAGTAGATGGAAGTCCCTTTATTTCATTTATATTCGATTCTCATTATCCTGGGACACAGAGTAAGGGCTGTGTGAAAAGGAGTAGGAGAAAGAATAAAGAGAATTTTTCATTGTCCAAAAAAGTGTTGGTTTTTTTTTCTATCCACAAGAACTAAGAAAGTCCTTGTGCTTAGAGGCATGAATAATGATTTATCAGTCTGGATACGTGTGGAGCTGAGTAAGTTCATGGAAGGGTTGTCTGTTGGGTTCAGTCTGCTTAATGGAAAGATGTAGAAGGGAATGATATCGATTGCTGGTTTTCTCCTGTAGCTATTTGAGGTGATCTATTTAAAGGAATTTTATAATTTTTTTAAAAAGCAAAGTATATAATGTGTTATTAACACGTATTGCTCATTGCTATGCCTTACACTAAGTGTCCCTTTACCAGTTGCTGTCCTGGGAACTTTTTTTTTAATGCCTTTCTGCTGCCCCTTCCACCTCTTCCTTTTTTTTCTCACTTTACTACTAAAAGCACTAGATTCAAAATGATGCATGCCTGGGCTATGAACGTTTATCAACTTTAAGCATTCCCCAGTCTCTTCTGTGTTTGTTTTTTTGTTGGGTTTTTCTTTTCACAGCCTCTTTATTTCTCCTGTTTTGTGCTCTGTGAGTGTGATGTGAGAGGCTCGCAGCTCCACATCCGTGGATAATGGGGTGCCACGGGAGCCTGAGCCACCCCTGAGCTCTCTGAGAGTGGGCTGGGCAGAGCTTTTTTCCTTTAGAATCGCTTCAATGCCTCTCAGCAGTGTCCAGTATAATCTGTATTCTATCAATGAAATTTTCCTGGTGCTGAGGTTAGGCTAAAAGATCTGCATTTCCCCAGGTTGTTCCTAAGCCCTTTTGTGCAGGTTGGAATGATCTCAGTCAGCTTCCAGCCAGCAGGGACCCCCCAGGCTCCCGAGCCCTTGGCAGATGCTAGAGAGGGGTCACAGCCAGAACATCCCCCAGCTCCTCCAGAGCTCTGGGGTGAATCCCATCAGCCCTTACGGACTGGTGAACGTGTTTGTTTACTTACTTTTATAGAAATTTCCCTCCGAGTGCTTGGTGAGCGAAGAATTGCCCTGATGCACTGTGTGATAAACAAATCCGGCTCAGGAGGTGCCTGCATCCCAGAGAGCAGAGTGTTCACCTCCAAGATTGCTTTTCATTTGCCTCCCTTACCAATGACATGACAGTTTAAATCTCATTTTAAGTCAAGTGGGAGTTGTAACTGCAATTCAAGTGATGAGAGAGTAACCCCAGATTTTCTCTGCCTGTTGCACGACGAGCTGCTTTGTAGCAGGTTTGAGCAGTTCTGCTGTTTCCAAAAGGCTCCAGTTCAGTCTGACCCCGGCAGGTGAAGCCATGGCTCTGTCACAGCGCTGTAAGGTAATACACAAGGGGTTTTTGGGGTTTTGGCTGTTCTGGCTGAGGGCCTTGGAGGTCTTTGTCAGAGATGACCACTCTGATACCCACGTCCTCAGCATGGTGCATTTCCATTACTGGCTTCACAAATCCATATTCCCTGCCAGTCAAAATGCACAAGAATTCTCCTGTTGAAAAGAGGCACTAAGGTAATGTCAGGATACATTGTTCAGATATCCACACGGAAAAAATAGGGGACTCATGAGCAGAGATGATATAGCTGTATCAGGTAGTAATGGGGTTTTGCTCAGTGTTTGGTATCAGAGTTCCAGATAACCTGAGGAAGTCCAGGCAGTGCCTTATACATGACTGTGATTCTCAGCAGGGTAACAAATCACAGTGAAGGTAGCTAATGATAATTATCATCTGCTACCATGCAGGCAGTGGGACCTAAGAGAAATCAAAGTACCCCAATGATACCTGGGCAGTGGTGCTCGGGTTTGTGGGCTCACAGAGCCCCCCAGTGCTAAGGAAGAATTATCTCAATGTTTTGCTATACTTTTTAATTTCCCTTTCCCCACCCCACAGCAGGTACCAAACCACTGTTATGATATTGAATATTTCCCAAATAGAAATGCTGTAGCCTCAAGGACCAAAACCTGTACAATTGATGGCAACTTCTTCATGTGTCTGTTAGCAAGCACTTCACAATATGTAAAACTGTGTTCCACAAGGCTTGTTTTTTAACTAAAGAATACAAGCATGGCTTTGGGAGACGGGCACAAACAATTCTGAAAGCCAGGTGGCTTGGCTGGATCTTAATACAGCACTTAAAGCTTTCCTTTTGCTTAAGATGGGAAAAAAGTATGTTTTGAAACACAATTTTTTGTGGTCTGTATTATGATCTCATTTCAGTCTTTATTCACTTGAAAACTTAAAAAACCACCCCAGAGAACACAAATTTGCATTCTTGTTGTGGTCTCAGTAGAGAAGCTAAACATTATTGCAGGTGAATTCCTCCCTGTCCTGGAGTTAGTGTCTCTGGTCAGAGGGGAGATATTTCACTGTGTCAGCGGGCATTAGTTTTATGGATGAAAGGAAGTCTGGTGTCGAGAATTACAGAGACTTGGTTGAAAACAAATGTTCCACAGCTGACTAATGGGGGGAAAAAAAGTGGGAATGGAAGAATATTCCAATATAAATTCATGATGCAAAGTGAAATTTAGTGATCTGGGTACCTGTGGCTAAAGCAAGGAGATTTCTTCTGCCTGGAATATTTATGGAGAGCCACTTGACTGCATTTATTTTGCAAAGCCTTGGACATGGCATCGTGGTTTGCCTGACATGCAGGTAACCAAACCACTTAGACTAGAATGCAATTCTAGCAGAAAGTGATGATAGGAAGAGTTTGTGGATTTCTAAATGGGTCTAACAAAGACATTACATGTGCTGTGATGGAACTGCCTCCTTTCTGTGGAGCACAGTGAACTCACATTTCAAGAGTTTCAATTTTTTTTTTAATCAAGTGCTTTAAAATCTCTATAATAGGAAAAGACTTCAAAGAGGAAAGATTAAAAAAGAAAAGTAAATAAAAAGGAAATAATATAATTAAGGTTTGACCCTGTAAATTGCTAACCTTCAAAGCTAATGCTGGAGAAGCACAATATTATTAGCAATAAAAAGAATTTGCTTTGCCCTTTTAAAATTACCATAAACCGATTGACTGAAATGGAATGATGTTAATATTTAAGAAGTAGGACACTAGATTCTATTATCTCAGAAACTCTGTCACCTGGTACACTCTGTAGTCCTGTTATCTAATTATTGTCCTTAAATTGCATTAGTGTGCCAGCAATTTGTCTGCTGTTGGAAAAGTAATTGACATTTGAGTTACTGCTTCATATTTGGGAGACTCACTAGGTGGTTCCAAAGAGCCCTCTTCTGTCAAAGCAGATTAGCTTAATTTCACCTAAAAGAAAAGGGAAAGTCTGCATTTTTGAGTATGCCATTTACACAGTGCTCTCGTAATTTGGTATTAAAATTCAGGTTATGCATCACAGCTGATTGCCAAGCAAGAGGAGAGGGGGGGAAAAGTGACAAATTAATAAACGACATTTGTGCCTTCAAATTCACTTCAGTGCAGTCTGGTCCTTCAGTGAGCGTGCAGGAGGAGTCTGCTGATGGGAAGGGGTGAAGGAAATGCTGTGATGCCGAGGGTCCGGGGGATGTTTGATCCCTGGGCTCTGCTGGGTCACTGCTCTGATCCCCAGGCGTTTGGCCACTGCATGGGCACGGCCCCAGAGCCGTGGGCACCCACAGACCTGTCCACACCACTGTGACAGGGCTGAAACGCTCCACTTCATCCGCATAACCCTCATCTTTCGGCAGGAATTTCAGTTTCCTGTTAGTGTTAGGAGGAAGAGCCCTTCCAAAATCCTTTATATACAATTTCTTCATTGAAAATTTAATGGATAGTTCTAATTCCATGCAGCCTGGAAAGGGGAGGAGCAGCCTCCATTCCAGCAGTTACCTTGTGTGAATGTTTCCGTGTCCACGAAGGTTTGGTTTCATGACTGTGCAATCAAAAGCTCTGAAACTTTCCAGACAAATGTAATTTGGGATCTAAAGTTGATTAGAGATGCGTGATTACAAAATGTGTGTAATAGTTTATGTGACAACTGGAATTAAATTTAAAATATATTTGAAATTAGCATGAGGAATGTAGCTGTCTGCTAGTGGTGATAATTTTGCTAATATAATTTGTTTAGAGATTTTCTGTTTGTGTTTAAAAACAAGGCAATCTTAAATCTCTTCTATATATTTTTTTCCACGGGGCTGTTGCATGAACTAAAGCTCTTTGCCTGAACTGATAAGATTGTGTCAGTGCAATCCAAGTGAAGCATTTAGGAATGTTGGCTCAAACTGGAAACCTCATCGGAATTTCTTTTGATAGTAACTTTCAAAAATGATTTAAAACATTGGTTACACATTTCTAGAGGTCCCTCTCGATATGTTTTTAAAACACTTCATTTTCCACTGACAAGATTTAGGATTGTCTCTGCCCTTGGTGGTGTACATAAATAAAAATTGTGTTTTTTCAGTCATTTTTATGAAATTAAGGCCTTTTGCATACCATATAAATTGCTGGACCGTTTTGCAGAAAACACTTTATCTCTCTCATCTCAAAAAACACCAAAAAATTAGGAAAACTGGAAGAAAAATGTGAGCTTGATTAAATCATCAAAGTACCAAAAGGTTTCTGCAATCCTTTGTGGTAGTTAAATTCTTCATTTAAAAAATAGGTTTCAAACCCAAGCATTTTGCCCAAAAAGTATGTGAAAAGAAAGGAAGCTTTGAAAAAATCCTCGAGTTGATTCTGCAGGCAAAGTGGCGAGGGAACGAAAGTTTGCAGAGTGAGAAAGGCAACATCTATTGTAAAGAAATTCTGAAAGTGAAGTGTTCCAGAACAATTGATGCTGTGCACTGTACCTCATGTGAATAATGTGCTGCTGTTATTGGAGTGTCTGCAGAGCACAACCTGTCCATTTTTTTGTTTTTGCTTTATCTGAAATGACCCTGGTGTTTTTACTTCCCAGAAAATTAATGTGGCATTCATAATTATTGGCATTTCTGTATTTTTAAAAATTGGAAGCTGTCAGAATTTGAGGGAGTGAGGAAGAGTGAGGGCACGCTCCCCCTGATCAGAGAGGAGCTGGCTGTGTTTTCCAGGCTGTTTGAAGTTGTACCTGGAGAGGGCCAGGTGAGGGCAGTGACCACTGGGGTGACACTGGCACAGCGCTCTGAGCCCCCTGAGACAAATGCTGAGCATTAGTGCAGTTTAAAATTCTAATAGTGCCAGTAATGAGGCAACCTTACTACGGAACCAGGGAAAGAAAAATAACCTTTTCTCCCCGAAGAAGGATGTGTTGGAAAGGTCAGAGCTGCTCCTGGAGGCAGCGAGGGGCCTGGTGGCAATAATGGGAATGCAAAGTTCTTGAAATGCACTAAAAGTGGAAGTTTTCAGCAGGACAAAGGACACTGCAGAAGGAACTGTAATTTCCTAGATTTAGGATTCTTGCTTATAATGCTGTTAGTTAGGTAAGGCCAGGCTTTTAAAGAGCTCGGGACCAGAATTTCATATTCTCAACCTACACAGCAGCTGCTAGATTTTCAAAATAGCTCAGCTCCTCACAGTTCCTGTTCGGCGAGGCACCGAGCTCTTAGCAAAGTCTGGCTCTCATTTGGGTGCCAGAATGAGAGCTGAACTCTCATGACAATCCGACTCTCATGAAAATCTGTGAGTACACTGATTTCTTGGGGAAAAAGGAATAAAATAAAAATCCGTCAACTGGATATGAAAATGAGTTATAGCAGTATGTTTATCTCTTAGGAATTAACTTTTTGGCATGATTGTCAGAGTACTCTGATAACCAGAAGTCTCCAAATAGTTGGTAGAGGACTACATACACTAAAAATAAAAGGTGACCTGTCTAATTATTTCTAAATCTCCCTCATTAATGTCCCTCTTCTTTACATTTTCTGGTTTTTTTGGGTTTTTTTTGAGGTACACAGAGCAATGATCATAAGGAATTTTCCTCTAAATTTTAATTCAGACAGGAACAACAGAATGTGTATTTAATGCAAGTATGATGCCAACAATAGATGCAAACAATTCTAGCTTAGAGAAATACTTCTTGAAAGTCTGTTGTCTCCCTTGCCTTTTAAATAGGAAAAATTGAACCTCAGTAGGTGAGAAGAGGGAAATTTGCTCTAATATTGCCTAGAGGGAAACTGAAAGAAAGGGAACTGCTAGAAAAACTTGTATCTTCAAAATGTTGACATAATTTAAATGTAAAGTTTTACATCAGTGTTTTTTTCTGAAGTGGAGCTGGTTTCCAGTAATGTGTGGGGATTCAAATCTGTGTTTAACAACTTGGATAACTGGGTAACACCCGAAAGGGAAAGCAGTTGTTGGATCTCGAGAGATCTCTAAAATGTGCTTCTCACATATGTAAGAATGCTGTCTTAAAATATAAATTTTAATTTTCCTTCTTTCCAAATGCAGTCCCTGCCGCGTTTTTGTAAACTTTTCTGTGTCATCACTCCCTTAGAGATAATGGTTTCCAGTGACCTATGTGGTACAGAAAGAGAAAATAAGACTTGCCATGAATGTTAGATTCAACAATTCCCAGCCTGTCTGTGTGTAATTCTGTACTTTGTCTGACAACCACCATGTGCCACCAACACATATTTCATCATGGAATAAGTGCTACCATCTCCTGCAGGATATGTGCAATAAATGTAGACGTGCAAATATCCTGGCACTTACATTTATCTATAAAGATACCTACACATCACTCATTGGAGGTATGAAACACCTCCTGGAAGGAGGAGAAAGCTCTCAGTACTCAGGCAGCAACAGACACCAGGAGCACCAATGTGCTCCCAAACAACATTCATAGAGGCTGAGAACAAGTTCACTTCCCCCAAGAAAACAAGCCTTTTTATTTTTTTCCCATTTTGTAGCATCTTAATTGAAACAAAAATACCAGGAGAGTAAGTTGTGCAGCAGATGTATAAGGCAGTGCATTAATTTCATGCCAGCTTGTCAGTCGAGCTGCACTGTGCCGTTTTTAGCATTAGCTCCATTAATATAACTGTTATGTCACTGGGTGTGTTGTGTTCTGTGTGTTGGGCTTGTTAGAAGGAAAAGAGAGAATGCAATCCAGCACGGCTTCTTCTTTCATGCTCTTCTGAAACCATCTTTGGGTGTGTTGCAATGCTGGCTGTGTTTCTCTCCCTGTGCATCTGCAGGCACTGCAGAAGGCAGAGCTGTAGTTTCCCTGCACTGATCCAGGAGTGAGCCTTGAATTAACTTTGCTCTCTTGATGCCTTGTCGGGCTACCTGAAAACAGAGGCCAGGCAAAATTCAGGGAATAAAAAGCGTTTATATTTATTGAAGGGCCTTCAGGTACATTTTGGGCAGACGAAGCCCCCCAGGGGCTACACCCAGAAATGGACTATGGGTCACAGGTTTTCATGCTTTCATAAGTTTGGTCCATTCACATATTGGGGGTTAATCTCCCAGTTACAGCTTCAGGTAATGAAGTCATTTACTCCAAGTTTGCTCCCCCCCAACTCACTTTTGTTTACACTTCTTGAGGCCTGAGACAGTGAGGTGTCCTTGATTCCCAGGCCTGGAGAGGAATTGTTGTGTCTGACCAAAATGGGAAAGCAGCAGCTGACACTGCGTATGGAGTTTAGAGTTATTCGCTAAAGAATTGCAGGATCACAAATACATGAAAAATACAAAAGCTAAAATCCTACGGCATCACTCTGAAGGCAGAGCTGCCGCTGTCGCGGTGCGGTGGCAGAACCGGGTTTGCCCCAGGGTCACAGCCTTTGGTGCCAGCGCTGTGTGTGAGCTCGTGGGCAGCTCGGGCAGGGTGGCACCCAGCCCGGGGGCATTGGCAGTCCTGGGCTCCAAGCTCCTCTGCCCTGCAGCCACCCAACCTCCTGCAGAATCCATGGGCGCATCCAGGCAGAGAACAGAGAGAGCCTGAAAAATCCTCTGCCGCTGCCCGAGCGACTCGGAGCTTTGCTGAACTGAGCCCAAGGCTGACCTGAACATTTTGTCTCGTTGGAGTTACAGAGCAAATTTCCCGTGACATTATCTATAGAGGAACATTGGAAAATATGTAACGTACTTTCTTTTTTATTCCCCAACTATTTTTAAAAGCAGTAGTGGCATCTTTTTGCCTTTTACACGGACTTACTCATGCAAAATGAATATTTTTTAGAATAAGTGCCAGAAGGCAAAAATTGTTATCTTTGAATTGAGCTGTTTTAAAGAAAGTCACCTTGAAAATGTATTTATTTATGAAACTTTTATGTCTGTAGGCTTGCGTGAGTGGACATCTAAATGTAACATGGAGTTGCTAGCACAGAGCTGCTGTTGCTGAGCAGCACCTATAAAACTGTAGGCAGTTCTGTTCAACTGAATTAACAAACAAAAACACGTCAAAAGAAATACATGGTCTGCCAGAATTAAAATATACAAATAATTTGTCAAAGCTGGATTTTTAGGACAAGCAGTGTAGCTTAACTTGAAGACTAAAATCAGAAACACCTAATTTTTATGGAATAAATATGCAGATGTTATGAATGTGCTCGATGGCTGAATAGTGAGCACGGTGATGTTTTCCGTGTGCTCAGAAATGCTGGAGAGTCTTTGTAGGGTTTAATGGTTGAAGTAGGGGAATTTTTTTTCTTCTGAGACATCAGGATGCAAGTTTCTGGTGCTGTTCACAGTCTTACCCAAAATCATCTTTATGCCTCTGAAGAAAAAATTGAAAGACAATAGGATGAAAATTAAAAATAATTATTTAAAAACGTTTTCTACTAAGTTTTAATTTCTCTGGTAAGTGCTTAAGGCTCATTGGCAAATATGTTCTGCTCCTTATCCTGTTTCCGTTTCTCATGCAGTTTTTTGAAAGGATCTGCTTTTCAGCCATGTTGGCTTTACGTAATTGGTCCATCCAAGAGCTGAATTGTGAGTCAAACGTGAGATAAAATGTAATTATTTTATTTTTTTTAATATTGCACTTTTCTAGGAATGTTCTTGCCTTGCACTTAGCAAGCAGGAAGATCTCTGCTGCAAGACCGTTCTCATTGTGCACTGACCCTGGAGTTTCACTGATGCTTTGCTTAAAGGAAATGGGGCAGAGTGGTCATTTGATGTGGTGACAGAGAGAGAATCAGGACAAGAGAAAACTGAGAATTTTGGAATGCAGGCGGGAAAAAAACCCCTGAATCTTCAGCATTTCCATGTGCAGGCTGCCAGTCCTGATGCTTTTGGGGAAAATGTTTGTTCCCTGCTCTCTCTTCCCCTGTTGCCATAATAAATTAATCCTGGTTGTGGGAGTTAAGGAGGCTCCTCTCAGATCTATACTCATGCTCATAGAATAACAAAAATTGTGCTAAGCACAAAAACCCCCAAGAAAATCCTTGTCTTGGTTCAGAAAGGACAGGATGCGTGGGGCTGGCAGTGGGAAGCACACACCCTTTCTGATTAGCCCGGTACTCTTGGGGGTGGGAATCACAAAGACTTTTCAGCCTTTGTTGTTTCTTTTAAGCAGACCTGACATGTGAGGGGTTTCTTTTTTTAACGTACCTTCCGGTGGCAATTCCCCCGCCTTGTGGCCTCAGACCTTTGCTCTCCCTGAGTCTCTGCTCCTTTGCCAGAAATGCTCCTGGGCTCATCAGCTCTCTGAGTTTTGGGCAGGTTGGATTAGAGACTAATTCGTGTTTTGGTGATTTCTCACAGCAATTGCTCGATTCAGGCTGCTGGATGTTCCTTTTGATTTGTCATGTTAAGGTAGACTAGCAGAGAGCCTTCTGGAGGCCTGGAGTGGAGCACAATCCTTGTTTTTGCATCTCTTGGGGGGTTAATCTGTCTTTGCATTTCATGAGGCTTCTCCAGCTCGGGAATGCTGGGCATTTTACTGCCTTTAACGAGCTGAGCCTCCCAGCTTTGCTGCCAGCGAGGGAGGATCTGCTGCTCCTGTTGTGCATGGAAAGAAAAGCACACAGATGTCAGGGGATGTGCCCAAGGTTTCTTGGCAGTGTAATGAGTGTCCCACACTAAACTGCTGGACCTCATCTAGGGTTTTAAGTGATACTCACTTGTGAATTCTCTTTTAAAATGCTGATCAAAATCTTCCGAGTTCAGGCTTTCAGGTAAAGGCTCTGAAGAATGTAAGTTCCCTTCTTCCCCTGAAGTGCTCCCAGGCCAGGAACGGAAATAGAAAGGGCACAGCAGCACTGGGAAGTTGTTACCTGCCTAAAGTCATTGGATGGAATGGATATTAACCATTTCTCAAATTAATTCCCTTAATATAATTTTTTTTCCTGGATATTTCCACACTCCTTGTTTGTCTGGTAGTTCAAAGTGGGCTTTTTGTTTTTCCTGTGTTTCAGAGGCTCTGTAAAAGTGACATGTTTAATGGGAATGGCTTGTTTGGAAGTTGATTTTAATTATGGCTTAATAGGATAAAGAGCATGTTTAAGAATTTGTAAGTATTAAAATTGGAACTGTGCATTTGGCCTGCCTGCTGTGCTGGGGAGGGGATGCTCACACAGGATTTTTGTGACTAGTGGTAAAATGCTGGAGGATGCTTTTATATTCCTGTGGGTTCTCTGAGGTCTATAAACAAAATCCATATGATAGAAACAATGTTGGTTTTGTAATAAGCTTCAAAGTTCTGGATTTTTTTCTTTTCATATATTGCTCAGTCATGATTATCAAACCAACAAGAACATATTTCCCAATAGTTGTATAAAATAACCATATGTGTCATAGAGTTGTTTAATGCCAGATACTTTAAATTTTTTTTTTTCAAGAAGGAGAGTAATTTTCAGGTCTTTAGAGACTGGAACAGAGAAACTTCAGTTTTTAGAAAAGCAGGAAGCTGAGAAGAGGGCTAATTGCAGAAATAGCTGGTGTTCTATGGGTGCTGGGTCAAGACATTGAGAACTTCTGAACTCCAGAGGTTGCTGAGATGTGGCAGTAAGAGCAGTAGGTGCTCATGCTTGGTACATGGTAGGGATCTGAGAAGAAATGCGAGGCAGCCAAAATTCATAGTTCAAAGTGTGGGGATGAGATTTTAAATCCAGAGTCTCGTTTGGGATCTTTCTCTGAAAATGTTCTGATTCATGCAGCAAGAATAAGAAAATTTCTAGCCTAGATAAATGCTTGAGAAGGTGGTAGAAGACTTCAAATATAGATTTTACTGAAACAAAAATAAACTTTTTTCATTACACTTCTGTCTTTTTGTATTCCAAGAAGAATCCAGGCCTTGATTGCTTCCTCAGTTTGATTCAGATAGATTATAGTCCCCTAATTGTGCCGTGCTTTATCCAGGGCTCCAATGGCTCTGTTCATTCCCAAATAATTTCAAAGAGAAATTCTAGATGGTGGTGAAATATAATACGTGGAAATCATCTTTAGGAAAGAGATGGATAAAAGGAACAGCTAAGTACTGAATATGGAAATGAAGTCCCTCTCTGATCACTGGGGAAAGGCTCCAGCCTGTAATTGTGGGAATTCAAAGCTTAAGCAAAAGAAGGCAGAACTGCAATATGTTCTGAAGTGAGTGCTGAAATTCAAAGCTTGCATAGTGAGCAAGCAACTACCCCTCCAAAAAACGTCGAGAAAATCTCTCATTCTGTTCACACTAGATTGAGACTGGAAATAATGCAGTTCATCTCATCAGTGCCATTTCGTTGCCTTCAGCGCTGTGTTCCATATCCTAGGCTAATAAAGCTGTTCTTTTGTATTCTTTTTTTCATTAAAGAATTTACTGAGGACCAAAGTGGTCATTTCACATGGACAGCAGAATAATTTCCAGCACTAAGAAGAAAAATTGCACACAATTTTTGGCTCATTTCCTCAGGAGCTGGAAGTGCCGTGTGGATTGTTTCCAGCGCTGCCCGGGGGGGGAGCTTGGGACAGACCATGAAGGCACTTGCTGGATTTAAAAGGCTTATTTGTGGAATTAGAGCTGAGATATGAAAAATGGCTCCGTGAAGAATTGGTGCCTATTGCGGGGCTATAAAAGAAATTCCTTGTTTCCTTTGAATAACGGCTCCAAACGCGAGCGGGGTGCTGCAGCCTGTTGCTCCCAGGTGATGGCTCTCGAGGGATGGAGGAGCCTTCGTGCCTGGCATTATCTCTGGGAAATATCAAGCAGGAGAAGGAGAGGCAGGAATGATGCTCCTCTGTGTTGGTGTGTGGTGCCAGCAGCCCCTCTGAAGGCATTTCTGTGATACCTGAGTGAGCTCCAGGTGCTTGTTGATGGTCCTTGGCTCAGGGAAAGCCAGTTTTGCTGGGTTTGGGGAACACTGGTGTCCTCAAGGGGAAGGGCATGAATCTTTTTTTGTAAATGAAAAAGAAAAATGCAGTTTATTAATTGAGTGTGAGGGGCAAATAGCATAAAAAGAGACAAATGAAGTATCATATGCTTTACTTTTGATAATACTTAATGCCAAGAATTCTTTTTTCTGCAGCAGTAAACCAGTGTGACTTACATTTCCATGCTATATCATTCCAAACACAGGGGATATTTGAAAATTGCTATATTAAAAGCTTTTATCCATGCAGAAGTGGAGGTTTTTAACATGTGATTTCAGTTCTTCATACCCTTGTGTCAGTTCCATTCACACACGTGCATTTGGGTGGGATCTGTCTATCAATTCCATATTCTAAGACTGCAGTTAAACGTTTGGGAAGTGTTGCAGTGGATACATAAACCACCAGGTTAGTTCTGCATGGGGGGAAATTCTGAGCAAAGTATACCAGAGGGGAGGTGGTTTGTGTTTTTTCATCAAGCCCTACATTTTCAGACATAGGCTGATGAACTTATATACATTATATGCATATTCAGCTGGTGTAAATACAGAATGCTCTGGCCACTGCCTGTATTTTAGCAGGCTGCAGCATTTCCCTTTGCAACAGCTTCCCAGTGCTTTCATTTTTCCTTTGTCCAACTCCACCAAATGACTTGGTACATCCTTATTTACTCCATTCTTGCTTTTTCAGCAGTTGAGGAAAAATGATTGAAACCTGTTCCCGGGCCCTTTGGTGGGGGTGCTGTGCTTGGGCTGATCAGCACCCATTCACGGAATTAACTCACTTTCAGGAGGGCAGAAATACCTGAGGAGCCTTTCTCTCTGTGCCCCAAATCCTGCAGGCAGGTCATTTGCTCTCCTTAATGCTAAACATAGAAAGGATAAAGGGAGACCGTGCACTGCTGCTCCACTGGGAGAATCTCTGCAAGGTGTGACAGGAGGTTGTGATGATGGAGTGGCATCCATCCCAAAAATGCCTGGTGTTAGAGGAAGAGAGGATTGTGCTGTGTCCCTAAATCCCTCTGAGGCTCAGTGGGATCATCTGCTGCATCTTTGCTGGGAGAAAATCCAAGTGAAATTCAAGTTTTTTATACCTTGCAGAACGTGCAGAGTGGAAGCTTGAGAGGTTTGCATAACTGGGGATGTTTCTCATACAAATATTATGACTGTTCATCAAGGTGACTTAAAATCTCCGAGGGAGTTAATTTTAAGGAAAATGAAAGTAAAATGACCAGAGGATTACAGTCATTAATGAACCTTTGGCTGTATGAATTGTTTGCAGTGTTTCAGTAGTATGGGAACTGTTTAAGTGGAAAAAAAGTCCTGCTTGCCTTTGTTTACCCCAGGTGCACCTTGCTTCTGGTCCCTGTGTAGTTGTTTAAATAAAATGGATTTGTTTACAAATTATTACAAGGTTATTTCATAAGTCTTAGTAACTGTACTAAATTCAAGAGGTTGCAGAAGAAATTATCATGTTTTCTGGTTTTATTATGTGGCTTTATTTTCTTTCTTCCCCCCTCTCCAGTCTGAGTTAAGGAGCGAGCTGTAAGGTGACTTACCTGCATGTGACTTCACCTATGATTTGTCTTCTTTCAGTGACCCAAACCTCACCATTTATTATTGTTTCAATCATAATTTTGGTCCACTTGAAATCAGTTGTTAATTTAATACTGCACTGTCTGCTCAGATACTCCTAAAGTGCAGAATGGGAACTGAAGCTTCTTCCTTTGCCTCCCGAGATACCTTGGCTGATTTTTCTGTAGCTCTTCTTCTCCTACCACATTCTCTTATTATCTTCTCTACCATATCAGTACCTCACTGAAGTGTTATTATACTAAAAATATCTACTTTTAATATATTACCAGGCAAACTTTTCAAGCTTCTTCAGAGCTTTAAAAACCTTGTGCCTTTGAACTACTTCTGCCACAGTAGTTTTAATGAAGCTCCACGGAACAGGGACCGCGATTCCTTTAAACATCAGCATTTCTTGACAGAATGGAAAGAAGAAGAGATGAAATTCCTTGGAGGCCACGGAACTTTTTCCATTAATTGTAATGATTTTGGATAGAAACCACAGAAGGAGAAGAAATAAGTGTAACAATACATGTAATTGGATGTATAAAGGGATGCTGGTAGGAGTTCTGATCCTTCCTCTCGGGAGCAGAGGGGCTGGGATAGGATGGCTGATCCCTGGGCAAACAGCACGGTGCAGTCTCAGAGCTGAAGTGCTGCTTTTCAGAATATTATTACAAACAGACCCTATAAAATTTGTCTTGATGAAAGCCCTTTGAAATCGTGTTGCATTGTACCAGAGAAGACGTATAGCAAAACTTTTTTTATTATTCCTAGATATATCAGTATATTCATTGGCATTATCCAGCAACAGGAAAAAATGCTTTTTATGAGGAAATAATACTGGATTTTTCAGGTAATACTTTTGTATTTGATCTTTGACAAATTCCTTTGAGTATTTCTGCATTACTGATTGGTTAACATAATCATGGAATAGACAAAAAACTTTTTCCTCACATATGAATAACTTGCCCAATTAGGAAAATAAAATAAATATTTTTAGATGGCTTGAAAGTCAATTTTAGTTTGGTTCTCTGCATCAGGAAGTGGGCACTGTTAACCTGCGTGTGAACTAATCCTAGAAGAATTGCTAATCAGTCCCACTGAGCTCACAGCTACTAGGAGCTGTCTCCTGCTCAGTTTTCCAGCGTGGCTTACAGTGTTTTGATGAATTGAAATCAGTGTTACTAACATGATACAAACTCATGCCACGAACCCAGGAGCTGACAGCAATTTGCTGCAATTTGTGTGTGCTGCTGTTTTGTGTGTCGGGGTGTTTCCTTACTGACCTTCCAGAGATGTTAAAACAAAGGGGATAAGCACATACTGTGGCTTTTCTGGAATTGTAATCCCTTTTGGCCAGTGGTTCAGTTAATTACATGTCACCAGCACAGGATTATTCTGTCCCTTTTGATACCAGGCAAAGAATAAATGTAAAATGTATCAGCCAGAACCACTGAACCAGGCCTGTAGTCTTTGGCCAGTGGTGCTGAAAGATAAAGTGCTATGTTTACAATTCCAATTTTAAAAAGTTTATTGAAGTTACAGAGGAATTGCATCGATTTCAGTACATTGGTTTGAGTGAAAACCGAGACTCTTACTGAGGACAAAAAATTACAGGCTTCAAATACTGCTAGGAATGACATTTTGAAACTTCTAGGCAATATTTTAAATAGGAATCGCCCTCTTGCACACTTACCCCAGGATGTCCCTGATAGTTTCGAGTCTCATGCACTGTTTCAATTGGCGACAAAATGTAATTTGTAATTGCTGTGTATAACACAAGGCCCAGCCATCAGGAGTTGTTTGTGAAGATACAAATACATGGAAACTGTGGTTGTGATTAATAGATGGCTCCAGACTGTTTCAGTGTAACAGTGACTGTGCTATAAACAGGACTGGGGAAAAATGATTACCTCTAATAGGGTAGCAGCTGTAAGGGTGCCTTTATATTAAGTGACTTAATGAATACTGATCTTGAAGCAATAAATCAAAATGCAAACAATCTACTCTAATCAAGTAAGCAGAATATTTCAGATACCTAAATTATATTAAATGAACACTTCAATCAAGGTCCGTACCTGCACGTGTTCGTACGTTTAATCTGGTTACTGTTCGTGTAACATCACTTTTGGGATATATATATTTAACACACACTTGTTTTTGTTTCTTCTTCATTTTTTCTTGGTTTTGGGCTTGTTTTGTTTGTTTGTTTGATGTGAAGAAATTGCTTGCAGAATAATTAATAATCCCTGGTAAATCCTGTCCTGGTACTGAAGGGTTTTCTTCTAAAGGATGATCAATGAAGTTATTGTGAAAGGTGGTGCAGCAGTTTCTTCAGGTAGGTGTAGCTCTGTCTAAATGCCTGCACTGACAAATTTGTTTGGGGGTGTTGGTGGAAATCTGTGTGAGCACACTGCATGTGTGTGTGTGCCAGGCCTGTGCACACGCAGGGCATGGCAGCAGCTCCTACCAGGGCAGCAACAAACAGGGACAGTGCCATGGTTTGCTGGCAAACCAATAGCTGTGCTCACCCTGGGAATACATGACGCGGAAATGAAAGGGAAATTACATTTTGTCTGCCGAGGTTCTGATCCTGGAGTCCCCTGTGGGGTTCAGCATGTGTTTGTCATGGTCCCTGTGCATACAGAAGGAGGGAGTTTCTGCAAAGAACTTGCAGTACAGAGTCAGAAGTCTCTTTGCAAGGTGCTGGTCTCACCTTGTTTAGTAAATATCTGTGCACCTTGGCTTTTAGTTTATTTACTGACCACATCCATGCCTGCAAGCCAGAGGGAGACAATGGTCCAGAGGGACAGTTCGGAGCCACTCTTGTATTTCTGTTCAGGCATTGCCTGAAAATCCACCACTGAAGAATTAATAACTATCTTTTATATTTTATTGATTTATACTTAGCATTTGTTGGTTCTGTTTGTTTGCTTGGGATTTTTGTCCGGGTTTTGTTTGGTTTTGTTTTGGGATTTTTTTAGAAGTGTAAAATAATAACTGTGAGGCTTCTGTAGCTGATGAAAGTATTCAGAGGTCCTCAGCATTTGACTCTTCCCTTAATTTTTGGAACAGATTGTTGGTTTTGCCTCAAGAATCATCCATCTCTGGTTCCTGGTGTCTCTAGTTTTGTCTGGGAGCAGAAAGGTGCAGCTGATCTGCTGCTTGATATTTTCCCAACAGTAAACTAGATTCAGAACAGCAGAAGTGGAAAAAATAAAAGGCTAATTCCATTCTTTAGGTGTCTTGTCAGAGCTGTGAGTAGCTGGTGAAGGTCTGCATTGTCTGTCAGCAGGATCAGGAGGATGGAAATGCAGCTCCAGGAGCTGGGCTGTCCTTGGATAAACAGACCAAGAGCAGGGGGCGTTCAGGCCCCAGGGTGTAATTCCACCCTGCAGCTGCACAGGCTGGCCTTGCACAACGGGCACCATGTAGGAAGCCACCAGGAAGAAACCCAGAACAGATATTTCTGCATTAGGCAAGCACAGATCTCAAGTACCTACTGAGTCTTGGCTGTCTGGGTTTGCTGAGACACATTTTTATTGGCCCAAGAGTAAAAATAAATGATATCCAATAAAATGGGACCAACCTTTATGGCTGTGGTTGTCCCTAAACACAACACTTCCATGAGATGGCTTCGTGTAGATGTGTGGATAGATGTCAGGGGTTGGCATTCAATGTATTTAGTTAAAAAAAAACCCTTGAAGAAAACAGTGGAGCTGCACTGAACTGATTTTCCTGTGTATCCAGCCCTACAGATATTAAGCAACAGAAAGCATAATGGGACTTGAGGCTTTCTGCTTTGTTTTGAAAAAGAATTGTTCTTGGTTTTTATTCCCGTTGTTCCAGTGCCAAGGCACCAGCACGAAGCCTGTCAGAGTTCAAGGAGCATCTGGATGATGCTCTCAGTCCTAGGAGTTTGTTTTAGGAAGATCTGCAAGGAGCAGGGACCTGGACACAGCGATCTTTATGTGGGTCCCTTTTCATTCTGGTCTCAGATTCTAGTTAAACGATTTACACCAAGGCTTCAGGCTGTGGTTTACGCCATACTTTGTACTAAAAACTGATAGATAACTTTGTTCTGGCTGGTAGAAAAGTATCCCCTAAAATTGCCCCAGCTTTTTAGCTTTCATTTGTAATAAATTAAAAAAAGATAGAACTGCCACTTCCAGTACTGTAAACTCTGAGAGTCCCTTTTGTGTCACTTCTGAATGTTGCTTACTTCCACTTGAATGAAGAACAAACGGTGTTTTACTGCTTTTAGAGGGACGTTTCTGCAGAGCCCAGAGCAGCTAACAGCGCAGGGAGTGGTGCCTGTGGAGCCTCTCAGTTTCTGGGCAGAGATGTTGATGTTACTGCAGCTGACAGGGAGCTTTTACAGCCAGTCTGGGGAGGTGCAAAAGGCCACGGGCTGGAAACTGCCATTAAAAGTGCCTCTGTTTTGAAAAAGCTGCACATCCTTTGTGCTCTCCTAATGGGATTCCCCCTAACAGATAAGACAGGCCAAAAGTTAAAAATGTTACCATAGGAGGGAAAATAGGTTAAAGCGCCTTTATATTTGTTAATCCTTTTATTCTCTCCAAATTAAAGTCCATCTTAAAAAACCAGTAGTTCACTAGCTGGAGTTAGTTCCCTTTTGTGATTTTTATGATCGGAAGTCACACAGTGCTTGCCAACATGATCTTTCAAGGTGTTTCAGCACAGTGAAGTTATCTGTTTATTTGAGTAATGCATCCTAAAACGAATCCCTTGGAAAGTGTGTCCTGTTGGCTGCTTTGCTGCTGCTCCTGGTGGAAGGACTGGCATGATTAATTGTGCAAATTATCCTCAGAAGGGACAAGTTCTTCCTGTCTAGGGCCTGGTGCTCATTTTCAGTTTAATCCTAAAAGAGAGGCAAAGTCTTAGGTGTGTACAGAGATCCCACCAGTAAACAAACTTTAGCAGATTCTGTGAACACCTCTCCATTTCAGAAGTGGGATCTTGTGGTAAATCAATGTTAAATGGTCACTGCAAAGCTCTGAGCTGCATTTATTGGTGTCTGTGCTGGCTGGGGGTGTGCTGTGTACCCACAGAGCTCTCTCTCAGTCCAGTACTCCTGCATCTGAGATAAATGAACAGAATTAATTGCTTTCAGATGGGATTTTTATTAGTGATTTGTCCAAACGATACATTTCATTCTAAATTGTAGGGTTTTTTTAACTTGATGGTGTGTAGAGTGCCTTTTTTCTAACTCTCCCAAAGGATGGCTGAGGGGAAAAAGTAGGGAATGTTTGTCAAATTTGTTGCATTGCTGTAATGACTTGACACACCAAGTTATTGGATGGGATTGTGGAGATGGGGTTTGGGTTTTTTTGTATGTTATGCTTCTGTATTTTCTACCGGCTGCATTGAAAATGGTCATTTCTGCTGAGTTTTAATATTTGAAATTTAAAAAATCCTGTCCCTTCTCAAGTAACCTCTTTGTGAGAGTAGGGAGAGAAGTTCTCAGAGGAGCAGTTTATGGTCCCTTAATGGTAAATGCTTGCACTCAGGTGGAACTAGATTAAAAAGGTTCCTTTTCCTCATGACTCCTCAAGTCTGATTCAGAGAACCTGGACAGCAGCAAGGATATGCCTCTCAGAGCAGAAATCACCTGCTGAATTAAAAAAGTTTCTATTTTATTTAATTTTATTATTTTTTCGGCCATTCCTTCATTGTTTTAAAAAAATCTGCGTTGAAATGATAGCAAATTGAAAACTAAAATCCTACTAATGTGATGGGAACAGATGCAGAACTCCAATCCCTTTGAATGCATGGCTTCCCAAGTCATCCAGAAAGTTTATCCTGAATAATAAAGGAAACCCTGCATTCCCTGTGTCGAGTTTCCATTTGTTCTGTCTCAGAGTTTGCCCCATGCACTAGGGATGAGAGGAGTCTGTGTGCCTGGAAGGATATTGATATGCTTTAATAAATTAAACAGGTCTGCTTTCCTATCATTATAAACCCAATACTTTTTATTGATTCATGCAAGCCTCAGAGATTCTTTTCCTCTGAAGGAAAGAGAACTTAATGAAAATACGTAATTTGGCAGTAAGGGTGTTTTCTGCTCTCACTTCTCTCTTTTTTTGCCTTATTCTAGCAGTTTTAGCAAGTGTAAAGTTGTGATACTGATTAGCCTGGCAGCAAAAAGGGTAATGGTTTCCTTCTGAACGTGTGAGAAAGTGGGAAATAATGCAAACAGAAAAGCAGCTTGAGGCAGCTAGGTGAGTTAGTCTGGAATAAAGGGCTGCGAGTGTTCTCCTCCAGGAACACACGATTTCTGGAACAAGTCACAGATTGAAAACAGACCCCAGGAGATTTTCACTTCCATTATTGTTCACCTGTGCATCCAAGGAGCTCATAAAAATGCTATTTCTGGAAGAGAATCTCACTTCAGTAGTACATCAATAGACACGTTACCTTGATAGAAATAACATTCTGTGCATAACACGTTAAATAATTTAGGTATTTTAAGTAAAACTATTTATCTGAAAACTCAGCAGGTTCGCAGATTGGTGTCTCTGACACGGCACTGAAGAAATAGTATCAAGCAACTAATTTTATTCTAATAGTAATTTTATTTTTAACTTGGCACAGATGAATAAGGGGAATTGAAAATGTTACAGCTACCAAATCTGTTTCCTCTCCCATTTTCTCTTGAATCATGTATGAAATTTAAAAAATACATTTTCTACACATATGTACCTGTTAAAATGGTAAAAGTTGAAGCTAGGATGACAATGTGAACAGTGACTAGTTACAAATTTCTTAGGCTGAGTTTTGGAGTCACAGTCACTTGGTTAGGCTGAATTTTAATTGTTCATCTTGTAATGAAAGACCTTTTTTCCTTCACTCCAACCATATTTATTCATTTCGAGACTATTCCAAAGTGGTTTGTTATGTCAGTTTTGTGGGGTTTTTTTCTATCCATATATCTTTTCTAATATTTTCGAAGCCATTGTTTCATGTTCTCTGTGGTAGATATTGGAAAAATCATTGAGTTCTTGCACATTAAAATTGTATTTGGTTGCAAGACCACTGCCCTGACATCTGACTAGACCTTGTTAGAACACCAGAAAATTCTACAGAGTGGTGTCTTTCCATAAGTTTTTGATGACAGGAAAACTTTTATATTTTCTTAGGTATCAAAGTTGATCAATTACAAGTAAATTTAAGGGAAATGCAGACTTTCTTATTTCTAGAGTTTATGTACTATATGGGGCTTGTGATATCTCCATTCATGACTCTCACCATGAGGAATCTCAAATTTTACTGTGCTTCAGAGGAAGCATTTCCCAACAATAACCAGAGCTGTCTTTAGCCCACAGCCCCAGCCAGACCAGATTTCAAATCTGTGCTGGTTGTTTTTCCTCCTGGAAGAGATGGGGCTGAGGATGGGAAGCTGATTAACCTGAAGGATACAAATGGAGGTGTGGATATCTTGTTAATCCTCGGTTTTTACAGAGAACAGCTGAGTAGGGGCTAAACAGGAAATCAGGGTGGAACTTGTAGGCAATATACACATAAAATCCAGTGTTATAGACACTGACCTCATAGTTGCAACGAGCCAAACCCAAACACACAAACAGGATCTGTGAAAACTAAGAGGAAAGAGGCACTGGTTTGCTTTGCTTTGCTGAGTCAGGACTGTAAACACAGCACAGGCCTGACCTGAAATCAACTTGACTACAGGAAAAAGGGGTACGGGTTGTGCCTCACCTCTCCACCAGCTGTGGGATTTTCCTCTCTGCTGGGGAAGGAAAGGGAAGGCTTTCAGAGCAGTGTCACACACTTCATTTATCTGCAGGGGCCACAATGACTCCCAGGGCGAAATCAGCAGAGAAATCAGGCTCTTGGGGACCAGGCAGGCAGAGAATAACTCCAAAATAAATAGCATGCAAGACCTTTCAAAAGCAAGCAAGCTCTTTATTAGCCAGTGACACAGCCTGGTGGGTTTATATTCAGATATAGGACAGGTTTCATCTAATTCAGTATATACATATCTGATGTCAAGCCGCGTTCATGACTTTGCTGCAATTTGAAATGTAAATTAATATGCCACACGTAACCTTCTAACTGTTTGTGTTTCTTACTGGTTTGAAATAATTTGCTCTGGCATTTGGATGTATGGAAATAAAGTCATTTAAATGCCATAAAATGATACACTGATGAAATACTGTTTAATGCTAGTTGTAAGTGATTTGGTGTTGATGTTTAGGGTTGTATTTGTGGATGTAGTAGGCTATAAAATAGCTCAACACAACATGAATGAAAGGGAGAATGCTTTTTCTTCTTGATACCTACTACTTTTGTAGTTAATTTACATCTTATTTTCCACTTCCATACAAAGAAAATGAATGGAATCCCTCACTCAGCATGTCCTGGCATTTGGGAATAGGACCCTTGTACAGCTAAAAGAGGGGATTTGTGAGTAGGCTGCTGTGCTTCACTTCCTTTAGAGCCTTCTCTCTGCTCTCCAGTGCAGAGTGAGATGTTTCCAAAGGTGAAAGCCTGGTGCTCCTCTCTGTTAGGGCTCTGCTCTCCAGTGTGGAGTGAGATGTTTCCAAAGGTGAAAGCCTGGCGTTCCTCTCTGTCAGGGCCACATCCAGCCCTGGCTGTGCTGGAGCTGGTGCAGGGCTGTGTGTTGGCTCAGGGTGGGAGCAGTGCTGGTCACACACTGATGGTTCAGCTGGTGCTGAGCAGGGCTCGCACTGAGCCAGGGCCTTCTCAGCCTCTCACCCTGCCCTGCCATGAGGAGAGGGGCACAGGAGGCTGGGAGGGGGCACAGCTGACCCCAGCCAGCCCAGGGGATGTTCCAGAACTCTGGGGATCATGCTCAGCTAGGAGGGAGGAGCTGGCTGGGGTCCCTGCTCAGGAACGGGCTGGGCACTGCCCGCTTAGGGGGGAGTCACTTGTTTATTTGCACCACTTGTTTTTCTTGGGG
>VZTG01005345.1:48112-92029 GCA_013397845.1 Melanocharis versteri
CCTCTCCTCTCCTCTCCTCTCCTCTCCTCTCCTCTCCTCTCCTCCCTCTCCTTCTTCTTTTTTCTTTTTTTTCCCCTTATTTTTCATTACAGTTTCTTATTCCGTTTCAGTTATTAAATTGTTCTGATCCCAATTCATGATTTTTCCTGGTTTTACCCCTCCTATTCCCTTCCCCATCCCACTGCTGGGGGGGAGCAGGTGGCTGTATGGGATCTGAGTTGCCAGTGGGGTTTAAACCATGCCAGGGCAGGATGTGCTGAAATGGGTCATGGTCCTTGCTTTCTATCTAGGCAGAGACTTCCTGCTCGGCGTTGTCTTTCAGATTTGAGAAGATGCTGGGTTCAGCTCTGGTGTTCCTCATGTTATGGCCAACACACGGGGAATTGTTTGTCATTGTCCCACTCCAGTCACTGCCAGATTATTGCCCGTGCTTCATTCCCACAGTCCAAACACGGAGTGGAAGTATTGCCAGGTACAGCTGGGCTGATTTTCAGCCTGGTGCTCTTTGCATTTCCTGCCCAGTGCAGGTCAGGAGTCCCACAGCTCCCTGTGCTTCGGTGCAGCAGCAGCATCCTCGTGTGCCTGGGCACAGACACCAAAAGGGCTTTAAAAGTTCAGGTGTCTTTCATCCCCCAGTCTCCCCATGCCATTTTGAGATTCAGGATCTAGCCTAGTTTCGTTTTCTGCCTTTTCTCACAGAAGTACTCATGTAAAGAGCCTTTATTTCCGTTCTGATGCACCCATCCTGCCTTCTAAAATTACCTCTGGTTCCATAACAAAAAGGACATTTCCAAGAAGTTCCATAACAAAAAGGACATTTCCAGGAAGTGCAGTTGCACATACATGAATTGAAGCTGAGAGTAACACTGGCTCTGTGTTTTCAGCTGTGTCTGAACACTGCAGTATAGTCATGATGATGGTTTATAGTGTCCTGGTCCTCTGATGCTGCTGGGGACAGACCTGTTCTTTCTCCTTTGACAAAATTGGTTTTTCTAGGTATTAATTTTCTAAATGTCTGTGTTTAGTAATTTCACACACCTATACAGAGCTTTCCATAAAGGCAATTTTCTCATTATATTCCAGCATTATATCTGTTTTAGCATGCTGGCTTCTGCAGGGTTTGTGTTTCCTGGATGTGACGCCCCGGTGACCTGCTCAGATCAACTGTTTACTGACACTGGGGGTTTTCTACAGACATGGAACTAATACCTCACCTGAACTGCCATGCCAGAACTTCCACCTTGCTTCACTGTGCAGTGGAATACCTATTAGGAGGTGAAATCTTAGGAATTTATTTCAATTATCTCTTTCAAAGATTTATCAAGTTTTAACATGCTGTCTGGTTCTCTCTGCCAAAATGTCTTCCAGCAGTAAAAATCTGCTATTAGTTGGCTGCAGACTTTTTGGAAGATGCTTAGATTTTAGAATTTTGATGTTATCAGTAGCAAAATGATTTAGAACTTGCTGCACAGTTCAGCTGTTAATATTGATTTGATCAGTTTTGTCAGTGCCTAAATTGCCACGTAGATAAAAATCCCTTACATTCACGTCGATCAACTGTGGCAGCTTTCTACTTGTGAGCATGACATTTTATACTGTCATGCTATGGAATGTATTTTTCTATTTCTGTATACTAAAAAAACCAAAAAAAAATTTATTCTGTCAGTGAGATTCTGTCCCCTGCCCAGGTCCCAGGCACGCTGCACTAACAGGGAGAAAGCTGTTCCATATTGCCACATCTGAGTCAAGAACACAGCAAAATCGTTGTCTGTGGCACAGGGCTGGGAGCAAAATATTCCATCAAGTTCACAGAGCAGCAGCTATGGACAAACTCATCAAAAACTGTAATAGTGCAGGAGATAAAGGAGGAAAAACTTCAGCCTGGTTCTCAAATGACACCCATGCATGGCAGAAATGAAGGCAGGCAGCTGCTTTGTTAGCTGTAAAATCTTAATTTAGGTGACTTGTTTTGCCTGTGCTTTGTACTTCACTGCAAATACAATTTTACTTATGGAATCTCTTTGAGAGAAGGGGTTCTCAAAGCTGATAAAAATTTGAAGTTAGATACCAAATACGAGTTCTTTGTAACTTCCCCAGCAGGCACTGTTTGAGTTTGGAATGTTTCTGTGAAGGCTGGGTTATATTTCCATAGGGGGAAGCACAAGCTGTGGGAATATTTCTATTTTTCAGTAGCCAGGCTGGGGGTTGATGTTTGGCTGTCACCACAGCAGACTCAGGGGCCCAAATTTCCACCATTTCCTTAATTCAGTGGAAGCTCCTGTATTTCCTTTCCTTTTTGAGGCTGTGCTCCTCAGTCCTCTTGGGATATCCCAGGTCAGGGCAGGATGGCACTGGCTGCTATGAGGATCCTCCCTGGAGGAAAGCAATTGATTGAGATGAGCAAAAACCCAAACCAAAACCCACAAACCTGCACCAGCTCTGGAGCACTGACACTGCTCACAGGGATTTCTAATTTAGTCCACTGGCAAGCTGTATTAATACACTGCATAATTCTGAGATAAAGGTAGGCCAAATTTGGCTTTCCATTTCTCACAGCAAAAAGAAGACACTCGATACTTTAAAAATATCACATCATTTATTATGGTGAAATCAAGCATTAAACAGTGGTGAATGAGTAAAATAACTGTCTTGAGAATTAATTGAAAGTCAGGCAGGACAGGGATGAGAATATTCAAATTACTTCCAAATGCTTTCTGTTTATAGTTGGATTTACTACATAATATAATTTAAATAATCTGCAAATTCTTTATCTGTTTTTGATGCCAAAGCTATCACAGGTCTCTCCTGACCCTCCCCTGTAATGAATCTCTGATTTTGCCATAGAAACATTGATAGAAATCGGTATAAATGTGTTACTCTATGTGTGTGTATTTGTGTAAATACCTGATTTAAATTTTATAATCTTCTCTTCTAAGTATTTTTTTTATTTTTCCTTCTGGTTCTGCACATTTTGCAGAAAAAATTACTTTCTTTTTCAAGGTGCATAGACATAGATCCCCTCCCTCCACCCCAAATTGAACTAAACCCATCAGTTGTTCCAGCGCCAGTCCATGTAAATAATCTGGGCCTGGATTATGTGTGTGTGAGGGGAGTGTAATTATGATGGTGAGAACTTTTCTGCCTCCCTTTTTATACTTAAAAAGGTTCTTCCAGTTGATTTTTACAACCTAGATGATCCATTTTTCATCTTCTTTTATTATCACTTAACATTGTTTGCAGATTTTTGTCTCTGTTGCTGTTACTGATAAGGAATTTCTTTAGACTGGGTTGTGTTTGCATCAGCAAAATCTGTGAAATTCATTATATACACAGCTAAAAAGAAAATGGAAAATACACACTTATATTGGTTGCAGGAACTATAAATTTATTTGAGCTGTAACATTATTTCAAAGTGATTTCTTATCTAAGATAAAATTATTTAAAAAACATGTTCTTTTCTTAAAATAGTCGAAAATGTATTTTCGGTAATATATTACTATGACAGCAAAAAGTAGAATAAATAAAATCTGAACCTGATGAAGAGGAAGGAAGGAACAGGGTAATTTAGAACTGAAATTATTCTGGAGCTGATCTTTAAATATTTCCAGGGAAGGAGCTTGCTATGGGATTTGAAACTGTAATGTTCCAGGCAGCTGTAGAATCGATTTCTCTTAAGTGACAATGCCATTGGATTTCAGTTCCTCACTTTTGAATGAAGTGTGTAATTGTGTTTCCTAGAATTTTTTCCTCAGTGATGATGAAGGATCTAAAACAGTGGTGTGCCCTTTTGGATAGTTTAGAGGTAAACAAAGCGGTTCAGAATGCTTTATTTAAAATAATGTCTCCCAGTGCCTTGCATTCAGCGTCTTGCAGAGCCTGGTGCACGTGTGTTGATGCTGTGTCTGAGCTGAATTCAGATTTTGCTCTGGGACAGAGGTGAATTTTGCTCACAGCTGTTGCTGCCTCCTCTCACATTTTGTTCCTCCTGCTGATGGAAAGGCTTCCTTAGCTCATGATTTTCATTCATGCTCTGGATCCTGAACACATGACCAGAGTGTCTTTCTGAGGAGCAGAGTGGTGAAAGCGAAGTTCTTTCACCAGCAGTTGTTTTGGAATTTTGTTAATGCCATCAGACTTCTCAGGCACAAATTATTCAGTCCTGTGCTGAATAATGTGCTCAGCTGAACTAAATGAGTTCCTTGTAGAGCTCCCATTAACAGTGGAATTACGCTCAGATGAGCTCCATTCAGAGCAATCCGAGCCACAGGTTATGGTCTCACACGTTAAAATAGCGTGTTTAGATCGCCTGTTGGACAGAGGGAGAGGATTTGTTTGAGAATCAAATAATTTTAACAGGTTGGTGTTTTGCTAATTGGTTTTTTGGTGTTCTGGGTATGTTTTTGCCTGATTCGTTGTAGCATCAACCAGTTAAACTTTCCACCTGAGCCTTCCCTAGGGCTTTACCTGTGGAACATCAGAGCTGGGTGTGTGGAGAGGGCAGGATGGATCATTTTGGCAAGAGTAGACATTTGTGTTTATTTGTTTTTGCTGGTCCACAGGCACATCTCACCTGTGCACAGCAGGTGGGGTTTTGTTGGGGTCTCTCAGTCTCGGGGGCCTTTCCTGCAGGGAGAAAATGTGTTCCTGGCTCAGACCAGCCCTGCGAGTGCCTCTCTGAGAGATGGGCGAGGGAAAGCCCATCCTGTGTGCACCTTCCCGAGGATGCAGCCAGCAGTGACCCCGCCAGCCCCAGCGCTGTGTGTGCGTGTGGGGAAGTGCCAGGAGAGCAGAGGGAAGGGGCAGGGGGTGGAAGTGGCCCTGGTGGCAGCGGGCAGCATTTCTGTGCCATCAGGGCATCAGGGTGATTTACCTGGCAGCACGTGGCTGCCTCCCGAGCTGAGCGCTCTGAGTTCTGCATGCATCTGTCACCTTCCCCGGGAACGAGGCAATAATTTACACTGTGAATAGTGCTGGGAAAGGCGATGGGACAAGGAAGGTGCCATTGAGCACAAAAGCTGACAAAATCTGATTGTTAAGTACCAGTCAGTACATTAAACTTCATATCTCTCTAAAGAGCGAGGAGGGAGAGAAATACCTTGAATTACACAGAGCCGTGTTACAGGAGACAAATGCCAGGTGAATACTTTATAAAACTGCTGTGCTTTAATGCATTTTGCAGTCAATAGCCTGTCTGTTGTCTGCCCTTCGTTGTGACAGCTGCAGGGTGCCACAGGCCTTAAATCAACAAATAGCAGTGGAATATCCCGCTCTGGCTGCTTGGCAAAGAGCTGCTGTTCCAGTCTGCCTTCTTTCGAGAACCTGGCTCCCCCAGCACACCTGCCTTGGCTGTTTTGAGACCTCCACTTTTGTTTGCAGATTTGCTGTCAGTTCAGGAAAATGACACCGTGGTTAGGAAGTGAATGTAATTCTGATACAGACGGTTTGTAGGCAAAAAAGATTGGCAAAAGTAGCAGTGGAAGGAAAGAAGAATTGAAATCCTGATTATCAAGTAGACAATTATCAGCATGGTGAGCTGTGATTTGTGTGCTGAAGGCAGTACTTGGAAGCAGAGGGAATGTGGTGTGGGAGAGTTTGCCAAAATTCCTCATGCCCTTAGGTGGAAGGTTGTGTTTGAAAGGTGGGAAGCAGTTTCAGATACAGTCAGTGACTGGGTCCAGAGTTTGTTCTACTGATGGTGTGAGCAAGCAGGGACTTACAAATGGATTCTGGATGGCTCTTGAGGAGGATATTGTTTATTTAGGAGTTCATTCAGAATCTCTTTCTCCTGGCACTCAGTGCTGGAGACAAAGGACTAAGCAAAAAGGCTTGGTCAGAAACACTTGTGAACAAGCAAAACCTTCAGAACTGAACTCAACTTTTATTGTCATTCAAACCAATCTAAGAATCATTAAAATACAATCTAAAACCAAGGTTCTCAAATAAGTACCATTCTAGAATTGGAGGGATTTTTAAAGCATGGCAATTAGCAGTAAGCTGGGACAACTAATAATTATTCCATCAGAATGTGTCTTGTTTCCTATGAAACAGGAATAATTTGATCTGCCAGTTTACACCATGGAGTTTTCATGAGGTTAAAAACATCCCTGGTCAAATGTGGGGGTGTGATTAGGAGCTTGAATACAGGATGTAGGTTATCACTCTTTTTTAGTTTACCTAGAAATGTAAAGGTTGAAACTAAGATTTACCTTGTCCTTGTCCACCAGGTTGAAATAATTAACCTGAATGCTTTAAACATAAGGATTTTCTCATTTTGTTCTTAATTTCTTGTAAAGATTCCATTAATACTTAAATTTCTCCAATCTCTAGTGGAATCTCTTAATAGCTTTACACAGTGTCAAGGAAAATCAGTGGTGGAGTGTTTAGAAATGGAGTTAAGGCAAATGTTCCACCAGTTGCTGTTTGTTAAAATAATTGACATCTTGATCTGTTATAAAAGAAACCTTCATTTATTTGCCTTTCCTATAAAGCTTTTCTCCTTTTTTTTTTGTTCCATTGGAACTCCCTTAAGCGATTGGAGTCAGACAGGCAAAATTTTCCCATTATCAAATCTTCTTTTTTATGTTTTGGAAACAAGAAGATAAATAATTTCCTTGACTGCCTTTCCACAAACTAGAGCAGTGTGTGCTTTCTTCCTGCCACAGTCTGCCCCCACTCTGAACCCCAGTGTTCATATTTGTCTCTAATGGAGGAAATTCCTTTTTTTGTGTGCTTTTACACCTTTGTGTCATTCAGCAAATTTTTATGCAGGTGAGGGGAGAAGAAAGAAAAGAAAAAAGAAAACAACTTTCAATTATCTTGTGTTACTTCATGTTTAAGTTCCCATTATGGATCTAATTGTGGTCTATTTGCTGCTTCATGTTCTGGTGAATTGGCGTTGGGGTCACAAACCACATTAGCTTTTTCAGCATAAGCAACATCAGAAAATGTAAACCTGAAGCCTCAAATGACATTTTTAATCTCAGAAAAATAGCAATGATTTCGTTCTTATGTTTTTCAATCAACAGGAAGCAAATCAAATCTCCATGCTGGCTCAAAATGCTTAGCACAATTGCAATACATGCCTATTTCTGAAAAAGTTAAATTACTTTTAAAAACATTATTTAAACAAACACTCCAGAGATGCATTAATATTCCTGAAATGACTCAAATTGTGTTGTAGATATTTATTACACACACTTTGCATACATTCCAGCGTCCTGGTTTTGCTGTGCACCTGTTTTTATGAACATTTTTACCTTTGGGTTATACCTTGGAAGCTCTAGGAAGGTGTGTAAGTGAGGTGTTACATCCACTCTGTAGTGTTGACTTCTGCCATAAGTACAGAGATAATAATGATAAAAAAAATGGTATTATCTCTCAACAGAGATAATGATGGTAAAAAAAGCTCAGCTAATCTCAGTTTTCAGAACATTTCCTTTTTTTTTTTGGTCAGCTTGAGCCCCTGGTTTTGTGTTCTGTGCACTCTGTAGAGTGTTACATCCTACTTGCTTTATTTTTTAAAGTTGGTTAAGTTTTAAGTCTCTGCAAGAAAATACAGTTGGATTGAGAAATTGAGAAGATCTGCAAGTAAAGCTCCAGAGAGGTCTTAATGTATATAATTTGTCACTGTTATTTCACTGTTACTTCAGTCTATGAATAGAAAACAGACTTTGTTTTGAAATTCAGTTTTTATCTCTGTCTTCTTCCTCGTTACCCAGCAGAATGTGTTGGTGGTTGTTGGGATGGGGAGAAGGGGAGGAGCCCTCCTGTGTGCAGGGATTTCTTGGGGCTGTAAGGGATGAAAACACGATGGCAGCTCCACAGCAGAGAGGAGAGGACAGAAATGCTGAATATTCCAGCTGTGCTGCAGTGACATGTCTCTGTCTCATATCAAGTACCTCAGCAATCCCCTGATTTTATTATTTTTATTACAACTATTCGTGTTGCAGACAGGGCTGGAATTAAGCACAGCTTAATTCTCCTTTTGGGGACTAAGGCTCCGAACATGTTTATTTCCCTAGGATGTATTTTCATACTTGCCTGGTTTACTTTTATGTGTTATTGTTTATAGTGTTATTTCTGGACTGCAAACCTGCATTGTGCTTTTTAAAATTCATTTTTACAAGTTCAGAAATAAAACTCGGTGAGAAAAAGCTGTGAAACGAGGCAGGCCAGGCTTTACAATTTGCAGAGTAATCCCAGGCTGCTGTTTTACTACTATTTCCAAGTTATCTCTGCCTGGGGTAAGAACAGAACTCTTTAATATAGGGCTGCTCTGAAGTTTTATTAAACCAGTTGCTTAGTGTGAAATTAATTTGTTCAGGAAGGAATATAAATCAGCTGAGGTGAAAGAAAATTGATTTTTACACCACCTTTCACTTGTTGCACTCTTAGTGGTATAAGCTTCATTAGACTCTTGGAGTGTTTATAGGTGTTATAAAACGTTTAACACTTGATGCATTGAGGTACTTGAAGGGGTTTCAGGCATTAGAGGATTATATTGAGATTCCAAGTCTGGTGCTTGGCACGTTGGGAAGGAAATGTGTGCTCTATTCTCATTTTAGCCACGAATAGAAACTTTTTGTCTGACACTTCAGGGCTGATACGTGCAGTGAGAAACTCCAAGGCTTGGGAACAGCGCTGTAGCAGCAAAGGTAAAATTGGTGTAAATAGTTTCACAAATATAATGGAAGGCACAAAAAGCATTTGGAATTGTGCAGGAATTCATAAACGCTCCAGTCTGGTGGGCATTTTGCTTCTGTGTTCAGCTGTCAGTCCGAGTTCCCAGAAATGTGATGCTTGAGGTGCTTCTCCCTTGCAGTGCGTGTGTAATTATACTTCTGTTAGAGTACACGTGCTGACATGGCAGAGTGTTTTGCCATGAGATAAAAGAACAAGGTAGAAGAGACAAAAAATACTGAGAAACCCAATCCTGAGACATACGACACAGTTCACTTTTTAGTTATAGGTCTGAAAAATTTAGCAGTGCAATTTATTACTATGTGTTCCGAACTTTTTAGAAATGCAACAGGTTTAACATGTAATGACAGTAATTTTCTTTCAGACTGTGTAGCAGATGTGTGCTTTCCTACAGCCAGCTGATTTCTGGAATAATGCCTGTGTTAGGTTTGTGGGCTTGGAGCTGTTGCCTCGTGTGCAGCAGTTGGTATCTCAGTGCATTGCTGATCTGTTCTGCTAAGGGAAGCTAAGTTTGGATGATATGTCCAGAATGCTTCCCTATACTGCAAATCCTCACTTAATGTGTTCTTGGAGGGGTGTTTGAGGCAGCTGATTTGTGTAAATTGTTGCTCCTGTGCTGGAGCAGTTCAGAAATGAGTTTTCAGTCACTGCACACCTGGAGCAGCCGCTAACGCTGCTCGTGCTCACTGATCTCCTGCCAGTGGGGGAGAGACAGATGCCACTCTAATTAATAGTCAAAATTAATACCCTTCATGAATAAGAATGATTGAGGGAAGGCAGTATAGACAAGTTAATTTTCTCTCAGTTTTCAGAGATTTATTTTTACCTCGTTGTGTCCCCACTCATGTTTACCTTGAGTGTCTTTGTGAGTCTGGAGAGCAGACAAGCACAGCTCCTAGAGGACACCAGGATGCAATGCTGTGGGCAGCAGAAATTAAGTTTATTTAAGAATACAAGCTGTGTGTTGATTCTTCGTCCTTCTAACCAAAGATGTATATTTACTTTGTGAAGTAAAGTTTTTTAACTCTTCACTATTAGCAAATAAGAAAAGCTGAATTCAATTTTTCTTCATATTGCTGGATTTAATTTCAAAATTGTGCAAGCTTAATACATAATTTACAGTCCCTTGGACAGAGGCTTTCTCTGGATTCTTGTTTGGAAAACGAGGACATACTTTAGTTGTTGTTTCATATGATTTTATGTGCCTTTAGTCACCTCTGAGGTTTGTTAGTGGGGTGCTACTATTTTTCTTATGCTTGAATAACAACACATCATCTCTGGTTTGCTTCAGCACGCCAAGGAAGACGTGCAAAGATGAAGCAGGTTGCTTCCCTCCATTAAAAGGGTATTTTGATTCCATGGAAGTACAAACAGTGCATTCCTTTTGCAATAAAAATGCTTAAAAAAAGTTTCCGGCTAAGAACCAGCTAATTACATTGATAGCACATTAACAGAATATGGAACTCAAGTAAAGATGCAACAATAAATCAAATAAAGCAATTACATAAATTGGAGCACCTTTGAAAAGTGGGACAAGTTAGCTGAGTGTGTTATTTATTTAATACCAACTTAATATCACAAGAGCAAACTGGAATGCAGGTAAAGTACATCGAAATATTAATTATATGGATCCATGCTATAACTTAAAAGAAATGCTTACTTACTGCTCCTCTTCAAGGGAATTGCTGATAGAAGTTAAAGCATAACATCTTGAATTATTCACAAGCATCTGAATTATGATGGGTAGAGCTAAGTGATGCCCAGAAGAGCTTTGATATTTAAACAGGACAAAGACATTTTACCAGTTCTCTGTGAGGTATGACTCTGAGACTTGCATCATTCCTTCCTGCACAGATTTTTCAAGCTACAGACTATGGAGGTGTATTTTTGAACAAAGAAAATAATCTTGTTTTGGTTTAGTAGGCTAGATCTTAATCATGATTTAAAATGTTTAATTTTTTTTAATTCCAAAAGCATTTCCAAAATGTTTTACAAGATAAGATTTAAAAAAATATATATAAACATTGCCATGATTCCTTTAGACAAACTGTTATCTGACAGCAGTGAGGATCTGATGCTTTCAAAGCAATTGCCTTCAGTAACAAGATACTGAGCCATTTTTAATTTGACTTGGAATACAATTCCGCTGGAACAAGCTGTTATCTCCTAACAAAGTCCTTCTAACAATTTCCCTTAACCCCTGGAAAGATGAGGACACCTTACACTGCAGCCAGGCAGGATTTGTGTGTTGCCCAGAAGATTGGGTGACTCAGGCTGGGATTTGCAGCTTTTGGTAAACGTGGCAGCTTTTTGAATCCAGTCTAACTCTTAGGAGTTGCAAGCAGAGATGCTAAGTTAAATACTGGGGCTGGCAAGCAGCTTGGGGCACTCGGTGGCTGCTCTGGAGGCTGTG
This sequence comes from Melanocharis versteri, assembly GCA_013397845.1. NCBI lineage: Eukaryota > Metazoa > Chordata > Aves > Passeriformes > Melanocharitidae > Melanocharis > Melanocharis versteri. The sequence goes on from VZTG01005345.1 coordinate 59,226, forward strand.
GCAGCTCTGCTGCCTCTGGCTGCTCTCCAGCCCTCGCTCCCTCCCCAGACAGGGTCAGCCCCTGCACTGGGCACTTCCCAGCCCCCGGACGGGCTGCTCCTGCCTCGAGGAGCCGCAGAGCAGCTTTCGGGAGGATGGATTGCTGTGAGAAGATGCTGTCTCTGAGTTGCCAGTAGCGGGGAGTGCGTGGAGCCAGCGGCAGCGTGGGCAGGGAGGATTGTTCCCACACCCTCGTGGGGAGCAGTGGGGAGGGCAGCTCTGAGGAACGGCCAGTTTTAGTGTTGTTACAACCACTTCATCCTCAGTTTCAGCTCAGGTTACTGCACTTCCATATCTGCACTCTCTAAAGGGAGATGCTGATCTGTTGCTTAGCATTGGAGATGATCTTTTTCTAAGGCTCTGTTAAGAAATCTGCGAAGAAAGATATTTTTATGGGAATAGAGGAGCTATTGCTTCGTTTCTGTATTAAGTCTGAGAAGTGAGTGCTGACTGTGAGTGGAATCCCTGAGAAACGTAGCTTTGGTCAAGAAGAGGGTAAGAATGAGCAGTAGTTTGTCTCATAATAATCATAATTGCATGATCTAGAGATTCAGCTGCTTATTCCCTCTGTAGACTGAAAATAGTTCCATTTTCATGGTACAAGCCAAACTCCACTGTGCCTCAGCCCTCTGGGTCTTGTGTCCCACCAAACCTGTGATGCTGGGGGATGTGGGCAGAGGGATGGAGTCAGAATTCCCGGCTGATCCCTGCACGGGCAGGTCCAGCAGCACACGAGGGCTGGAGCTCAGTTTGCCCCTTGGTTTATGAGGCAGCAAACACAGTTTGGCTCCTTGTAGTGCTGACTGTCTTGGTGCTCGTGAAATGTAACTGAAATGAAGAGGTGGGACTGAATGTGTAAATCTGGGATTGTTTTGGAAGGCAGTTCTGCAGGGAAACTTGCAGGGAGAATGATGGAGTGTTAATAGAGGGAGTTCTGTGAGGCTGCAATAGAAGGAATCGCTGCACGAAGTGAGACTTGTGTTCAAAGCAATGTGGGGAGTGGGGAAAGAAATGGAATAACTTAAATATGAAAGGCAATGAAATGTACTGAATCAAACTATGGCTAACAAGGTGATTTTGTGAGATGAGTTAAGCTGGATGCAATGTGATTTTGAAAGGAAAAAGTAGATTTAGTAATAGAAATATAGACATTTGAAGCAAAATACAAAACAAGCAAAAGAGTCTAAGGGGAGCTAATGTTTAGTAACAGTATTTTTAGTGTAAAAACTATCAGGCAATTAATTATAATTTTGTTAATTTTAAACCACCTCCTACATAGATAACATTTACATAACAAACAAACAAAAAACCCCCAGGAACCAGTTGCCAGGTTGTTGTAACAAAAAGTAAACATTAAATAGAAAAAATAAAAAAATGGTCTATGACTTTGCAGTGCCACTGTAAAATAAACAATTAATATATTACTGTACAAAGCACAGTGTTGGATAAAATATAAAATAAAACGTGTGTAAGACTGAGGGGTAGAATGAAGTTTAAACAGCAGCTAGAAATTTGTTCATTGGTGACCCAACGTGGAACTAGTGAGATCACTGGTTAGGTACTATGTTCAAATAACATATATCGAGGTTTTAAATATTTCCAGTGATTTTGGCTTCACAGCTGACATGATAAATATGAGCCCAAAAGTTTTGGAAATGTGGACAAATTCTTAAATGGTTTAAAGTAGTGTATTTCTGGCTCAAAGGATTTGGCCCTGCAAAAGAAAAAAAAGAAATTGCATGGCTTATTTGATGTATTCCTGTGCCTGATGAGCAAGACAAGGACTGGGGACACAGTGTTCTGATATTGAAATAAAATATTTATTTTGGTGCTTCTTTACCAATATCTAAATGTAGACCAAAATTATATTTTCTCATTCCATTGTTTCCCTCACTAAATGGGAAGTACTGTTGTTTCTTTTATAAGAGGAAAACTCCTGATTCCTTTTTAGATTTAAAAAAAAAAAATATTCAAAGTGAGCTCTGCACTGCGAATTTGTATGCTGAGCCTGTCAGACTGTGAATCTTTATTATTACTGAGCTTTATCCTTGAGTACATAGCTCGCAATCCGGGGTGAATATTAAGTGTCAGGCTGAGATGCTCCGTGAGAGGTTTGCAGAAGGCCCAGGCTCCTGGCCCAGCCCTGGCAGCCCCTGCAGTGACGAGTGGTTTTGTGTCACAGCTGTCGCTGTGCTGGGCTGGAGCTCCAGGTGCTGGCAGTGATGGAGGAGCTGCCTTTACCTGCAGGCTGTGATTGTCCCGGCATGGTTATGGAGGAAGGAAAAAATGCGTGGCATGGGTCATTCAGAAATGTGTGATGTTTACAGATCTGGTTCTTTTCCTGCTGAAAGAACTCTAGTTGAAAAAAAACCAAAACAACAAAACCAAACACCTTTTTTGTTTATTTACAAATAACCAATCTGGGTCTAAGAGTTTTCCTCTGATGTATTCTGTGTGCCTGGCCTCTGGGTTGCATCATTTATGCTTTTTGGTCCCTTTTTCTCCCGTGGAAAGTCATGTTCCTCTTGGGGAAAATCTGCTGCTTGACACAGCTGAGCTTCCTCCTTCCTTTCCTTCTGATCAGAGGAGAGCGCTTGCACTCCAGCGTGGGATCTGCAAGGACCTCTCTCTGCTTGTGACTTTACATTTTGTAATCATCGTCAAATTACACCCAGCTGGAAGCAACAACAGTAAATAATTCCTTCAGCCCAAGGCTCTCCTGTTTTATGTAAAACAAACACTAACTTGTCTTTTGAAATCAGTTGTAGTCATTTTATGTGGCAGGAGTAAATCTACAAACGTGGCAGGTTTAGATTATTTTATTTCTGCCTGTTTTTCAGACTGAAATAATTTTTCCTGATAAACAGTAAGAATCCTTTTGGTAAAGCTACGATAGCCCCAGTGCAAAGGGAGCAGTAACTTCTCCCTTCTCTGCAGCAGTGGGCCTGTGGTGGGTGCCACGGGCTGGGGATGCCTCAGCATGGTCGATGTGACATCTGGGGCGAGGCTGCGCCCTTTCGAGGCCTGATGACCTCACGAAAGTCCATTTTCCTGGAGGTTGGTGTTTGTCAGCTAATCCATCCCACACCCTCTCTGTCTCCAGCGTGGGAAGTGATGCTTTTATTTTCTGTGGTGATAAAAATGTCTTTGGATCAGAAAATTTGGTGTGTCTACCCAAATTAGATTTTTTTCTTTGCTTTGTCCTCAAGAGGCATGCTCCAGCCCATGGAATGTGATGGACCCTGTAACTATTATTTTTCTGTTAGGGCTCACAGATGTAGCCCAGAGTTGTGCTGTTTCTCTAAGAATAATTATGTCATAAATCACAAAGCTGTTGGATAAACTGGTGGGCTTTGGTTTATTTTCATTTTTCCTTATTCTAGTCCTTGATTTCAAATGTTATTAACATCTACAGCTCTTAAGCAATGTCAAAATTTCTGTTAAAAAAATAAAAAAAATATATAAGTTTACCATTCTTCTCTCTACGTGGGATATTTCTTTCCAAACTGCATTGCTTATAGAGGTTTGATTTATTCTTGACCTGTGATAGATGAGAACCTCTGGTTTAAAAATGCAGAATGTGAAGCCTGTGTTGTGGAAGTATAATGTTCCTGCTTTCTAGTGTTTGTCAGGAACAACGTCCTCAGGGCTAAAAACTCACTAGTGGAATCGGTGGAAGGACTTCTCTAGTGGCTGATGAGGACAGTTGAGCCTTTTTCAAATTATTTTGTTGTCTCTGCCTGGCCTTTGGGTGCGTTGCTCCCTGGAATTTGTGATGAGTGCTCTCGCTCTGGCGGGCAGAGCTGTGTGTTACCATGGCTAACGTGGGAGCAGTCCTGCTGGTATTGGTGGAATTGTTCCACCTGCTCACGAGGCTGAGCAGTCTGTACTGCAGAAAAGTAGGGAGAAACAAACAAATAAACAAAAAAAAAAAAAGAGAAAAAAGTTCTGGAACTCGTGAGAGTCACGCTGACGACAGGAATGGAGAAACTCCATGCCCTGGGCTTTGCCCCTTCCCTGCACTGGCAGAGGAGCTGAGGCTCTGCCTGTGAGCTGTCTCTGCAGCCAAAATCCTGAAAGGTCCTTTTGTAAGAGACTAACATTTCTTTCGACTTCATGCTGTGTTTACTGCCATACTCAATCCTGCAGATTTTGTGCTGGATAAATACGAAAACATCCACATGGCTTCAGTCACAGGAGTGACCATTTTTAACTCAGTGGCTTACCTTATTTTTTAAAAAAGCAGGTATTTCTTTAAACCTTCTGGCAGTTTCAGTCACAGGTAGGGGATATACCTTGTAAGTGATGCTTTATCTCAGGTAAGATATGGAAATAGAAGCCAAGATAGCTTGAGGTTGTCGCAGTCTGGTTCTGTGCTGCAGCACGTGCAGCGCTGCTGCCCTTTAGGGCTCAGAGGGGGCACGAAGAACTTCTCACGCAGCTTGTACAGTATTTTAAAAATAATATTTTAAAAACAATATTTTAACCGATCTGTGCCATTTTCCCTCTGTAACACCATGCAGTTGTGAGGGCAGCGGTGGTCACAGTCTCCACTGCGCAGACTTTCAGGTGATGTGTTGAAGTTCTTATCTGTTACCAGTCTTTTGTTGCACAGAATATGCACGGAGGGGCAGAGCCCCGCAAAGGGAAGGTTACACCTGGAGTGATGTGCCAAAGGCTCAGGACAGAGCTGAGATCCAGTCTGTTCTCACCTTTCCACTGCCTCCCCTCATGTACAGATATAAACAATGCAGAGCATCAACCAGCAAACACAGTGCAGAGCACTAACATTCGCATTTCATATTTCAAATCAGTTCTTATGCCAAGAGAAGCTATTCAATTTTAAGTGCTATTTGGACAAATCCCTGCTCACATTCACCAAATCTCAGTGTTTATCCTCCTATCACAAAGAAAACTTCCATGATTCCTTTGAACAAAAATGTGCTCTCTGCATCCCTTGGATTCCAAATGTGCTGTGTGCCATTTTCATTTTGGGACAAAAATTTACTCAGTTTTGAAAGATCAGAGACAGACTTCATAGAAAATTATTTTCAGAGCATTTTACAGTATTCTTCATTTTATGGTGAATATTTGCTTCTGGCAATAACTGCAACTGTCTTCTCAATACTCTTCACGATGTTATCCTCTGCAGCATCCCACGTGTCCCACATGTGCGTTCTTGCACGTTTACTTGGTTGTGCCTTTTCACTTCCACACAAAGCTTCGTTCCTGACATCATTTCAGATGTTTTTGCTCCTCCTTGAGTTTCTCCTGTGCCCACTCCTCAGGGTACAGCCTGTGCCTGGTGCTTTGTCCTTCTGAAGGTTCTCTGCCCCAGGGCACCTTGATTCCATCCCGCTCTTGTCACCTGGGGACACCTTTCCATTGTGACAGCAGCACTCCTGAGAGGAAAAGGGAGCCAGTGAGGGTCTGAAGGTGCGTCCAGCACGCGTCTGGTGGCTGTGGCTGCTCTGAGGGCCAGGTCTGAGCTCCGTGACTCCCCGTGCAGGTGTCCCAGGGCCTGGGGGCAGCTCCCATGGGGACAGAGCCAGGAGCTGCGGGCTGTCCCCAGAGAGCAGAGCCAGGAGCTCCAGGATGTCCCCAGGGAGCACAGCCCAGCAGGGTCTGGAGAGCAGAGCCAGGAGCTCTGGGCTGTCCCCGGAGAGCACAGCGCAGCAGGGTCTGGAGATCTGGAGAGCAGAGCCAGGAGCTGTGCGGGCTGTCCCCGGAGAGCAGAGCCAGGAGCTCCAGGATGTCCCCGGAGAGCAGAGCCAGGAGCTCCAGGCTGTCCCCGGAGAGCAGAGCCAGGAGCTCCAGGATGTCCCCGGGGAGCAGAGCCCAGCGGGGTCTGGAGAGCAGAGCCAGGAGCTCCAGGATGTCCCTGGGGAGCACAGCCCAGCAGGGTCTGGAGAGCAGAGCCAGCACAGCCCAGCGGGGTCTGGAGAGCAGAGCCAGGAGCTCCAGGATGTCCCTGGAGAGCAGAGCCGGGAACTCCAGGATGTCCCCGGGGAGCACAGCCCAGCAGGGTCTGGAGAGCAGAGCCAGGAGCTCCAGGATGTCCCCAGGGAGCAGAGCTAGGAGCTGCGGGCTGTCCCCGGGGAGCAGAGCCCAGCGGGGTCTGGAGAGCAGAGCCAGGAGCTCCACTGACAGCCCCAGGATCCTCTGGGGACTCCAGGAGCAGCTCCCTTGGGATGGAGAGGGGACAGAGCCAAGGGGAGCGCTGGGGTCTGAAGTCCCCACAGGAACGGAGGGGCTGGAGAGGAGGGGCAGTGTGGGTCAAACAGGGTCAGCCAGGCTGGAGATGGACACCCCATGGCACAGTTTAGGCCAGGACCCAGAGCCTGAGAAATAATGATTTTTTCCATTGTGATAAGAAATGCTGTTCTGTAAAACATTCATTATAATGATTGAATTAAAAAAAACAAAAAAGCCATGCAAAGGTGATGCTTAAGATTTAGGATTAAATTTAATGGTAATAAAGTGCAGTTAGAAATGCTCAGGAAATGGTTTCAGTCCTCCTCTTCTAAGGCTGATCAATGCAGTGAGCTGCTCTGTGTTGAGTATCCTGGCATAAATATCAAATGTGGTTTATCATATTCCAGTTGCATTTCTTTTTTTCTCCTTTTTCCCTTTTTTTAACCTGATGTTCTGAGGATTTCCTTTTAGTGCCTACAAACATCTCCTTTTGACAGACAGTGCAAATTAAAAGATATGGCTGGGCAAAGGAAACTGGAACCCAAATATGCCCCCTGGGTTTTCATTTACAGTTAGGAGCTACAGACACAATTACTGCTGACAGAAATGCAGAAGCCAGTGGCAGAGTGCATGTGGCAGTAGAGTCATGCCAGGCAGTAATTGGGAAGATTATTTTTAATCAGAGCATATCCTACAGCCCAAACATTAGAAATCTCTTGTAAGGCTGACAGGAAATTAAACTGAGACCAAACAAAAAAAGCCTCAAAATAGAAGTAATATGGTTAGAAGTCTAATGATGGCAAAACTCACTGCTTGTTGTATTTGGCTGTTATCTAAAGGGAATGGCTTTTAACTTGCAGCAAGAGATATCATTGTTTAATTGCATTTTTAGAACAGAATTAAAAAATATCAGATTAGATCAATTTAGACGTAGGCTTTTGATAAAGGTCTGAAGCAGTGGATGTTAAGTCAGACTTACTAATTGTATATATGTATTAGTGGTGATTTATATTATTGCTTTAGGTTCTTTTTTTTCTTCTTCTTTAATATAATGCTTAACGAAACCACTTCTACGGGAAAATAATAACATGTCTGGGATGCTCTTGGAATGCTTGGGCATGGTGATATTTTATGAAGCCTGGAGGGTCTGGGGCTCTCTGTCAGTGACCCTGCAGAACAGCCTGGGCTTGTTTGGGCTGCCTGAGCTGCTTCCCGAGGGAGAAGCCACTGGGGTATCTCAGTGCTGACACCTTCACCTGGAAACACTTTTTCATTTTTAAGTGAATCTTAATAGATCATCATCTCTGCCAAACTTCTCCCTCCACACTTAGCAGGATTTCCTCCAGCTGCCTCTCAGGTTTCCCTTGTCTCTGAGCAGAGCAGAGCGCTGTGGTCACTCTGCAGAAGGGTTCTGCTGTTCTTTGTGTTCCTGTCGCCTACAAATGTTGTAACACTGGATGCAAGCAAAACTTTGCTGGTTGGGAGTTTATTTCTGAGTCGTAGGAGTGCAAAACAAGAGCCTGCTTCGTGTTTTGCCACAATTGATGGCAGCTGTGGAAAGGAAAATTTAGCATTGAGAACATGCATCTCATGTTTCTCCACAGGTTTGCTTGTAGGCGTGTGGACAGTTCTCAATTTCATGTCAGTATAAAGAATTCAGGTGTAATGTCCAAGTCCAGAGTCAACCAGGTTATCTTGAGGCCTGTAAATAGGATTTTATCAGCATTACAGCAGGGTTTTCCCCCACAGAACTACTGGCATTTCCCAGCTGTATTTCCCTCTACTGAAAATTGCTTCATATCATCACATGAATATGCCTGAAATGTTGCTCGTGGTTTAGGTATTTCCTGAGTAGCTGGATAAGAAATTCAGTGTACTTGGTCAGATAGACACTTTCTGCCCAGGGGTCTGTACAAGCCCTGGGAATTGTGACCTCAAGAGCAGTAGGTGATGGAATGTCATCAATGTTGTGGGGTTTGCCCTGCTCAGGGAGCTGCCCTGAGCTGGCTGGTGATGGCCAGGGGGCTGCACTGTCCCAGCAGGGCTGGGTATTCCCTCGGGTGGGGAGAAATCCGTACAAAGTGAAAGTTTCTAAGGGTGCCACTCTTCCTTTTGCCCAGCAGCACATAAATAAAAAGAAACTTGTGTGTTCAGCTCAGAAATTGGTTGTTGGGAGGGTTTGGGCAGTCAGACAGCTGCAGTTGCTGCTGAGAGCATCAGTGTGAAGTCAGCTCTTAACTCTGAGAGATGCTCCCCTGGTGATGGTCCCAGCTCCAAGGAGACAGAAATTCAAGTGTTTGCCGTTCCTGCTTGTCACCTTTCCAAATTCTGGAGTTCTTTTATCCGTGTGTGTGATCATTGCAATGCTGTCTGACATCTTTATAGAGCATGTGCATTTCTGCTGCTCGTGGTTCTTGTTGCCATTTTTCCTCAGTTGCATTAGAAAGGACCTCCACTCATTTTTTAATTTAATAATTTATTTAGTTTTTTTTGTTTAAAATGAAACCACATGTAAGGAGGAAGATATTTTGTGAAAAAATATCCAATATGTTTACTGCTTGGAATTTTACTAAAGTGGATAAAAATTATATCAAATTTATCTACAGAATGATTTGATTATACTCTGACCTGGGTGTGTATTATCTTTGGAGGCTCAGAATATGAGCAACGATTCTGTTTTCAGGAATATTTGTATCAAAGAGTACATATTGCCATTTGCACGTGGAAATGAAAAATGCATGTAGGGAGAATCTGTTAGGTAAAACATGGCTGAGCTTACTGTAACCACGAGAATTCAGTGAATAATTCAGTAAAATGTTACATGTCACAGCTGCTCATTAATAAGAAAGACTGGCATGGAATACAGTGTTATCCTATTGGAATTCCCAAATATGTGCTTGTAAAATATATTCTGAATGGCCCCCTTTTGGTTATGCATTTTATGATAATTTTTCTTTTGCAAAAAATGCTTCAAATTTTCAATTGAAGGATACACAAAAAGCAAATTACAGTGGTGTGTTCCTATTGAAACAGAAACCTGTACTGGGGAAAATTTACAGTTATAGCTTAGTAATGTCTATTTTAGTAGGTAAATTTGCAATGAAAACATAGATTTTTTGTTTCAAATGCATTGCAAACTGTCTGAACGTGTTTAATGTTTAATGGAACGTGGAATGTTTAATAAATAAATAATAAAATCACACTTGTGAATCGATAAGCAGATTTTGCTGTTTGGCTTTGTACTACAGTAAAACAGCACTTGTGACCCAGTAGTGTGTGCAGTGACAGCCCAAGCAGTGCATTAGCAATGTGTTTTCTGTTGAATCTTTAAGCTTTCCGTGAGTGCAGGGCACAAGCAGGAGCTGCCCTGAATGCCTCATTCCTAATAAGAATGTATTTTTCTTTCCCCAGGAAACTCCACAGAAGCCCCATGCGAGTGGTGCCTATTGTTTCCATGAGCGGAGCCTCCTCTCAGTAAGTCCCTGATTTTTGTGTTGCCTGTTGATTTTCTGAGATCTCTCCTGTGCTGTCACAATTAATGCAGAAACACTCTGGACTGCCCAGCTTGCTGCATCACCAGACTAACAGAGCACAAGTAAATTCTGATGGCTTTTAGCCTTCAGTGAGCAGCAGCTTGCCAGTGACATGCTTAGAAAATAGTCCTGCCTGGTTCTGGCTGTAGGTTCAAGTGATTTTCTCTTGTGTTTCCCTTGTACGTGTTTGGGTTGTGTCACCGTCGTGTTTGTGTCACCTTCGGCTGATTACTTCGTGTACAGATTACTCACTGACACTTCTTTCCCTCAGAACAGCTCTGGGTAATTAATTCATCGTGCTTTCCTTTGTAAAATGCTCTCTATAAAGTCAGAATAGGCAATATCATGAATTAGGCTCCAAAATTTACAGGACACATGAAAAAAGTATTCGTGCTGATTAATTTTGTGCCTTTTCCCATTCTGAGAAGAGGCTTTCAAATCCGAAACACTTGTTGCTCATTCATAGTTGGAATTCATTCTTTAGTAAAGTTTTTCATTGTAGCACGCACATAAAAACAATAATGATTAAGCACGTTTTATTAAGGATATAACTTTCTAGACTTAGAAGTGTCAAACAAAACTGTGTAATTCTTGGTAGGTGTGTATTTTATACTTCTTGAACAGTTTTTAATAATCCTTCCCTTAAAATAAACTCCAGTTCTCAGATATTTTGTATTAGGTAATGAGCATGGCTTGTTCTGCATTAGGCTGACTGAGTATGTTTTTGCTTTATATACATTTATACATTTATAATTATGCTCTTCTTTGTTCCATGTTGACAAAATAATGGACTACATTCACTTTTTTGTTCCACTGTATTAATGTGAGAAGCTGAGCTCTGCCCCAACACACAAAGTTTCATGTCACTGAAAAAATTAGACACGCAGTCCTTGCTAGAAAAAAAGAAGAGTTTTGCATTTATTCTCCTAGACTGAACACAATCTTCCTCTTAATGTCTTTGAAATAAGATTTCATTATTTCAGAAAGACTGCCTGGCTTACTGGATGAAAAAAAACCTATTCATCTTGAGGATAGATTTAAATCAATTCTGTAGTGCTCAGCATGCTTGTTGCTTTTAGCTTTTCCTCTGTCACGAACAGTATTTTCTAGCACAGAATAACCTTACAGCCCTTAGCAGAATTTGATGCAATTGACAGCTTTTGTTAGAAAAATTCTGGTAAAAATTGCACGGAGGAGGTTGGGGTTTCCAGCCCAGGGGAGCCAGCGGTCCCTGAGATAATCACAGCATGTTTTGAGGAAGCTAACATTAATTTGGCTGTGAATACAGTGCCTCAGTAGCTATAAATGTAGTTTCCAGGAAAAGATATTATTTTTTCCCTCAACAAGCTAAAGCAGAGGTTTGGGGATCTACAAGAAAGAAGAAGAAAATGCTCCTTTGGAATCTGAGGAAGGTCTAACGCTCCCGAACCTCCACGTGCATCATTTGGTGGTTATTTTCCCTGGTGCCCATTAGCCAGCAGCAGGACCATCCATCAGCTGAGGGGTCCCTGTGTCAGCAGGCTCAGCCCCAGCCCCGAGTGTTGCCTGGAAACAGCTCTGGATCCGAGCTGGCTCCTGGCAGCTCCATCTGGCTGGGCGGGATGCCCTCCTCACCCGGGGCATGGGGACACGGCTGCCACGCTGCTTAAACCCCCTTCCCTGCCCAAGAAAAAGCATTTCAAACCAGAAATTCCAGTCCAGCGCACAGGCGTTAAGGTGTTGGAATTGTATGTGTTGAAGCAAATATCTGCCCCTTCTCAAAAATCTCATGTAATCATCGCATTTTGTATTCAGTATCCTTCAGTTGAATTTTAGTTTAATTCCTAGCTATGGTTGCTTTGCAGTGTTTTCCTATTTCATTTCGATAGAGAAATATGTTGAGGTAAGTCCAGTTTTAACAGGGTAGCTACAGAGAAGTCCTGGATTTTGAAATTCAGTTTCACAGGCTGTGGGTTTAGGTGTTTGACCTTCTGTTAATGGTGCAGTAATGCCTACAGCCCTCCAGCAAAGCTGCAGTGCATTGAGCAAACCAGTAAACACAGCGATAGGGGACAGCTCCAGAAAACCTCTGAAAATAAACATGGAGGCAGAGGAGCCAGAATTGTTCCAAATATGCAGTGGGAAATCAAGGACGAATAGTGACTGGCAGGGGGTTTGTGGCAGAAATGGCTGTAAAACCTGAATAAGAGAGTTTTCACTCCTTCCCTGATGAGGAGAGGTTTTCCCATTGCGTTGTGGCAAACTGGGATTCTCTGGGATGGGAATGCTGCAGAGGGCAGTGCTGGCAGCAGCACCATGAGCCCCGGCTCTGGCTGTGCTATCCCAGCTCAAACTGAACCCCAGGAGCTGGGATTGATCCGTGTGTGCTGGCAGGAGCTGACAGGGAAAAAAGGGAGGTCGCTGAAGGGCTCTCAGCTCACAGGGTTGGACACTTGGGCTGTGTTGCATTTCTCTGAGTTGAGCTCGTTCTGAAAGATGAATTACTGTGCTTTGTCCTCCCCTACACACCTCCCTTGCCTGAAGCTGCAATCCTTTGGCAAACAAGACATTTCCCTTTGGTATTGCACCAGAATTCTCTGAATAAAAAGAGAAAAAATCAGAAATGTTTCAGTGTTTGGCAGAAAGTTTATACAATTCTTGCCCATTCTGTCGTTTTTTCTTACTCTTCAGGTTGCGCACAGCTGTTCCATAGTTTGATAACCGTACTGAAATTAAGTGATCTTGGTTTATTAGTAACACCTTTCCTTGACTAGGAGATTTTAAAGTGACAGAGAAAGGATGGGCCAGGGCTGCTGCTCCATGGTAATTTGACAGCTTCATCCTTTGGAAGCTCTGCGATGGCTGTCCACGTTTTAAACCCTGCTGGATGTAAAGATATTTATGCCAAAAGGCTTTTGCTCTCTGGGCAGTCCTACCTTCACTCCTCCTGCAGGCTGGCAGTGACCCAGAGGTGCTTGCAGGAAGGGCCCATAGAGCCAGTGAAAAAAAGGCTTTTAAACCCCTTTTCGCTCATTTTAGAGTGAGCTGTGTTTTCCTTGGAACTATAAACATGCGGATCAGAATAAGGCAGAAATAGCTGTTATTGCATTGAAAATATTATAGGGGATTATGAGTCCTTTTTTCCCCCTCATTAAACATATATTTAAAAATTGTTAATACAATAAATCTATTTTCCAAAACATCATAGCGTGCCATGGAGGAGTCTGAGGAGTTTAGTGTGATCTAGGGATTTCTACCTGAGAGGCATGAAAAAAAAAATTGTGAAAGAGCTCTATTATAAAATACCACAATTCTCTTAGAAATAAACCAATATTATAACTTTATTCTAATAAATATGGAAGAAAAAATTTAATGATGGTATTCTTATTTATTCATCTCTCTCTATTCTAATGCAGTCTGAATGAGAGTATTCGTCTGGAGAGTTGAATATTTTTTAAATTGCAGCACTTTGAATTACTGATATGTGCAAATTACAATAAAAAAGGGATGAAGAATGGTAGTTAGACAACGTAAATGATGCAGTAAGTTCTGCTCCATTACTTTATCTGAGTTAGGATAGGGAACTGTTTAGTTGTTAGGATCTGCTCCACTGTCATATTATTCATTGTTGTTTTGCAATCTCTTCAAATATCTTCAACAGTTATTGTAGGAATTCATTAAGGACCAGGAACAACGAGGCATTTACTGCTCCTAATGATGAGCAGCAGAATATTTTCATGGATGTTTTTGCCTCAGAAAAACCTTAACCAGGGTAGCTGAGCCTGACCTGTGATGGCTTTTTTTTCCTAGGGCTGGTGCAAGGTAATTCAGTGTTAGGTGGCTGATTTGTAATATTGCTTTTCCATTAGTTAGCTGTTTCATTAGATAAGTGCTTTCCTGTTTAGGGAGCTACATGTACTACTTTTGTTTAATTTGGTGGGCTTGGGGTTTCTTAAGTCTGCATGTTCCAAGGTTGCATTTCCCACAGGGGAAGGAAATCTGTGGATTTTTTCTTGCTGTCATTAATGTGAAGTTTGTATGAGTAACATCACCAATGATCTTAGACAAAAGAGAAGTTATGTGGGAGCAGGTTTCCATGAGTCACTGTTAAACCGTTGCTAGAATTTGTCATTTCCTAAGTGGTAAAAGGGCTACAAACCAGAGTGTCAGTCGTCTGCTTGAGATTTACAGGTGATTCTGCTGCTCAGTTCACTGAAACCATGATCTTCCTCCAGAAATAAGGGAAGACACTGTCCTTGTTTAGATTGTGCTTAATCACTGCTGCAGGTGATTTTTGTATTTATTTGGGCAGCTAAAGTTACTGTCTCAAAGCAGATTCAGGAGCATCAGGCTCACTGAAATCAAATAGGACATTTTGAAAACAAGAGGCAGACTCCTAACATGAGGGTTTTTTTGAAATATCACTGTAGATTATTGCAAATGATAACTCTGTAGCTAAAATTAACATTGCAGTATTCCCTTGGCTGTATATACATCTACAGGTAAAGAAATATCTTAGCAATTTCATAATTTCTCCTTTCTCTCTTTTAAGGATTCAGTCCCTGTTTCTTTCTGATGGATTCTTCTGTGAACTTTCTAAATTCTCCATCTTTTTAAGGGGTTTTGAGTTAACCAAGTAAAAACCTTAGGGGTTAAATACAGCCTGGCCTCAGCCTGTGAATTTACTGTACATAGCAGCCTGTTTTCTGACACCCCTGAGATATTTCCTCCATGAACATTGCAGTGCAGACATTTTCTTATTCAGACATTATGAGCATTTCCACACGCATGTAAACACCCAAAATACTTCCACTGGCAATTGTTTGCACTCTGGATATTCTCCAGATTGCAGCATTAAGGGGCTTTTGATCAAGTTCATTTCCACAGCTCTGTGGCATTTAAGAAATATCAAGTCCCAATATTCCTGTGAGATTAGTATGTGCTATTATCTCTTTATTACAGAAGGGGAAGCCAAAAAATTGAGCAGCCTGAGTGATGTGCCAGGAGAAGGACTATAGCACAGCTCGGATTTGAATTCATGTTTCTCAAATCCCAAATCATTGCCTACATTCTTGGGCCATCTTTCCTCTGCTCTCCCTCTAATCCAGTAACTTTTATTGTTAATGATTTTTTCATTTAACACTGAAAAAGACCGTATAATTTCAGGCTCCATCCTGTCTCATAAAAATTTGAAATTTTTTCCTTAAGAAAATCCTGCAATTATTAAATGTGTATGGAAAGTGTGTGATATGCAAAGTCCTATCAGCACAGGGCAAAGCTAATTGAAATCTGACATTCCTGGTGATGAACTGGGTCATGTCAAGGGTGTCACCATGCTTTAATGAAGATATACACTCCATCCTCTTTTCTTTGAACAGCTTACAGACTTCTGAAACTTTTTCTGGTAATGCTAATTATGCAAAGTGGAGGTACATCCACGGCAGGCGCTTGGGCTGTTCAGGACAGCAAATTTTCACCGTGGCCAGGCTGTGCTGAGTTTTGGGGTGTGCTGCTGCAGGAATCACTGCTGCTGCCACGGTGAGTGCTGCTCCACCCTGGGTGCAGCTGCAGCCTGAGCGTGGCTGGGGCAGGTGGGGCTGGCCAGGGATGGGGACAGGGACAGGGACAGCCCTGAGCCCCAGCAGTGCACTCAGGGTGAAAACGTGCTCACTCAGGGTGAAAGTGTGGTCCCTCAGGATAAAATTGTGGTCACTCAGGGCTGTGCTCAGAGGGGAATCGCTGTCCCTGCACACGGAGCATTCCCAGTCCATCTAATGCCACTCTAGATGGCTTTCTGTGCCCTGCTCTGAGGTCCTGCTGAGCCTCCCTGGGCACAGGTGTGACAGGGAGTGCCTTTACCCTTACTGCTCATGGAAATGAACAGGAGCATTGGATTGCGAGAATTGTTTAGAGGTGGGATAATTTAATTTCCTTTCTGTCCCACTATTACATCTGAGGTTAGTTACTGAGTGCACAAGCCTGTGTTGCAGTGTAATTCCTGTGTAGCATGGGCACAACCAGTAAACAACATCCTTTGTGGGAATTTTTACTGCTCCTGGAAGATGTGTTAGAAATCATATAACTGATAGGTCTTTAAAATTTGAGTATGGGGTGGCATTTGGAAAATGCATCTCCAGTGAGGAAGGAGAGCTCTGGGAAGTAAGAACAGACCTGTTGATGTAAAATGAAAAGTTTATCCTCATTCCACATCGTTTAAGAAATTTAAATAGGTGAAACAACATGAATTTGGCAAAGTAGATTTGTATTTGGCAGCGTTTGCTTTTCCTTCAGGACTATTTAATTTCAGAAACTGAGATGCACCTCCCAGAACTGCTTCTGACTGTGGACCTTTCTGGGAGCTCACTGCACTGTGGGAGCATTCTAGAGCTTATCACTGGTATTTAGAAATTTGGGATTTCTCACCAATATTTAACCTTTTATCTTTTACGCTATTGAAATATGTTTGCATCTGTTACTGCATTAACGAGAGCAGTTCGTCTGTGACTTACCAAAAACCAAAATCAGGGCAGATTTGGGCAGATGGGTCAAAGAACAGAGTTCTTGTCTGTGTGTGCAGAAGGAGGGCTGTGTCCCCTCCTAAATTCTTGTGCAGCCCCAGCCCACTGGCTGAGGAGAGAGAGTGAGGAGAAGGAAGAGAAAAGAAATAATAAAGCAAATCTTGACGCTGTGCAAACACTGCTCAGCCATAGCCTGACAATAGCAATAACAGTTACCAGCACTGGTTTAGTCACAAATCCAAAATACAGCCCCACATGGGCTGCAGCGATGAAACTTAACCCTACCCCTGCCAAACCCTATAAAACTCCTGCTTTTCTTTGCTGTGAAGTTTCTCCTTTCCTCATCTGCACCCCAGAGGAACTGTTTTATGAGCACACCTAGAAAAGAGAGGAGGAACACTGGAAGGGTGGTGGTGTTGTTTGTTTGAGAGTTTGTTTTTGTGGTGGTTTTTTCCCTTATCTTGAAGGATAGTTTGCACAGCTAAATGACACAGTTATAAAAAATATATATATATTGGGCCTACACTGAGAAAAGAATTGATCTCAAATCCTTCGCAAATTATGTTTTTATCAAGACCAAGATGTTGTGTGCTATTGATTTTTAGATCTGCACAGCCTACAAGTAATAGAAGTTGCAGAGACAAAATAATTTAAGATGGTTTTCTGTCTTTAGTGTAAGCCAGGTTGGGATATTGAAGTACAAATCAATTGCTTTGCCACTCAGATTCCTTGAAAGCCAAAAGAAAATTTCAGCATGAGCTATGGTTTCCAAATGTTTGTATTTTCTGGTTCCAAGTCTTTTCCTGCAGGCAATAGGCCTTGTTTTGTCTGACAAGCTTTTTTGGACCTTGGTCTCTGGTAGTTCAACAGGGAGCTGTAAAGAAAAGCATGCAGGAGACAGGAGCACCATGGATGAAACCTAGCAGCAAAAATGGGAAGTAGAATTATGCAAAAATCTCGTGCAAATAGCAAGATCTGCAGAAGATTCAATCCGAAGGTAGAGGGGAAATGATGAAGAGGCAGAAGTCCCATCTCTGGGACTGGTCTCTACTCTGCTGATCACACTTTGAGGAGATCAGTTCTACTGCTGAAACAGTTGAATTATCTGGCAATTGGAGCTGGATGGATCAGGGCAGAATCAGCTTCATGGAGGTGTCTTTGTCATCAAGGCAGAAATTCTGAAAACATGAATCATAGGGCTTCAAATAACACTCACCTGGAGAAATAAAACAATGATGAGAGCTAATAAGACAATAAAGCCACTAAAACTAATGAAAGCAGATAGTACACAAGTGATTTTATGGCAGCTCAGTACAGGTTCCTATGACTGACTCAGGAATGTTTATTGAAGGAATGTGGTCAGGAGGATATAGATTTACAAGCGACAGGTATGCTCAGAACAGCACACTCTGTGTTTGATAAGCTGTGGATAAAAACCACTGTTTTAACTTGATGTTTAACTACCACAGGAAAGCTGCATTTGCATAACTTGATGAATAATATTGGGGTTGGGTTTTTCTTGAGCTTTGTTGGGTACCAGAGGGAGAGAGCAGAAACATTCTTCAGAGAGTACTTTTAAAGCAGCTCTAAAGTTCACTTGTTGAAACGCTAAAAATATTTTGTACCAACTGATGTGCAGTTAAATGAAATAGACTGATTCTCTGTAGGTTTCAGGGTATTTGTATCATCATCTAATTTTCCCTGAAAGACATTTTGATGTAATAGGAGACAACTTTTTCATGATTCATATTCTTAAAGAAAATGGCCCATATTTAAATTGACTGTGGCTCTGTCTCCAGATGTCAATAAATTCTTTCTTTCAGAACACTGGTCCCAAATGCAGATCCCTGTAAACAGCCCCCTCACTAATGCTCCTTCCTGGTATCCAAACACTGCCTCCGTGGTTTCTTGGGACACCTTTTTCATTGTTCAGACTGGGGAAATTATCCCAAGCACTGTTTTGTCTGCACCCTCTGGAGATCTGATCAGTCTGTCCCAGGCACACTCCTCTTCCTCTTCCTTCTGTTCCATCCCACTTTTTCTGCTTGGGGGATGTTCATCCTGCTTCCCTCAGATCTGGGAATGAGGTCCTCCATGGATTCATTTTGTATTCCAGATGGAGATTTTGTCCCTTCCTTTATGGGCTCGCTGGGTTCGATGCTGAAGGAACAGAGGGGAGAAAAACAACATAGTTCTTTCATCGCTAATAGTGCAGGATGGAAAGAATAAAAGCCCTAAAATGTACGGAAAGGCCATGTGCGAATATTCAAACCTGAAACATAAGCCCAATTCCAAGGACTAATTTTCTCTGCAGCAAAGCTGGGAAGGTTCTCATGCAAAGGTCCATTCCTTATGGGGGTGGATTAGCTGCTTGAACTGCAATATCAGTGGAACACCTGGAAAAACACCGGGCTGAACTGGAAGGCAAAACCCACTTATGACACAGTTATCCAAGAAATCACAGAGAATGGAATCGAGATCTCCCAGTCCTGCCTGTGGCAGGCACAGTCACTGCTGATAAAAGGACATGTGGTGCAGAGAGCAGATGTAGGTTTTGCTGAGGGAGGAGGAGTGGGATTCACTGGAAAAACAAGGAGGGCAGGGGGAAAATGCAGCCAGAAGCAGAAGAGAGCAGCAGCCTGAGACATACTTTGTCATGGAGACTGGAAATTGGGACGTGCATCTCAGCACAGAGAGGAGAAGTGATGGGAGGTGTTGGGAGCACATCCGTGAACCAGGAGGCTGAAGTGTAATGAATCCACTGGACCTGTCAGTATTTCACTGGAATGAATAAATGGTGAATTTTTACAGGGAAGGGGATTGATGGAGGGAAGTCCATGGGAATCTACAGTGTTCAGTTTGTAAAAGGGACAAAACAGTGACGCATATTTCTGTTGAGACAGGATTGTTCCAGGCAGGCAGAACTAAAACTGACTGGGAAAGTGCAGAAAGCTGAAGGATTAAGTGCCAAAATAAAATTCACTTTGAGGATTTTATAATAGATGGAAATCTTTCCTTGATGAGGGCGTGCGTGACTATTATTGCTCAGAAGTGTTTTTTTGGAAACATCAGATGGAGTTCTCAGCAGCATTAGTTCGATGCTTGACAGCTGTCAGAAAAAGCAAATTGAATATTTAGCAACTTTGAGAGAAGGCATTCAACACAGAAAACACAGGCCTGGCTCTGCTGGGGAGGGAGTTGGTTTTACACGTGCTGCTGTACGCAGATTTTGGTTGCCCTGTGTCTCACAGAGTGTGGTCCAGGGGAAGGTGGAAGGAATGACCAGAGGCGTGGAGGAGCTGCTGTGCAGGGGAAATGTGGAATACATGGTACAGCCCTTTCCCTGGGGAAAGGATTGACAGATGAGTGAAACGGGAGAAAAGGATAGGTTGGAATCATTATTGATATTGATTTGAATATTGATGTTCTAATGATATGACTCATAAGGCAGGGATTATGGACTCAGTGACTCATGAAAACGTGGCTCTTTTCATGCTGTCTAATGCTGTTCTACAGCTTTTCCACTGGCTAGCTCAGATGCAAAAAATAAATGCAAGTTAACAATAATAGTCTAAATTAACGTGTGGTATTTCTTACATAACAAAATGCAGGATGTCTCTCTGCAGATTACTGTGAGCAACGCTGGTGCTTGTATTCTTTCATAAATGTCTAAAGGTGATTGTTGTTGGACAGAATATTTCATTTTGACTGATGCAATCCAGTTGAAACAGCTCCTCTGATGTATGGCATTAGAAATGTATTGATGAATCTGGTGTGTGGCTCTTGGTTATGTTATTTTTGTGTACATAAATTGGGTGTCTGTAAATACATAATGGAAAATTTAAAGACAGGAATCAGCATTTATGATATTCAGTGGCTTTTAAAATGTATTTGTTGAATAATGATGAAAGAATACTATTTAAATCTTTTAAAGCAGTAGTTTTCCTTGAAAGCCATTTTCTATTGAATTGAATTGGATCACATTTTTTTAGATCCCAAAATGTTTTATTGATCTGTTTAGGGAGAAAGTCAGTGCCTTGGCTTTCAGGTAAACCTCATCCCAGGGTCCTGTAATGTGGGATGCACTTTCACTTTCACTCAGCTTTGATACTTAGCTATCCAGTCCTCCTTTTTTTTTTTTTTTTTTGATTAATGGTAGAAAAAAAATCCATATTTTGTAGTAAGCAGCTCCCAATGATGCTGTAAGCCAGCTGCTTTTCCAGGCAGTGCTGGTGGGAAGGGAAATGTTTTCAAACCGAGTGGTTTCTGGTTGTTGCTGGCAGTTCTCATGCCCCCAGGAGCAAACCTGGTACGTTTTGTAGATCCCCTTCTGTGTTCCTGCGGCCTCTGAGGAGAGTTTCATTACTTCAATTATAAGTCCAAGACTGGAAAAACCATTAAAATATATCATAGTCAGACAACTCTTCCAGTTATTTGAATTTGTGTTTTTAATGACCTTATAATTTAAGTGTTTGCTCGGCCAAAGATCGAGGAGTGGTCAGCTTGGTGTCTGTGTGGGGATGGGCTTTTCTTTTTAATCTCCAGCCTAAATCAACTTTCTCTCTCTTCTGCTGCCCAGAGCAGTTGTGACCTAAGATGGGCTGACACTGTTTGGTGGATATAATGAATATAATAATATGATCAAAAAGAAGTATCATTAATTTGATAGTATGCTACAGGCCACAGTGTTTATTTGCTGCTTTTTTTCCAGCATCCCTAAGTTCAGCTGAACACAGAGAAGGCAGTTTTTCATTCATTTTTGGAGTAAATTTGGGTATTTATACAATGGAGAAACACTGGAGAAAAAGCCATTTACATAAGAATTCAGGAGCAAATGAAACAAAGCTAACTGCATCCTCATTATTCTATCTGAATGCAGCGTGCCAGCCAGCTCTGCGATTTGGTGGAAGGCCTTATTAATGACTCCTAAATGAGCAGACTTCGGGATGGTGATATTATCTGTGATGCATTATTGAATCAACAGAAATAAACCTGCTGTCATTAGCCTAATTATTTAGATATGCTGGAAGATAATGACTATTTTAAGTGCAAATAAGCTGCAGTTAGCAAGCAAGTAGCCAAATAAATAAGTGAGGTGGGATAGCAAGGGATTGACTCACCGGAGCAGGGAGGGAAACTGGAGAAATGCAAAGATTTATTAAAGAAAAACCCTCAGGATGCCATTTCTCACTGCTCCAAGTACATCGGAGGGCAAAGCGCTGCTCCCCGAGTAGATAAGTGTGATATTGTTTATTGGATTTTAGGTGTTTTTTTTAATTTGAACTCTCCTGCTTTGCTGGAACATCTGTCTGAAGTGAACTCTGAGCCTGTGCTCGATCAGCTTTGCCAGTGGTTATTGGTGCATCTGGGAGTGCTGCAATTACCAGATGGGCTGGCTGGGCTCAGCAGCACCAGCTCTCTGGGATTTGGCTGCTCTGCTGCCCTTTAGTGCGACAACCTGGGACTAGAAATCAGTGCCCATAAGGTAAAATAACTCTTCCTGTTATGAGATAGTGGGGGAAGGGAAAAAAAAAAAGAGAGAGAGAAGGAAACTAAACTGACTTCCTGAAAAATACTTGTCAACTGTAGTTGAATAACAGCTAATTTGAATGTCAAGTTTTCTCATTAATCCCTTGATTAAAATAATTTCCTTTTTATAGCCAAAATACTTGCATAAATATAGAAAATAGAATAATGTAGAAGTTATATTTAAAACCTTTTTTCTGAGGTTAGATGTGTTTGTAATTAAGTCTGTCTGTCAGAAGAAAATAAGGGTTTTACAGGCATCTCCTCCTAGTTTTATGCGGGAGTCTGTCTTCATGCATCATTTTTCCTCCATTAGCTCTAAAATAAGGAAAAAGCAGGTTTTTTGTGTGTTGCTTTGGGTTGTCGTTGAGGTTTTTTCTTGGTATCAATGTAAAACTAGTGAAAAGAGTTCTTTCTGATAGTAGGAAGCCTGTGTTGTATAACAGAAGAAACTTTAGAATTAAATATTCTTTTAGTGTCTGTGACTTCACGGTTCGCTGATAAATTCACTATTCTATTTCATTATGGATTGTGTGACTTTTGATATCTGCAAGACTTTATGCGATTTCATCCTAGTTCTATTTTAAGTGATTGCAGAGTGGAAGATCCTCTGAGCGAGGGGTAAAGGGGAGTCCTTTGCTCTGAGTGCTCTCAAAGAGACAGAGAAAGCCCAGCTCCAGAACCCAAACAGAAACCAAGGCTCCTGCAGCTCGGCTGAAGGTTTCTCCTCAGTGGCATAACTCTCCTGTTAATTCTCAGTTCAAAATCATCTCCTGTGAGCGTTTACAACCCATTAGAATTCATCATCTATTACATTTAGAGCACAAGACTTACGTGGTGTGAGTACATTTACTTTCCCATGCTTCTTGTAGGGTTATTATCTAAGGATTTTTTAAACTGCTTTTTCTGCTCTTTCTGAAATTCATTTAGAAAGTCCTGTCTGCCATTTTCATATGAGAAACGCTAAATATGTTTCAAGCAGAAAAGCGCTGTGCTCTCCACCTTTAGTTGCTGACAGGTGCTCGCAGGCTACAATTGTTGTTTGTTTTTAATGAGGTCAGAGGATCAGTTGTTGAGCCAGGGAGAGTTTCTGTTGTAGCAACATCAGAGAAGAATTAAAATGCTGATAACTTCAGGACTTTCTCAAGTCTGGTGTTTACAATTCGATGGTGTTGAACATACTGAGATGGATGTGGTGATTTGTACTTCATCTTGCATTTCAGTGGCTTTAGTTGCTCATGCTTTGGCATAAAAGGTAAATTAAATGGAATTTCAGCTGAGCGAGTTGCATGTGTCTTGATACCAGAGCAGTTTTCTTTCTGGAAAAGTTTAACCTCTCTGCTCATGAATGCAACAAAATCAGAATGCTCAAAATGTACCAAAGAGAAAACACTGCCCAGAGTCCTTATGAATCCATTCTGAGGTTGATTAATGTTTCATGGAGTTTATTTACAATATGTATAATAGAATTTTGCATAATTCAAAAGCATGCTATTTGATCTTGCAGCATTTATTGAACTAAGAGTTTTTATAAAATGCATAAACAAATATATCAAACCGGTGGTGGAAGTACTCCAGGGTAAAGTACATCAGCTGTCTGAGAACTCTCTCTAAAGTGCTACTCGAGATTCTCAGCGTGCAAATGCCCTGTACACAGTGAGCCTTTAAAACACATTTTCATATTTCAAGTGATTCCTCGATCCTAGAGTACAAAAAATATTTTTTTTGGAGTTATAATGATTGGAGGCAGTAGGGCATAAATAGGCACTGCATGAAGATTTATGCAAGTCCTCGGTACAGCCTGGTTCTTGGGGGGTTATTCTTGCAGACCTACAGTTTGAAATTCAGTTTTTTGGGAGTCTCTCACACTTCCCCTGCATGGGGGCTGTAGGGTGTCATCAAACACATTCCAGAAGGAGCCTTCATCCACACAGAGAAACACGGATTTTCCCAGTACTTTCTGTGGTATCATTTTCTTGATTATCCTTGGTCCTGGTGTGTCTGGTTCTGTTAGGGACATTGTTCATGTGAAGGGAGCCTGCAGCAAACCCATCTGCAAGGGCAGTGGACTGAGCTTGTAATAACTGAAATAGATCTTGAGACAGAATTTTCCTGTCCAGGTTTTTCCTTTTTCTTTAATTTCAGATTTTTCTTTGTTTAGTTAATGACATGTAATCATTGCAGCAGCCTGTGAAACAAGCATTGTAACATCTGCACGTTATTCACAAGCCATTGTTGCTGCATGGAGAAGAGAAAAAAATCTGCTACTGACTTTTCCCACCTCCCAGTCTGGCACAGGGCTGGTGGACAGGAGATGACAGAACAGAAAGCAACCTTAGAAAAGCTGATAATTGGTAATGGGAAGTTAGATTCAAACTTGGATTAATTTGCCAATCTCAGCTCTTTGGCTGCTGCTGCTTTTAAAAGTTTTGGAAGTCTGATTTATGTGTGGGGTTTTGTGTGGTGTTTTCTTTGCCTGCCAAGTTTTCCCAAATGTCACGGGTTTATTTCACATCACATCCAGCCTCCCTGGCTCATCCAGTGTTTTTGTCAGGGAATATCTCTGTGGTGCTGTGGGCACGAAGCAAGCAAAACCAAAATGAAAAATGAGTTATTTGTTTTTGTCATTTGAAAGTTATTTAAGAATTGCATTGCCTGGAAGAGGAACAGCAGAACTAGCAATTAGTCAGTTTTCTTCTTGCTGTGTAGAATTCTGTAATATGACATCTCCAAGTATCATCGTTCTGTGATGATATGGGGACAGTGACAAATTATTTTAATTTTATAAGTTCCAAACCTATGTTTTGTTGTTGTTTTTTTTTTTATTAACCCTTTAAGGCCTCTCATTCAGCAGCAGTGTGGAGGCTTGCATGTAAAAACAGAAGGAGGCCCCACACAGACCCCAAATCTTCCAATTGAATGGTTATAGAGCTCGCTCTGTGACTGTCCCCTGCTTCAGGGAGGGTGTTGAGGAAGGAGTCACTTACAGGTGTTTTTCAGGAAGAATAGGCTTTAAATGTAAACTCTGGTTGTGCCACTAGAATCGTGATTTACAGAAATTACAGAATCGTAGAAGGGTTTGGGTTGGAAGAGGCTCAGAGCTCCCACCCCTGCCATGGGCAGAGACACCTTCCACTATCCCAGGGTGCTCCAAGCTCCATCCAACCTGGCCTTGAGCACTTCCAGAGATCCAGGGGCAGCCACAGCTTCTCTGGGCACCCTGTGCCTCCCGCCCTCACTGTGGGATGGTGTTTTCTGTAAAACTAATAAGAAAATGCAGCTGAGGATGGTGGATTAAGGAGGAACCACAAATGTAGTGAAAAAAATCAGTGATATTACTGGAAAAGTAAAAGAAAAACTGTCTATTGGAATGTGAAAGGAGGCAGCAGTGTGCCTGCGTGGCAGAGAAGCTGGGTGCTGTGCTGGGCTGCTGGAGGAGCGTTGCTGGCACACTGAGTGGGTCCTCCTGCCTGCTGGGCACTGGGGAGGCCACGCTGGAGTTCTGGGGCCAGCCTGGCCTCCCCAGTACAAGGGAGATGTGGCACTGCTTCACCTGGAGAGGAGGAGGCTCAGGGAGACCCTGCTCAATGTCCCTGAGTCCCTGGGATGGGGTGCCAGGACCTTCCAGCAGTGCCTGGTGACAGAACGAGAGGCACTGGGCACAAACTGGCACCGGGGCGTTCCCTCTGCTCAGGAGACATTTCCCACCGTGGGGCTGGCTGAGCCTCAGGGCTGCTTACCTGGGGAGATCTGGGCTGCTTACCTGGGCAGGTCTGGGCTCTGGACTGTGCCACAGCTGGCTGGACATTGTCCTGGGCAGCTCTAGGTGTCCCTGCTTGGTGTCCAGAGGTCCTGTCCATCCTCAGCAGCCTGAGGTTAATTGTGAACCAGTGGCAATGTTACAGGTTCATGGAACTCCTTCAGGCCTCAGCCTCTTCCTGCAGCACCTTTAAACACTTCAGCAGAGATGCAAGAAGAGAAAAGGAGAGAATATTATTTTACAGGGAGCAGTGATTGACATAATTAAATTAGCTAAGATCATGCCCTTTCATTTATATCAGCCACTGCTCAGTGTGATGTCCAAGCATTTCAGGCTCCTACATGTTGATGTGTGTAGATAACATCTGTGCCACAAGAGTTAGGGAATTTTGTCTTTTCCTTGTGTGAAGGATGAACTTGGAATTTAAATAAGCAGAAAATATCCTAAGCCAGACAACAAATGCACCATGAACCTCCTAATAGCAAACATCATTTAGTGCCAGGGAGAGGTTTTCTCTGTTGGAGATCTTGAAAAAAGTCAAAAAATGAATTAGCCCTACTCTATCAAGGACAGCAGAAATAACATTTGAACCTGTCTTGGAGCGATGGAATGGAGTAGTGAAATCTCAAGGTGCCCTTATTTAAACACTTGTCTCAAGACAAGGTTTAGGATTCTCTTGGAAATTTGCATTGTCAGCTGAATGCATTGAAAAGATAACATTCCCATGCACAACTGAGCAGGATATGAACTGGTTTTTTATCTACAAAAAACCCCAATCAACTGCAAACAAAAAAACCCCACAGCCCAAAAAAATGTGATCACTGTAGCCCAATGTAGCCAAACTGATGAGTTCTTTGCTTTTCCTTCTTTTTACCTACCCTCCTTGCCAGCAACACTTCTCTGAAGAAGGATTTTCACTCTGCTGCTTTCCTTGCTGTGCTAATCACCTGTATCTGAAAATACATCTTCAGAATTGTTTTACTGTGACAGGTCAGCAGATAAAAGCTGGATACCAGGGGGTAAATGCACTCACTAATAGACTTTCTTTCTGTAACCTAAGCAATATTCCAGAAAAAAAACTTGGGTCATCACTGGTGTTAGGTTTGAAAATATTACTGGAAAATGAAGTCCTGTACTTTGTTGCTGGAGACAAGATTGTTTTTGGTTTTTTTTTTGTCTTAGGTTCTGCTTTTCCTGTCTCTCAGTTAATTTATGTGATAATTACCACCACAGTTGACTGACCAAAATCTTTAATGATAAAACTGTAGGAGCCGAGGCACCATGGTGGGAGTGAGCTATTAGTGCCTGCACGTGTGAGACACACAGAGTGCTTTGCCTTCCCCTCTTCCCTTTGTCACAGAGCTGGGCACTGGAAATTCAGGTGCCACAAAACTCTGCCTGCTCCTCCATTCGAGGTGGGGCTGGTTTTTGTGCACTTCCATCCTGCTGATCCCGCCAGTTTCTGCAGCATCACACCCTCCAAATGGGAGTCAGAGCTTTGCAAATAGGGGCTGCTCTGCTGCAGGGCACGCTGAGTTATGCTGATGTGCACAAAAGGCAGGGTTGGCCGTATTTCCATCTTTTTCACACTTGATGGCTTATGGTCTAGCAGTGCTGTGCTATATATTATCTGTAAAAGGTGATTTCCCAGGTTGGACTTAAGAATTACTGAATTATTGATGCATTTTAAGCATGCATTAATGGCTTGGATGTGAATTTCTATATTTAACATAACCACTAATAATCTGGGCCTGCTTAGGATAGAGTGTGGTCAATTATTTTTCCCATTATCTCATATTTGTTTCAGTAAAAACATGATTTATAGTCATCTGATTTATTGAAATATGGGGTTTTTTTGGCAATTTCAGTATTGTAGAACAGAATGTGTATATTAATTTCCATGACCTAAGGATGACTTGAATCAAAATGTTGTCCTTGCTAATAGCTGAATGTCTGCACAGCAAAAAAGCCCTCAAAAGGATCTTCGAAATTATTGAGCCATTGGTTGTTTCAGAGCAGTAATATCACAGCTTCAACAAAAACATTTTTCACTGTGGAGCCTGGATCTAAAGCATCCAGGATCTCCCAGAGTTTTCTACTGGAGCTTAAATAATACTCTTGGTAATAAAATCCTGGAATACACAGGGACATAAAAATAATATTGTTTTTACTGTTGGCTGGATCAGGCAGCTTCTCTGACTGGAAATTAATTAGGTTTTGTAGAGTTAGTTTTGTTTGCATCAGCTGGACCTAAAATGTGATGAGCTGGGCAACTGTGGGACCACTGTGACCAACATTTAGGGATGCAAAAGCAGTGCTGGGGAGAGCCCTGCGTGGGCAGCCCTGCTGCCTGGGTACCCCTCTGTCCAAGGCACTGCCTTGGGATCTCACACAGCTTTAGGGAATCAGGGAGGAGCTGCTGCAGCCTCCTACCCACTCTAGGCCTTTTCTGCTTAAGAAAAAAAAAATAAAAGAGACCTTGAAATTCTGATTTTACACAGCCAGTGAGGGACTAGGAAATCGATTGGCAATGCTGATATCAACTTCAGTTTGCTTTTAAAATCAACAGTCTATTTCCAGCAGCCAGTGCACGATAGCCAAGGTTTCAAAAGCAGAGTGCCAGAAGGATTCTCGTGCCCAGGCCAACGACAGGGAGAGCTTTCTTTGAGACACTTCACGAGACAAGTGGTTTCCCTGGCATCAGTGTTTGTACTGATGCCAGAAGCCTTTCTGTGACAACAAGGCATGAAATTTCCCTCCAGCCTGGCATCTGGCTGGATTTGCTCAGTGTGGTTAAATAACACAAAGTGATTTTCAACAAGTTTAACGCACCTTATCTCGTTGATATCCTCTAGGACCACTCTGATACCCTTTACTGCTTCTAAGTGATTTTTTTTCCCCCTTGTGTGAAAAAATAGCACTTCACTCTTAATGAAACACTGCTCTGTCGCTGAGGATGGGATGTTGGCTTGTGGAACCAGACTCCAATGTGTAAAGCTAAGGGAGAGATGAGCTCTTTCAACATTCCCTGGAGAACTACTGCTCTGAATGTAGGCTGCAGGCAATAAAAGTTGGTGTGTATCATTTTGGACAGTAGAGGAGGGAAAACCCCCTTTGATTTCTTTTATTCTTGGAGCAGTGATTATAGGGGTGCTCAGTCTGTTCTTTAGGGATGCTCCATAAAATGTTGGCACTTCCCAGCTAATTTCTGGTTTTAAAAAACCTTAAAAACCAAAATTAACAAAGCTAGCTCCACCACACCCTACCAAGCCCATCCCCTGCAACTACCAACCTCACTGGCCTTGAGAATAAATCCCCTGCTACAATTTTTAACCAGAAAATGCATTTTACAGTTGCAGCACTTTTACTAAGCTTGAAAATGTGATCCCCACCTCCCATTGCCTGCCTTCTACACACCTGAAGTGTCATTTGAAGGAAGAGATGTAATTTGGTACCTTAGGAAAACATGGTGGTAAGGAGTTGTTTCTGGTACGTTCTTCGTGTTCTCACTGGGGTTGGTGACTTTTAATACTCCTTGTGAGAAAGGCATCAAAGCCTGAGGAGTGAAACAAAGAGAGAGGCAGAGAATTAACTCAATATTGTTAGAGCTGACTTCTACTTGAGGCTGTTTTCACACTTCCTCAGGCAATAAGATTTAAAAAAAAAGTAGTCTCTAACATGAAGCCCACTTCTGGAGTCTGATAAGATAAAGCTAGACAGGCCAGGAAATCTTTATTTCTCTGCAAAGTTATTGGTTCATATCTCATGTCCACAGATTAAAGTAGAAATTGATCTTGCTTTCAGACAAAGAATTTTTACAATGCTGATTGTCAAGCATGGGTTAATTTGCCAAGTTCTCTTCCCTGCTCAGTGAGTGGAGTGGTTTTGTTGTTTGTTTGGTTTTTTTTTTTTCTGGTTTATATGAAAATGTCTTCATTCCGCTTTGAAGTTTTTTTACACATTAACATAAAAACATATACTACAAGTATTTCTTAGCTATGTAGGCACTAATCTAATCTTACCACTTCAGTTTGCAAGATAATGTATTTCCTCTTTCATCACTGAGTTTAGACTTACTCTTTAAAAATAAAAAGGGAAAAAGGAGATAGGAGACAAGACTTTGCTAAGCTGAAAGAACATGAAGAATTTTTTTTCCTCCTTGTCTTCCTAACCATACCTAAGTAATCCTCTGGCAGGAGAGATGCCAGGAAAAAGTGCAGCAATACGTATGTAATGACCTTTGCTATTAAAATTAACATGTGCCTCCTGCACCTGTTCGGAAATGGTTTAACATTCTTCTGCCTGACTTCAGAAACACTGGGTAATTAAACAGTACTTTCAGTGAAGGTCAACTCTGAATTAGTAGTTCATTAAATTATTTGTCATGCTGAATGTTACTCCTGGTCACCAGAAGCAGTGAATTCAAACAAAGAGCAGAGGAATGTCTTTTCTGTGCTCTCCTTGCTGAGGAAATTGGTGTCTGAGCTGTTGGGTCACCCAGCACGAAGGAGCCCTTGTGCCCAGCACAGAAAATCCTTGTTTGCACAGGGATTGGTGGAGGTGGCACACTCAGAAACATCTTGGGAGTGTGCTGCCTGCTCTTGTTTCAGAATATGCATGTAATAGCTCAATTGTCCTCTTCAGGCCCTGGAAAATTAGTTTGTGTTGGCAGGGATTTCTCTTGTAGTGTCACACCTTTTACACCAGCTACAAGGAGGACCCGCACCTTTTTATTGTAATTTTACGTGGTGGTAAAAGTTTGAGACGGAACAAATGATGACTTAGACATGCCCAGATTTAAAGCACCTGCTGAAAAAAACCCAATTATGAAATGGATGATTAAAGCCGACTGTAAATACTGCGGTGTGTCCTGGGATGTGAACCACTTGGCATCAGATTTCCTCGCAAGTGAGAGGCAGCAGTGAATTTCTGTGGCGTTCTGATCTGGCTGTTCCCTCTTGCATTTCCAGCACCGGTCTTCAGCAGCTTTTCACCGAAAGGATGGTGACCAGAGCTTACTGTTCCTCCTCGAGCCTGTAGCATTCAGAGCTGTAACAAAACCAGGAGCAGACACAATGTACAGTCTGTTTTCTACCCAGATTACACATGTTCTGTAGTTCATTTATACCTGAGCAGGGCTTCCATTTAAAATCAGTGGGAATTTGGGATGGAACCTGTGCTAATGCACCCTCAGTTTGATCAGAAACTCTGGCAGGTGTCAGGATGTCCGCTGGTGGCTCTGAGTGCGTGGCAGCGGTCCCAGAGCATGTCCTGCCGTCTGTCTGTCGCTCTGTCCCTGGTGCTGGCTCTGGAGCTGTCCAGCTGCTGCAGGGATGCAGGCAGGAGGCACCGGGGCCTCCCTGTTCTCGTCGTGTGTGCCGGGATTAAAACTGATCCAAACAGCTGTGAGACCTCTGCAATATTTATCAAACTGTCCATATAATGAAACTCTGCCATTGGTAATTGCTGGGAGATTAAACCTTTCCAGAGACACAGGTAGTGAATACTAATGCCCTGCTCTCCAGAGGAGGGGGCGTTGGGAGAGCTGGGGAGAGAAAAAGAAGGAAAATCCTTCACTGTTCAGGGACTGTGGTGCCAGGGAAAACCTCATTATTTGTTCAAGGCACCAGCACAGGATTTTTGTTGGCCAGATGAACCTACAGATGCTCTGTGAGAAAGAATGATTCCAGGACAGTGCCTGTGAAACACTTCAGGTGTGCACCTTGGTCTGCTCTTGAGGGGCTGGACTGGCATTATTCGTTGAACAATTTTTGCTGTGGTATTTACAGAGGGAAGGAAGAAATCTCTGCACTAACGAGCTCCTGAGGCTGTTGCCATCACTCCTAAAGCTGACCCTGACCCCTTTGGTTCCCCACGTGTGTCAGTACAGGTTCTCCCTGCACCTTTCAGTGGGAAGGACAGGGTTATTGCATTATCCTGGCTCTGCCCCTCTGGCTGGAGCGATTTCTGCCGCCAGCCTTTGTTCCCCTGTTGTTCCCTGTTGCTCAGTGTCAGTCCCGGGCTCGGGAGGGGCTGGTGGGATGCAGGAGCTGTGACAGCTGCCCGAGCTGGGATGGGCTCAGGATGGGCTGCCTGCGAATGCCCTGCCCAGAAAATGCGTTAAACAGGGCAGAACAAACAAAGCGTGCATTGCATAGGAAGTTCAGTCTCTTTCCAAAAAGACAGTTTGGGAGAGCAGTCTTGTGTTAACAACCCACGTTACAGCCAGGTCAGGGGGCACAGGAGGGCAGGGTTTTTCCACCAGAGCACAGGGAGGGCTCTGAAGCTTTGAGGTGTGCTTGGGTCAGTGAGCTCTGTCACAACCAACAGAATTCTTTGGAAAGATTGGTAATGCCAGACTTCCAGGGCCAGATTAGGATTTTCCAGTCCGAACTGCAGCGGGATGGAGGCTCTCAGTGCACTCAGAGTGTCCTGGCTGCGCTGCCCACGCCACGTGGGGAATGCCCAGTGGCACGAGGTGGCAGCTGAGGCACAGTTTGCTCTGACACCGTCACCCACAGGGAGGCTGCTCTGGGTGACAACCCCACAACTGCAATCTGTTGCTCTGTACATGAAGAATATAAGGTAGAGATCAAGTGTTGACTCTTTTTCAATGCCCCATGCTAATGTGTAAATTGTAGCATAGTCCAAACCACATGTGCCACTAAATATTTTTTTTATTTATTACTTTCACGTATTGCAAAAATCCCGTGCAGAATAGACAAGGGAATGAGTAAAGAATGCCACATATTTGAACGGGAAGGCCAATAGATGGAGGATACAAATTAACAACTTCTTTCTGTCTGGTTCCTTGAATAAGAATAGTCACATTTTATTAATGTATATTCAGACAAAGATATATCCACACGCTAAATCAAGCGCTTTTGGAAATAGTATTAAAACAAAGTAGAAAAGGGTATTTTAGATGGTCAAGAAAATGGAAACTTCAAAAAATCTTTGCGAGGCTCACTGAAGAGATATGAAATTTTCTGTGGGCTTTGTAAATTTATGTCCATTAGAAACTCCCAAACTCTAAATGACTTCTAAATTATATATCCTGTCAGGGTAAAATAAAAATCCAAGTTTTCATTTATATATATTAAAATTACAGCTGAGATCCATGATTTTATTGTAGTGCCTCAATCCCATTAACATTGAGAGAAGTTAGATATTTAGATATCTTTGTGGAGAAATACTACAAAATGAGGTTTTTAATGGACAATTTAATGAAAGTGGTGCTGTGTGTGCAACAGC
>VZTG01005345.1:92052-107564 GCA_013397845.1 Melanocharis versteri
TTTAATAAAGTGTGTGTGTTTGTGTCAAAAAAAAAAAAAAAAAAAAAAAAAAAAAATAGAAAAAGCAGGCAAACCCCTGGAAAAAATGGAGCAAAGCAGGATAGGAAACAGTTCTGAAGATTTAATATGCTATGAAATCAATTTAGGAAGGGGAAATACTGCGTGAGCAGAGTGAGGAGGACATGGGTGGTTGTGCAGCCTCGTCAGCCCCTCTGTCTCTGGCTGCTGGGGTTAATTGCACCAGGCTGGGGCGTCCTGGCCATCAGCCCTGCAGGGACTGGGCCTGACCTGAGCTGGGATTGCACACCTGCCACTCGCGTCCCACCGCTGCTGCTTGGTGGCTGCGAGGAAAAGGAGAGCAGGCAGCAGCCTGTGAGTGTCAGGTAACATCTGTTACCTGAAAAATCACTCTGCCAACGCCCTGAGTTTTGTACAAATACAACTGCAATACTTCGCGGTATTTTATAGAATGGCCCTGTTTTCTGTGTTATATAAAAATGCAGGCAAAAGGTTTCCTGAAATCTGCTTGATGAAAATGAGGGATATCCTGGCTCTGACAGGCAGCTGGAAGAAATGTTGCTATAGAGAATTTAATCCTCCACTTCTGGGTTTTCTGTTGGTTGCCTGCAAGCCACCACTGGCAGTGAAGCACTGCTGTGATTTCCTGAGCAGCTCTGATGTTCCCCATGTCTTGGACACAGTTTTTACTTAAGGCTGCTGGGAATGCTCTGGTAACAGCTCTGTGCTGTGGAGGGAGAACCAGAAAACTTTGCTGCCAGTAACAGTTGTTGTCTGCAAGGCTAGAGTGAGTCAACATTGGAAAGTACACTTGCTTATGTGATGTTTTTTATGCTTCTGACTGTATTTCTAAATTCCCTGAAAAATGTTCCTTGAAGAAATTTAGGGATTGCCTGGGAAGAAGAAAAGTTGTGCTATGAATTTTTCAGGAAATCTTCTCATGATTAATCTCTGTTTATACTTGAAATCTGTGTCCCCAGACAAATTTTCCCCACGTTAAAGAAACCATTCTGTAGGAAAGAACAGAATTTCTGGACAAGACAGCAAACACACACCTAAAATGGTAATTTAGTTATAATGTTTTTGTGCTGTGCTTACATCTGTGTTTCCAAGAGCTGATTTGATTCTGTAGCAGTTTCTTCTTGGAAAAAACCAGCATGTTTAGGAAGGCATTGACTCATGGCAGAGCTAAAACTGACAACAGTTAAATGGAACTCCTTCCATTAACAATAATGGAGTTCATGTTGGATCATTGTCATGGTTGGAAAGCCTGTCAGGAAAGAAAAAAAAAAGAAGAAAAAGCACTGCACAGCATTGATTTATATGATTTATATGTGGAGAACATGTGTTGCCGATCCCAGCTGGACTATAAAGGGCACAGGCATTCCATTGCCAAGATTTAGGTGCCGTTTGAAAGTATAAAATCAGGCTTTTAGGCAAGGGTTAAAGTTAAATCTTGACAATACACAGAAAATAAAAGGTGTGTAAGGAGAAGAAAGAAAAAGATACTAGGGAGAGGTGAGAAAAAGAATTTCTTTAGCATCAGAAATCCTTTATAGAACAAAAAGAGACACAATAAAATACGTTTAATTCCAAGGGGGTAGTTGATGTCAGGCATTTGTATGGGAGAATTTCTTGTGAATTTTTAGGTTGCATATTGAAAATTCACCAGCTCAGTTGGTGGGAGCATGGTGCTGATATCACCAGGGTCATGGATTTGAGCTGTGTGTAGTTGATGCACTGAAGAGCTGGACTCAGAAATCCCTGTGGGTCCCTTCCAACTCAGAATATCCTGTGAAATCCCTCTCAAAAGTGGCTGTGCTGTGTGGGCAGAAAGGGAATGGTTGAAGCTTAACCTGTAGTGGCTGATGCAAAGAAAACTGCATGAAGAACTTGAGAGCAAAGCAGTATAATATGGCTTGGGCTGCAAGCTGGTGGAAAGTGTGGGCTTGGACTGTGAACAAAAAAATACTTTATTTACAACAAATGGGGTCATTCCCAATGGAAAGATGAAAAGAGACTTATTTTCTCGAGCTCAGCCTGAGATGAGTCCAGGGGTACAAGATACTATGGTTCCAATCTTGACTTTGAATTGGACCCAAGAACAGTAATAAAACCAAAATTGTTCAAATCATTTAAGAAGAAAAATCCCTTCTGTGCTCATGCTCCCTATTTAAATTTCCTTAAAACAGCATTTCCCTCTTCTACCTGTGCTGCTGAGTTTTTAATACATCTATTTAAATGCAAATTTTGACTTTTGGTCTGTAATCACAAAAATGTTTGACACATAAATTTTTATCAGAAATGTAATTTTATAGAGAAGCAGTAATGGAGTGGTAGGCCACAAATACCAGAGTGATGCATTGCTCACCCTATTTCAGTGTGGGGAAGTGCCTGCTCCAGTGTCAGCTGATGGGAACGATTGTTTCCTCAATGCTCGACTTATTGAGATGCATGTGGTGCTCTAGAGAACTTTTTAACTGTACTTGGAGTGTTTGCTTGTGTACCAAAAGCTCCCTGAGGAGCATCATTTCTCTGTGTGCTCTGAATTGCTGGGATGGCAGTCCTGACAGCTGTATCTTCAAGAAGGGAAGGCTTTTTCCCAGTCTAGCATTTTTCTCCTCTTCTCAGTAGTCTATTGCCTGGGTGGGGGGATGTTTTAGCAGCGTGGTGTTGAACCCAGTGCAGGTTGCTCTTTGCTTGCTGCTGAGCGTGTTTGTGTTTCATCTTNTTCTGGGGAAGAACCTTTCCCTGATCTCCAGCCTGAGCCTGCCCTGGCCCAGCTCCAGCCGCTCCCTGGTCCTGTCACTGTCACAGAGCAGAGATTAGTGCTGCCCCTTCACTGTCCCTCGAGATGATGTTGAAGACCACAGGGAGGTCTCCCCTCAGTCTCCTCCAGGCTGAACAGACCAAGTGTCCCCAGCTGCTCCTCATGACTTCCTCCCCTGTCCCTTCCCCATCCTCGTGGCCTCCTCTGGATGCTCGCTGATGGCTTCCTCTGTTCTCTATGCTGGTGCCCCAACCTGCACCCCGAACTCGAGGTGAGGCAGCATTAGGAATCACTATTTTCCAGTTTGTATTGGCTGGTCGGTCACAGGGGCAGAGCAGAACATGGTGCCAGGCATAAAAGGAGTGTTAATGCCAGTCTTGACTTCTGAGGGATCAATAATATCTGCACATACATTCATTTTAAATGTACCCATACAGTGAGCCAAGTCCGTGCCTCCCTGTGGTAGCAGGCTTATATTTACTTAATTCTAGTATTAAGTGAATGTAGGTGACTGCTTCCATTTCACTTATTGTTTAAAATAATTCTTATATTATCATGGCGAGGATCAATATGAAATGTCAGACATTTTATTGTACTTGCAGTTGCAGAAGAGAACACAGCTTGGGTTCTGCACATTCTGCATTTTATGTTCCCTAGATGCCCTGGCATTAATTACATACTTCAGATTCCAAATGACAGAGGATCTGAAGGGCACAGTGCTGCATTTCCATTCTCATCATCTCTATCTATTTTCTGAATTTAGACAGGTTACAAAGTATTACCGAGGACTTGAGCAGTATTGAAGCCATTTAAAAAATAGCGGTAACATATCAAGTGTATCAAATAGTCGGGTTCCTCGCTGTTTGTCAAAGGAAAAGGAATTTGGAGAGGAGGAAAATCTTAGCATTTGAACCAAAAGCTGTTTGACTGCCTCGAGAGTCTGGAGAAATTACTTCTTACACACTCCACTCAGTGGGTTCATTGCTGATTTCCCTGCTCACTGAAATGTCCTGGGGCCTGTTTCATCTCCACTCATCTCTCCTGACTGCGTTTGCTTTGCTCTGCTAAGATCTGTTTATGCACTGCTGCTAAGGCTGCAGTGTGCTGGATCATTAGCTAACTGTTCAAGGTTAACCAACGTTTTGTGCTGAAATGGCTTTTTAGGTAACACCTCTGAAGGTTTTGAAAATACTTGGCATTATCTTACCTAAAACCTGAGATTTGAGTGCAGCCATTGTCATATTTTTAGTGAGATTAGGATTTTGCTCTTTCCCCCTCTCTCTCAGAGTTGTAAACCACATTATTTTTAGTCCATTTCTGCTTTATTCATATGCAAGGCCAACAAATGTCCTGAGCATATCTGTGAAGTGCTTTACTTTTCAAGTGCTTATGCAATTTGCTGGACACTTACGTTTAAATGTTTGCATGTCGAAAAAAATAAGTATTTGTATATTCAAAAATACCACACAAGTGGTTTCCACTCCTTAATCTGGTCAACCCTTTTCCCCTTAAGCACTAAGCAAATTTCATGGTGTAGTCATGCAATTTTTATAATAATTTTGACACTGGAAATTAATTGTAGGCTTGATCAAGA
This sequence comes from Melanocharis versteri, assembly GCA_013397845.1. Lineage (NCBI taxonomy): Eukaryota > Metazoa > Chordata > Aves > Passeriformes > Melanocharitidae > Melanocharis > Melanocharis versteri. The sequence continues at coordinate 96,435 of VZTG01005345.1, forward strand.
TACACGTTCAATGACCCATCTGCACAGACCAGATTTCCTATAGAAGGTTGTGATCAGTGTCAGCCAGTTTCTCTTTATCTGTGCTCGTCCTTTTTTAGGTTTTTATCCATGTTATGTCCTTAGTTTTTGGATATTGTGTTCACCAGTCTGGATCTTGAGAGTTTGTGTCCTCAAGTCATCAAAACTGAGGAATATTTTTCTGCCAGTTCAGAGCAGCACCTGGAGCTACAGGTACAGCATCCCCTGCACCTCCTAAGGTCCAGCAGGATTTTCGGATCATGCATCGTTCCCAGGAGCCTCTCCAGGACACCAGATTTAATACAATTAGACTTCTTGACCCTCCTAGTCATGTTTTGCCTTTTAAATTACCCGATTTTTCAGCTTAACATGTAGTGAACATTTCATTAGTCCTTTTGGTCTTGGTGTATATGTAGACGGGATGGAAGTTGAGGAAACAGACTCACAGTAGCCAAAGCCAAACCAGGGTTATAGCACAGATGAAATTCAGGAAAAGAGAAATCCTAAGGGGAAGAGAGAACTGTTTTAATCAGCAGTTCATCCCCTTATGGTGACCTAGATACCTGTGCTGATCTAGGGGAAGGGGAAGCCTGTTATTACCAAGCACTGAAGGAAGCTCTCTGTGCTGAACTTCGGCTGTAGAGGAAGCAGGGCACCAATGGAACTTGAAAAGGGAGCTTGCAGGCGACAGCTTCAAGCTGTAATACAGCACTTCAAACCTGGTTTAAGATATTTGATATATTTGCTGTCATGCATTTTTTTAAAGACTTGCCAATATTTTATTTCAAATGGGCAAAGTACAGGTAAATAGATCATTAATGCTGGAACTTCTATCACCTGCTGTATGAGAGGAGATAGCAGATATTAAATGTTAGGTCCTGGATGGAGATTTGTGCTGCTCAATCCTGTGCCAAGATATTGTTCAAGTTGAATTGCTTGAAGGCAGGCCCATGTAAACAAACCACTCACTCTTTGGTCCAATGCCCAGATGGAATTCCTTGCAGTAATTCCAGCTGCCCAGAGGGATGGGGCAGTGCCAGTGCTCTCTTCATGTCTTCACAGGGCTCAGAGTTACTCCTGATGGGTGTCAGGGCTGAAAAGTTGGTGAGTTCCACAGTGTCACACCCTGTGACTGACCAGTGGTGTTTGGGGTTTGTGTAGATCAGGGTGCTCGCGTTAAATGTTGGTCACATCATCTCCTGCATGGAAGAGGCTTCTGCAGTGTTGGGATCCTGAACTGAAAATAAAAGAGCAAGAGGATGAAAGCAACAGAAATAGGTGTAGTTCTTCCTCTTTTAAAGCCTTCACAAAGCATTGCTAGATTTATGCTCTGTTGGCAAAGCTGAGTTATTTTTGTTATTATTGCACTTGTGCACCTCTCAACTGGACTTAGTAGAAGCCCACTAGGCAGAAGTCAAGTTGTGCTTGGTAGGCAAGCCAAAATCCAAAATGCCATCAGGTCTGGATGCAAAACCAAAATTTTAAAGAGAAAAGTCGAAGAAATAAAGCATCTACTTTTACTTTAGTGTTAGGACTATTACAGCTATAAATCTGAATTCACTGCCATTACTCATGTCTCTAAGGTGTTGATTTTATAAAAGTGATGCTAGGGAAAAAACCCACCCAAAAGTGAATTAAAAACTAAATCTTAAGTTATCACACAAATGTTTGCTATTTATACCGTCCATCTGTCTATGGTGCCTGACAGATAATCAATATACTCTTCCTAAAAAAAAAAAAATCCTGTTGCTCTGGAGAAACACAGCACTGAGCCCAGCTAGAAGTTCCTGTAATTCCCTGGCAGCTCTCTGTGCGTAGCTGCATTTGTCGAGTGATCTGAGAAATAAGGGCAGGTGAATATTTTCTAATAACTGCATAGACAAATAGTGTGATTGAAAGCAAGAACAAAACATCTGTGTCCTAAACTCTGTGTTCTTGGACAGAGGCTGCTTGGGGCTGCAAGGAGTGGGCAGTGCTGCCTGCTCTCAGTTGCACTAACACTGATTTATTTATGTTTTTTGCGTGGGGGAAATGTTTGCATCTTGCTGCTGAGGTTTGGAAGAAATTCAGGTTTTCTTGCTTGGTGATCAGCAAGCTGTCATGTGGAGCTCCATTATTATGGTTCCAGTTTTTCCCTTCTCGTGGGTTTTCCTGTTGAAATGTGGGGCTTTTCAGGGGGCTGGTTTCAGTGGGAGGTTGGTGCTGTCTTTTGGTGGAAAGAATGCCTAAACTCCAGCTTCTGCAGATGACTCATGGATCACAGCTAATCAGAGCCACGGTGGTTCTCCATACATCTGATTATCTGTGTTTGTAGCAGGCTTATTTTCATTAGGGAAGCAAACTCTAAAGCTATAATAATCCAGTAAATTATTACGTACAGTTGTATAGATGTGAGTTGAATTTTTTTCTTGGCATCAAAGAGAAATGGCCACTGCAATGAAACAAATTCTACTTGTATTTGTGCATGTCCATGAACAACTAAATATGTAAAACTGTTGGAACATTTTTTCTCATCTACTTTTCAGGTTGTGCAGAATGCTGTTTTTTGTCTGTTTTTCATCTCATGATAAACTTCTCTGGTAGAATCTTCCAGCTGAATCTGAAAGGTTTTTGCAGGTCTTTGAAGTACAAGTCTTTATCTAGTTTGGGATGTGTGGCTCTTCTTAGCAAGTTAATAGAATCTACCTCCTGAGACATTACAGGGTAAAATGTTAAATAAATGCATTATTATTACATTCAATCTCAGGGGGGAAAAAATGGCCAGTTTGGAAATAAAATTTTTGTTATTGAGTGACTTCTCAGGGTTTTGAGGGATCGGCCAAAACAAAATTGAAATAGTTACAAAGAAAAAGCCTGCAGCACACAAGTTCTATTTAGCCCTGTTTAGTTCTCTTAGGTGAGGCATTTTTAATCTTTCGGAAGGTGAGTTTGACAGTTAATTGCTGATTTTGTCAGTTTTATAAGTACACCAATATGACGAATTTTTGATCTGCTGAAAGAACAATGAACAAGTTCAGCTTTGAATTTTCAGGAGTGCCACATCTGAGTAGCTGCTCTGCTTTGGCATTGTGAGGTCTGGAGCTCAGAGCGGCCCAGCCTCAGGACTCTGCTGTTATCTGCATAGCCACCAACACTGTGACAGCAGTGCCTGCAGGATCAGCTGCTTTAAACAGGTTAATCGTGAATAAAAGGCCTGGGGTGCACTAAAAATGGGAGTGAAAGCAGAGGGGACGGAGATGCCTTTGACTGGGGCTGTGGAATAAGTCCCAGTGGTTTTGATTGTTTATCTGTTGTTGATACCACATCGTGCAGCCAGCAGAAACCCACAGAGGCATCCAGAAGTTGCCTGCAATCAGCTGGGTGTGCAGAGGGAGGGAGTTTGCCCTGGCATTTGTCACTGGCTGTGCCAGCTGTGTCTGGTGGCTCTGTGCAGCCCCTGGCACGGGCATCCCCCGTGCCCCTGCATGTCCCACGGCCCCGGCAGGGTGCAGAGGCAAACCACGGGCAGCAGCCTCCAGTTCTATTCTTATTGTATTGGCACACAGAAAATGCCCCAAACACCTCATTAAAAAAAAAAAAAAAAGTGCTGAGAATATTTAGTAATTCATTTTGCAATTAGAAATTTCCCGGTCACTGTCCTGCCCTGGGACAGATCTCAGAGTAGTGATTGAAGCCAGAATGGAAGAGACATTTTCTTTTAAAGTCATTCTGTCGAATCGTTTAAATTAGTATAAAGGGCAGTTCATACAATTTCAGAAAATATTGTCGGTGTCTTTTCCCACTGTTCCCAGATTTTGAAAAATTATTGCTTATGTCTCAAGGAAAGAACTCAAAGTGCTGTGAGAGAGCAGGCAGCTCCCTGCACAAATACCCAGCGCCGGTTCTGCATGAGAAGCAGCGCTGAACTTCGTGGGAAGAGTATTTTGAGCAGGTCCAGTTGATAAGCACTCCAGAATCAATATTTCATGTTATTCTACTATACAAATATACCAGTGATAGCGGCGGCACTACAAGAGGCTGGAAGCAAGTCAATGTCCCAGGCGGTTGGCATTCAGGCTGCACGGCCAGCAGGCAGCTCCCGCAGCCCGCGCTGTGCTCCGGGCAGGGCTGATGCAGTGATGGAGTGGCACCACCAGCCCTGCTCCCTGCAGCTCTGGGTGAGCCTGCCCAACCTTCTGCACTCTTTACTGGAGCCACGCTGGGAAATTTCCATAGAAAGACTGGTGCTGAGCTTTCCTCTTTTTCTTAAACCGAATCACTGTGTTTAAAGGATTGATTTTAATGCCCTGAACCCAAAATTTTGTTACTGATTTTGAGATAGACCAACCGCAAATGTTTTGCTCGGGGAATTAACTCTGGTTTTGAATCAGATAATTCTCTCACAGTAAAGACTCCGGAAATTCTCTGTAAGGAAGATCGGCGCTCTTTGGCATTTATATTTTTTAGTTAGAGGGAGTAGCAATGGGAAGACAGAATAATGAATTGCCAGGAAGGCAGGGAAGTTAGAGGAATATAACTGCTGCTTATGCCCATTATTGTTGCAGGTTTTTGACATTTAAAGTGGTTTGCAACCCTTCCCTTATCAGAGCTAATGCCAGACAATCAGTCACTCTGGCACAGCAGTCCTGTGCCTCACTGTTAGTAATGCTGCTGATAATTGATGTGCAGCAGCAGAATTTATAAATGAAATTAGCTCCCCAAAGTTTAAGTATGACTGTGATTGAAGCAGTAATGATAGAGTTCATGCAAGTACGTTTGCCATTTATCTGAATGTATCATTACTGACAGTGCTTTTTCGTTACCGTTTTGTTATCCTTATTCATGTCATTGTTATAATGTCCTCTCAGATACCTGCAAATTAAACTGACTTGTACTCAATGCTGATCCTTCCTGCCCACCCCTGCACCTCCTTCTTCGGAATTAATTTGCGCAACATTTGATTTTTAAGATCTCTGGAAGCATCTCCAACATAGTCAGAGGAAAGTGCTGTTCAAATAATTGGGGAACAGCTTTGGCTTTCTTGTCAGTGAAGGCTTTTCCATGCTTTATTTATCAGGAAGACACAATATTAGCATGTGAATTCCAAATTCAAAAAGTTGGTTTTAGCTACAAAAAAAAAAGTGAATAGAAACAGAATTTTTAGCAATCCAGCAATGTTTCAGACTTTGGACTCAAAATCAAGAAAGCCCCACATCACCATGGATTTGATAATATTTTTAGAGTCTGGAGACTCTTTTTTTAAAACTCTTATAAAAAATTACTGAAGGAGACATAATTGTGGTGAAGATTCCATGGTAATCTGAAAATAAAGTGATTAAACATAAGTTGAGTCAAATAGATTCTGCTTTTTAGAAAAACCACAGATCCGTTTTCTGAATTTTCAAAACCAGACCTTTATTGTCTCATTTTGTGATGGTTTTCTCTCGTTCCGGTTACTTCTACATGCAGAGATTTTAAAGGGCTTTAGGACAGAAGGTTTTTGGTATTAATGAATAGCAAAGAATTTGTTACAGAAAGTTTCATCATCTCCGTTCTGTACAGCAAAACCCCAGAAATTCTGTGCGAAGAGACGAGGTTAGAATAGTTCAAATTACCTTGATTTACTTTAAGGACAGACAAGTACATGTGGTTTGCTCTTTTCATGTTTGGTTGGGGGTTTTTTGTAACTGTTTGCTTTGTTTTTTTGTTTTAATAGACTAATTTCTCTAATAAGCTATACTGAGATCTGAAAAGGAAAAGGTTTTATTTGTATGTTTCCCATCACTGGAGTAATTTTTCTGAAATTTCAGTAAAGATGGGGAGAGAATCCAGCAATTTAAATCAGACAATGTGTATAAATTCATAGAAATGCTTGTTTTCAGAAATCCATCCAACCCTCAGCACTGACTTAATTTTAGTTCACAGAACTGTTTTGCTTTAATCCCTTTCCAGCCACAAATTAAAATGAAAATATTTACAGTGCATCTACTGCTTACCAAGGGAATGGTCCACACTTGCTGGCCTGGCTGGTAACTTTTGTGGTTTTTACCTTGTGAGGAGGCTGAAATGAATGAACACAAAGGTGATTTCAGAAGGTTATGCCTGATTTCAGAGGTGCTCATTTCAGTCTGCAGCAAAAGAACTGGAGGGCTTCCAGTTTATTCTCTTTTTTCGTAAAGGAGCCGTTGTCTTTGAGCGTGTCAGCAAATTCAGTATCATGAGGAGACAGCAGGATCAAACAGGATCTCTCTTGCTCAAAACATGTAGAATACCCTGTGTATACATACATGGTTCTGCCTTTTTGACAATGTTTGAGTACTGGGACCCAAAGGAGATGAAGAAGCTGTAGCTTTGAATCAGATTGAAATCTTTGCATGTTTAGTATTTTGGGGGGATTTTCACCTGGGTTTCTTGTAGGAAGACAGTAGTGTTTGATTTCCTGGGCACCTTTATTTTGAAATGTTCCCTTTGAGTGTTTGATTGTGACATCAGGTTTTGGTTGCTTCACTGAATGCAGTTTATTCTTCTAGTGGTTTATATTTAATTAGTAATGTACTAATTGATACACCAGACAAGTTCAGTGCAGTCAAGAACACAACCTCCCCAAGGTTTTGCCAGCCATCTAATTTAGATGAATTTCCTCTAAGTCATGACAGTGATGCTTTAATGCATGAAAACCGACATGGACATTCAGAGACAGAACACGTTTCTTAGTTTCTGAGCGGTGAAGTGTAAAACTTCCAAACGGCAATGTTTAATTATGTGACAGCCCACTGCCTGTGCCATGGTGTGGGGACAGGGGGTGTGGGGCCAGCCCAGTCCTCTGCTTGGTGGTGGCACAATGCTGAGGAGGGGCTCAGCCCCCCTGCCCAGGGCTCTCTGCTGTGCAGGGGAGTGAGGACAGGGCCTCTGCTGGAAGTTCTTGGAAAGGATGAATCGGTGACTTGTTTCAGCTGTTTCATTCTTGGTGGGGATTAGGCATTCAGCATTGCCATGTCTGTCTGTCCACCTCTAGAGACAGACTCCATTTAAAGTAAGGGGAGCAGGGATTTTGGGGAGTGGCTCTGGGGAGCAGAGGTCAGAGTCGGGTGGAGATTGTTCAAGAGCTGTGTCTGTGCTCCCTCACGACAAGGCTGAGGTCTCTGCAGGGGTGTAACCACAACTTACCCTCTCGGGTGCCTTTCTGTGAACTTCTCAGGAGGCCAAAGTCCTGCCCTCACTTTGTCTTCTGGCAGGACCTGTGACCCCTCTTGATGCAAATCTAGAAGTTGGGGAGTTAAGCTGGAGGACACCACTTAAGGAATGTTCAGGACACAGCGTTAGAGAAGTCCATCTCTGCCACAGCTGAGGGAGATGCTGAAAAGAAGGGGCACTTCTGCTGAAATGTCAGCAAACCTGGGATTGTGCTTTGTGGTTTGTTTTTAAGGACAGTCTTTATTAACTCAGTCCATAAACTGGTTACCAAAAGGTACCAGCAGCAGTTGTCTCTGCTTGTAGCAGGAAGGACTTTTCATAAAAGTTAATCTTCCCTGAGCAAACAAATTTTAATCTGTGGGTTCCATCATCTTCTGCTTTTTAATAGTATTGCTCTTTTAATATCACTTCTTTTCTAACAAGATCATACCCTGCTCCCTTAGGCCATGTTAAAAAGGTCAGTCACTGAGTGGTATTTTAATTTAAATAAAGAGTGAAAGACAGAGTGTTTTTGCTAGAATACTAAAAGATCACCTATTTAAATCTTCCTTTTAATGGCTGTTTAACTATCTTTCTTTGAGGCTTTTTCTATGACCTTCAACATAATTTAAACTTAATTTTTAATTCATTATTCATGCCATTAAATACCGAAACCCATTTCTTGCTGCAGTTTATTTCTCTATTAAATGCATGTGTTTTGTTGGTTTTGTTTGGTTCTGTGATGAATTCTGATGTACTGGCATTTTAAAACACAGTAGAGAAGAATGCTTATTTTGAGAGGTAAAAAACCTCAGTATGTAAACGTCGTGCATTACACCAACAACGTTATTTAAGGTAAAATAAGGGGGCAGGAGAAAGACAGGTTGAACTTGAGGCCTCTTACCTTGATAAATTCTGTGTAAATAACACTGTCCTGTGCTGCCCTGCGTGGGCTGGGAATGGGCTGCTCCGAGCGTTCCAAATTTCTGAAGTGCTTCAGCTTCACACAGCACTAACTGTGGCAGCTCCACTGACACCCTGACACCCGCTCTACATCATTGTTTTGGCTTTTCCTCACTTGGTAATTGAGTTTCATGGCTTGGTGCAGGAGATGGAATGAACTGCAGATAGTTATGTTATTATAGATTAGCCATAGTGATACTGGGGTTTGGAGAGACCTGATATGCTGCAGGAAAGCACCCAGAACTAATATCAGCGAACAAAGGAAATAAATTAAGCCCTTAAAATGATGTATTTTCATTGCCAGGGCCCAGTTTTTTCCACCCCTCCTAAAGCTGGCGGGCTGGTATCTCATTTGCTGTACCCGAGTGAGAGCTGAACCCTGCCCAGCAGTGTGAAGGAGGTACATAGATTCTCATCACTGCAAAACACATGCACACTTATTTTGTTCTTGTCTGTCAGCATTCAGGTGCTTTAGTAATATAAATTGCTTCTGTATCTTTCCTCACTTGATTCAATGGCCTTAAGCATGGCACATTCACAAGCAGTTGGGCAAGAAAGGAGAAAATCCAGTGTTCTGTTACTGTCCTTTCCAGAATTTTTGTCTGGCAGTCATCAGCAGTACAAGTTAATTGGAGAAACTTTTAAAGAGGATGCAATGCACTGTTAAGGAAAAAAAGCACCATAGAAAACAAGGTTAAGTTGTAAGAGTGAAGTGGCAGAGCTGTAATATTTTACAGTGCTCCTCTGGGGTTTTTTAAAGCAGGGGACAGAAAGAAAGCACTTCCCAAATGGACAGAGTTTCCCTGAATTTGGGACAGTTCTGTAGATGGCAGGAGCACAGATGCCACGTGACCCTGGGGCATTGTCAGCACTGTCACAGTGACCTGCAAAGCAGCTGGGTACCCCTGCATGTCCCTGAGCAGGGTGACACTGTGGCTCTGGATTGCCATGCGTGTCCCTGACCAGGGTGACACTGTGGTTTTGGATTCCCTGAGTTCCCTGACCAGGGTGACACTGTGGCTCTGGATTCCCTGAGTTCCCTGACCAGGGTGACACTGNGAGCCAGGGTGACACTGTGGCTCTGGATTCCCTGAGTTCCCTGACCAGGGTGACACTGTGGCTCTGGATTGCCATGCGTGTCCCTGAGCCAGGGGGGACACTGTGGCTCTGGATTGCCATGCGTGTCCCTGAGCCAGGGTGACACTGTGGCTCTGGATTCCCTCAGAGTTCCCTGAGCCAGGGTGACACTGTGGCTCTGGATTGCCATGCGTGTCCCTGAGCCAGGGGTGACACTGTGGCTGTGTCTGGCTCCGTAGGACCACACCAGCCACGGCTCAGGCAGCAGCGTGTGACATCCCTGCCTTCTCCCTTGTCCCCATCCTGGAGCACATCCAAGGAAATGCAGTATCTGACCAGGGCAGCCTCCAGTGACAGGCGTGCCACGGCCCCTACCTGCGGTATTTGATAAGAGAATTTCAGCTCGTCACTGATCTTTTTGTGCCTGAGCACACCTGAGGTGACTTTGCATCCACCCCAGCCAGCCCAGTGGGCATCACCAATAATCCTGGGAGGCCAGCCCTCCCCGGGGAGCTGAGCCCTTCAGCTGGTGGCCCCTTGCTGAACAAACACCAAACAGCCATCGCCAGGCTGCCAGGGCAAATTAATGGGCTCCACAGCTGTCTGCAGTTAATGGAATCCATATATTCTGTCACCCCAGAAGACCTCCCTGGGAAATTACCTCCCCTTTCCTTGCTCTTTGAGGAGAGTTATTGTATGGGAGCTAAACTGGGATTAGGTGCTTTTATCCACAAGATATATGTATATATATCTTCATTTTTTCCCCTCTTTTTTTTTTTTTAATCCTCTCCTTCCTTTCCCACCTGCCCTTTCAACATCTTGAAGGAAGGAGACAATTTGTGACAAGGTTAAATTTCTGTACTGCTTGTTGAAACACTGCATTAGGGCAGAATTTAAACAGCATTAGTAAAATACCAGCTTTTGACTGTACCATTCTCAATTCTGTTTTGAAAAATACTGCCTTATTCTTATAATGGAAAGAATGTGTGTCTTGGACCATATGGGCTCTTTGGGATATCCTGTTGCTTTTCCCATATATGTTGTTGCTTTGGAAATTGCTGGTGTGATGTTGAAGCACGTACATTTCAATTCTTCACAAGTTCTTAATTAAAAACACTTAAACTGTGAAATATAGCCAGATCTAGGGCTGCCTGAGTTTTGTGTCAAGCTTTATATGAAATATATGCAGGGAACTGCTTTGTTGGGTGTGTAGACAGAAGATAAAAAAGAGCCTTATTCTTCCGTATATTTTGAGTTTATTTTAGTGTCATCAGGGTGAAAATAATTCTGTTAATTTTGCTAAATGATATTGTCCACATGCTTTTCTCAGTTTACACCAAAGTGGTATTTGTGGAAAGCTTAAGATAAAAATTATTTTTCAATTTGTCAGTGAAATGAGTTTCTTTTTTTCATTCCAAAAAACCAAGATGGATAATCTGGAGCTTGTGAAGGGGCTCATATTAAATTAATTCTTCACGAATTTTTTGTGTATAGAGGAGCTGAGCTCTTATTAAAAAAATGTGATTATGTTAAGATAGCGTTGTTGTCTTTCCGAGATTCAGAAGTTTGTTTGATAAATGACCTCTCTTGGGATTCTCAGCAGAGAATTTCAGAGCTGGAGTGATTTTACACCCCATTGGTGGTGCTCTGATTTGTGTTATTGTCCTTGACAAGCGAGGTTTGCTGGGGCACAGCCACGACCTTTATGTAAAACAGTTCTCTGTCACCTGTTCGCGTTCTGCATCAGAAAAAGCTTCACTCTGCTACTGATCCTGACTACACGTGTTGCTAAATAACCGATTTTTGGATTTTTTTTCCTTCAGAACGATGCGCTGTATCACGTTCAGTTAGAACCCACGCTCTGTGCTGAGCTCAGCTCCAGCAGAGCCCAGCAGCCCCAGGGTGTGCAGGGTGCCCCCA
>VZTG01005345.1:107977-125267 GCA_013397845.1 Melanocharis versteri
CCCCAAACCCCACTGTGTGCCCCCAAACCCCGCTGTGTGCCCAGCCCTGCTGGGGCTGATGGCTTGGGCAGCCATCTAAAACATAGGCTAGACAGAATAAAGAAATACAGGAAATATCTTTTAAAAAGGCCTTCGAAGGATCCACCTTGGGCAGTACAAGAGCCTGGCCGAGGCAACGCCCACGATGGACGATGGGTCACGAGTTTTCACACTTTTATAAGCTTGGACCATTTGTATATTGGGGTTAATTGTCCAATTACAGCTTCAGGCAATAAAGTCCCATCCTCCAGTTTGTTCTTTTCAATTTGCTGTTGTTTACACTTTCTTGGGCCGAAGCTGCCATGGTGACCTTGGTTCTCAGGCTGCAAAAGGATTGTTTTGTCTGGCTGAACTGTGAAGAGAACTTGCTAACTCTCTATATGAAGTTCAGAGTTATATCTAATACAGTACAGAATCGGAAGAATATGGAAGTTAAAATTCAAGGCATCAGGGCAGTCTCAGGTATTTTATGTTGGACACATCTGGGTGTGGCCTCCGTCAGCACAGCCTGCCTGAGTGTCCAGGAGGCCCCTGGCAGGCATGGAAAGGTGAAGTTTATGAGAGTGATTGTTCCACCTCTTTATCCATCTCCTGGATAACGAACCTGCGCTGGGGCCCTTTCTGAGCCCGCACTGATGAGTTCAAAATACCACCTCCCCGTGGTATTAAATAGGTGCCTTTTTTCCTTGCTTAATTAATAAAGCCTCTTTACTGGGCCTTTTCCTCAGATTGAGTTTTTTCTCATCCTTGTGTCAGGTCTTGCTTTGGTATGATATACTCAAACCAGTCAGAGGTGCAGAATTTTTCTGGATAATAAAATTCCTGCTTTAGTCTAGATTTATTTTAAATTTTGTTGTGGTAATGCTGTTTAAAAATTACAATCCTTTGAGTGACTTCGGGCAAATTCAAAACCAGTAATTTAAACAAGAGGAAAACACCTTTCAAAAAGATAAATCCACTTAGAATCCATTTAGAAGTGTCTGGTACACTGTACACAGAAGCCTTAGGCCCATCAGCTTCAGCATTTGCCCAACATGAACAAATTTTTTCCAGCATGAGCCTGTCTTTTACTGAGATGGAAAGTCAGTATCATTCTTTTTGCCTCTAAATGCTTTATTAAAAGTATATATTTCATGTGAGCCTTTGCACCTACAGAGGCTTTTCTTCCCTAGATGAATTGAAACGGTCCTCACATGGATATAGAAGCTATTATTTTCCCAGCAGGATGTTAAACTGCTCATCAACTCTTGCAGAGCCAAAACACTTATGAAAACCATGCAGGTGAAGGAGCTGCAGCTCTAATAACCACGGGTCAGCACTTCATCTCCAGCCAGGAAATCTGTCCCCCCTTCAAAGAAGCTTTGCTCCCAAGACCTGGACACTTTATGCTGCAGAGAACTGTTTTACTGGGGGCTGGGAATCATCAAAAAGGCTCAACATTTTCTGATGGAGCAGACCCAGATTCTGCCTGTATCACAGCCCTGCTCTCCAGGTAGGATCTGGCTGCTGCTACTACTCTTCAGCCTTATTTTGCAGGGTGTTGCCAATTAAGCCATTTTTGATACCAGCCCTACACCCTCCCTCTCTGACTTAGAGCCCATTAGTGTGATTTGAAAGGCAGAAAGAGGAAATCAGGTCTATCAATATTAAAATACATTGCTCTGTGTTGAGGAGGATTTGGTGAGCTGGTTAACCCACCTGTGCCAGGAATTATCCATAATGGTAGATTACACTGAGAAGACCTGGTAATTCATTTTTGCTCTTTCTATTTTTATGTGGGTTTTTTGGTCGTTGGTTTGTTTGTTTGTTTTTCCCCAACTGTGTAAGCATATAACAATGCCTGTAATGAAAACTACAGTGATGGTGATTTTAAACCGATAGGGTTGAAAAAAAAGAAAAGTAGATTATAGTAACCCCAAAGAAAATGCACTGAGTGCTTGGACAGGGACTTTTCATGGAGACGTGTACTGAAAGGACAGAGGGGAATGGCCTTAAACTGAAGGTGGTTTAGATTAGAAATTGGGAAGAAATTCTCCCCTGTGAGGGTGGGGAGGCCCTGGCACAGGGCGCCCAGAGAAGCTGTGGCTGCCCCTGGATCCCTGGCAGTGCCCAGGGCCAGGCTGGAGGGGGCTTGGAGCAGCCTGGGACAGTGGAAGGTGTCCCTGCCCACCGCAGGGGGTGGGACTGGGTGATCTTTAAGGTCCCTTTTGACCCAAGCCATTCTGTGATTCTATGAATAAATTGCATTTAGCACTTACATAATCTGTATTATATGATATTTCAATGCCCTGTTAAGTTGGGCTGTGGAAATCCACATTAGCCTTTATACTCATGAAGCACCTTTGCTTTGGTTTGTGTTCATCTCTTTTTGCTGACTTGGATTTTCTCCACCTTGCTATTTGTTCCTCTTTGTTTGCAGTAATGGTTGTCAAGTGATTTGCCATCCTCCCCTCTGACTGGGCTGCTTACAACTCCCATGGACAGGGAATGTTTTCCTAGAACTTCTCTTTTCATTCTGGAGAAGTTGTCAGCTTTCTAATTTCATTTATATTCATGGGGGTGCCAACATAAATGAGAAATATCTATAAACCCCCTCTTCTCCAGATTATAAAGCAGTAACTGATGCTGTTCAGGACAAGACGTCTCTTACAAGTGGCTTTTCAGACTTAAATACTTTCAATCATTTTTTTTTTTCCAGTGTCTGAATCTATCCATGTCAGAGCATATTTGACTAGATCTGCCAAGTTCTATGTTTTTCTGGGAATACAAGATGCCCTATGCTATTAATCTTTTTACAGCAATGATCGACTCAAATGGTTTGTGGGAAAAGGAAGAAAAACATATTTAGCAAAGATCTCTGGTAGAGTTAATTTGTCTCCCTGTGGCTCTGAGATGTGCAGTTCAGATTTCTGCATGCTGTGGACACCCTTGTCAATGTATTGATCAAAGCCTGTGGGAATACAGCAGTTTTAAACAATGTTTTAGAGCAGAAATTCCAGAGTACTTTATAGGGATGATAATCTTTTTGTTCTCAGCAACTGTAAAATACAGCAACACTGAAGAATATTTTATTTATGTTTTTAAATGATAGATGAATTTTCAGGATGCTCATTAAAATGGGAAATAGTAAACGATGAAAGGTTTTCTTTAATGGAAAGTTATGGTTTTCTGTAATGGAAATGTCATGACATCACCAGAATATACTGGAGACCAGGAAGCTGAGCAGCTCTCACCCAGAATGCTGATGAGCTGCTCAGGCTTTCTCCTGCAGGAAGGAAGGATGTATTTTCTCTTTCTGTTGTATGTTGTTATATATTTATACACAAAAGTGTATAATGCAAAAGAAGTTATTTCATCAGTAATGTCCAAGAACTGCACACCAGGCTGGGAGCAGCTGAAATTTGTTCATTAAAAGTTCATGGTCTGTTGACCTTTTCTCGTTCAAGCCTTGTATTGAGTCCATTCCTTATCTCTGCTGTGCATGGCAGATTGTTTAGCATATTTCTTGTGTAGGGAGTGACTTTGAGTGCCACAAGGACCTCGCTTGGCACTTGCAGGCGTAAGCAGAATGTGTTTGAAAATGTTGCTGTGCTCTCTAGTGGATAATTTAGTTATAAGTGTCTAAGAAATTAGTATCAACAACAGTTACCAATTTATATTTCACTTAACTGAAAGACCTGCAGTAAGACCTTCAGCAGAAGGGCTCTGCTGAAGTGCAGGGCTGTGTCTGCAGGGAACAGCTCACAGGTTTTGCCACACACATTTCATTCCTGGTATATTTAGGGAGAGCCCACATTCTGTAGAAGCTTTTTTTAAAGACTCTGATTTTCAGTGGTGCAGGCAGCAAGAGGACTTTATTTGACAGCCTATCTCAGAGCGTGAGGGATGATCTTACTCCACATCTTGTTACTGCCAACAGCCCTTGGTTGGCCCCTCAGGCACCCGGCTCTCAGTGTTGGAGACACACCTTAGCCCTCATCTTCTGGGATCCCACAGCAGGGAGCAGTGCTTGCCTGCTCCTGACCTGTGCTGCTGCTTCTGGCACTGGGACTCTTTTCTGGATTAGCCAGTGAGCTTGTGTTTGGCCTTCATATCTCCATTCTTATTTCCTTTAGTCTGTTCAAATCTTTGTACTCTGGTCTGTGTTCTTCAGTCTTCAGGTAATTATTTTCCAGCTCTCTCCTTTTCAGCCCAACAGCCATCTGTGGTGGTATCCTGTGGAGTTCTCAGTTCAGTGGTGATTTATGCTGTGACTTAGGCTGGTATTCCAATTGCCCTCTCCTTTCCTTGGCCTGTCAGTCATTCTGTGTTGAAGGCCTGCCATTTCTGCTTATCTGAGTCATTTCCAGTCATTAAATGTATTGAGCTTATTATTATTTGAAGATTTTTATACTAGAATTGGTACAATTAAAAACGTCTTTCCTGGGAAAACTTGATTTCCAGTGCTCTACCTGGGAGATTGGCTTCTTTGCTATGGGCCCAGAACTGTGGATAAAGACGCCTGGAATGGTGAATCATTGTTCTAATGACCAAATAATTGGAGCAGCAGATTTGAATCTAATGACATCCTGTCCCATTTTGCAAGAAAAATAATTTGGTTTGATTCTTCATTGAACTTCTGTTATCACGTTCACGAATGAAAATCTGTGCAAACTTTTCCTCTTGTGTCAATGAATGTTTTCACAGAATTCCTAAAATCTGCTTGCAGTTGCAGCTGTCTGCATTTCTGCTTCTGTGTGCAGGTGGGTGGGCAGTAGTTCAGTTGTTACTGAGTTGTGCCCAGGCACATGATTTCATCTCTTTGGATATGGTAAAAATTGTCCCATTTTGTGTAATTTTATTAGTCTTGATCAGTATGTGGTATAAGATTCACCCAGAGAATTAAATCTTGCTGTATTCTCACAGCTCTCCGAGTCTGCATTTGGAGTAGATTTAGACTCTTTTCAAACTCTTTGATGGAAAGATGTTTCTGTTCATCCGCATGCCAGTCTCTCACTGTTCCAGGTGATTCAGTTGTGACTGTTCAGGTACCGTTCTTCAGTCTTCTGTTTGTAAATATGCAAACAAATTGAATAGGAAATAGGAATGAGAATCTAGTTTTCCCTTTGGTGGTGTTTTTCTTCTCCTTAGTTTTGGCATTTAGATAAGATTTAATTTAGTTTCAGGTTTCATGCCAGATTTCAAAGTAATGATGAGTTTTAAATTCACATTTGTTGTTTCATGCTCTCATAATAACTGTATGAATTCTACAATTTCAATAGATACTGCATAACAGCACAGGTTAGAAAACACGGTTTATTTGCTTGGGGTGATGTGTAGTTATAAAATGTAAACAAACACAAATACGGAATATCATGTTCTCTTGAAATATTGGTAAGTTTAAAGGATGTAGATGGAGCAGCCATTTAAACGTCTTAGAATGGCCGTGTTGAGAAATCTGCAGAGTAGGTGTCACCCTGGGAAGGTGTGACCCGTTTGTGTCATTGGGGGTGGCTGAAGTCACTGTGTGAAGTCGGCATGAAATAATAAAACTGCCAGAGCAGAGGCGATGTGATGGTCACTCGCTTCTCTAGGTGTGGGTGTTAATAAAAACAGGTGAATCTTTAAAGTGGTGTCGTGTTCCAAAAATCATCCTACTCTGACTTCAAGTTCAATTAGTGAAATCGCCCAAACCCCACAGTTCTTAGAATAATACAAAAAAACCTTAATGATGTGTGAGAATTCACAAGAAATTATCTTTTCTGTTGTAAATGAAGCCTTACCCTTCCCATTTTATTGAAAGGTGATGGCACTTTATTGTCAAAGCCCTGGCAGTCAGAGCCTTGCAGCCTCTTGTAAACAACTGATCCAAACAACTTCTCTACAAAATATCCCTGACCATTGTTGCTGGCATTGCAATTCAGAAACATCTCTGGTGCTTTTCTATTTTCCAAATAATCACAATCAAGTTGTGCTCTACTTGCTTATCTATTAAGGATATTTAATATATGTGTATACAAATATATATATAATGTTTATTCCGTGCAGCAGACGTTCAGATGAGATTCACTGGGGCTTGGGGGGTAATTTGGATCTCTTATTTTTCCTTGGGTTCTCTCTCTCATTGATGGAATAATGGTGAACTGTGTTTCTTTTAAAAATCTAAGCAAATGTATTAGTTTAGCAACATTTCTGTTATTTTTTATGTATAGAAATATAAAAATACATATACTAAAAATATATATATATCTAAAAGGATAACCTCCTAAATATTTTTGTTCTTTCTTTTGAACTTTCCACTAGAATGAGATACAACATACTGAAGCTTTGAGTAATATTTTATTGCAATGCAGTAAAAAGTTGACTTGCAGTTTTATTATTACTGTAATTTTCATTCACAATTTTATATCCACAAATTAACCATTTTCAGTCTAAGTCAATGTGGAATATGTTGCCCTGACTCCTGTCCTGAATTTTCTCCTTTTTCCTTATGTGTTGTTCAGAGTGCGAATGCCATTTTGTTTTCCAGGTAAAATTAACACTTACTAGTGCTTTATAGCCTTTTAGTTTATCTTCTGAATGGAGGGATTGAGTGTTTTCCTAAAAAGAAGGGAGGGCAGCAAAGGCCATGAAATCCTACAGACCTCAGAACATACTGGGAGTGGTGGCATTTGGTAGGAGCAATAATTCTAAAATCAGGAGGGGAAAACCACTGGTACTAGAATGGAATAGTAGCACTGACTTTTTGTGGGGTTTCTAAAAGAAGCCTGATCTCTCTGGAAAAGCATGTTTGGTGGAAGTTGGTGCCTGGAGCAGGGATGTGAGCATAATGTTATGCTGAAAGTGGAATTCCCTGTTTCCTCTTCTGGAGTCTCGAGTTTCCTTTAGTGCCACCTTTAGCTCCGTGTGCTGTGTTGTGTCTTTATTCCAGGATCAGGCTGAAGAGCTCTCAGTGTACAAATAACGAGCTTTCATTTTCTGCCACTGAGAGTGGGCAGGAGGGCTGGTGGCCTCAATGGCCCAACTCGTCCCTGAGAAATCTGAGTTTGCATTTCTGCCACAGCCACACCTTCGTGTGCCCCAGCAGCAGTCCTGGGGGGAGGCTGGCAGCTGGCTGAGCAGCGAGCTCCAGCTGCCTGCCAGCACACATCTGCCCATGTGTGCCAGCTCTGTGTCCAGGAGGGTCTGTCAGCCCTCAAAATATTTGTTCTCTTTTCCCATACTGTCTGCATTTTAAGAAATTCATGCTGAGACAGATTCCTCAGGGCCAAATTTCTGGCACCCAGTTCCCAAGTTCTGTCTTAGATGCAATTGCTGCAGACAACCAGGTATGAGCACCAAAAAAAATATCACCTTATAGTCATAGAAATGTGTTTTACCCATACGTCAGTAATTCCTGAGTTTCTGTGCACCCCATCCCTTTGAGCCACCACCAATACCCACTCTACCCAGGCACAGGGAGTTATGGAGCAGCAGAATACACAGTGTACTCTTCCTTTTCCTGGTTTTCCATCCTGAAATTTGTTTCTCCCCGTACGATCCCTGACCATGCAAGGCAGGAAGGGGCTGCCCATCTCAGTTTTACTGCACTCTCTTGCAAGGGACAGTGTGGCACACGTGTTTTTAACTGAGATTCCTGCCACTGAAACAGAGAAATGAGAAGGGAAATATCTGCTGAACTTGTTTTCCTTGCCTCTCGTGAACAATATATGACAGCTTTGAGAAATCATGTTCAAAAGAGTCATTATTGTGCCATCTGAATTAGTGAAATAAAAGTAAAGACTTCTTATTTTCCAACAGCTTATTTTCCCAGTGGTTGTCCAATAATAACCACCACTGCAGTCACTGGGTCAGGGAGTTCACATGTCATTAGCACGCCCTGAAAGCCTGGAATGCCTTTCTGATTTATTTATTTTTTGATTTATTCATTTTCTTGCTCTACAGCTGGGGGTGGAACCCTTGCAGTCCTGAGCCAGGGAATGGCAGAGTGCTTTGCTGTCTTTGGCAATCCACTTGTGCATCCAACAAGGAGAATTCTTTGAGGGAGGGCACAAAGGATGTTGTTGCTATTGTGATTATTGAAATTATCTCATAAGTTCTGGGCTCTTTTTATGGGTACAAATTAGTCTTGTGATGGGTAAGCCTTAGAAATGGGTAATTCTGAGTTTGAGAAAAATTTTTGAGTTTTTACTTGCCAAGATCTGCTGTTGCTTTGTGATCAGTTGTGCTTTGGGAGCATTAAAACATTGGAATGAGAATTCTGCTTACTAAACCGTAACAAAAAAATTTGTTCCACTTTGAGATTACTTTTTTTTTTAATGAAAACCGAAATGAAAAGTGCTCAGAGTGTTTACACTTCAAGTGACCTCAGCACAATTCACAGTTGTTCAGCAGGGGAAAAAAAAAAATCCAAGTTCTGATGTTCTAATTTATCTTTATAAAGATTCCACAAGAAAAATAAAACCACTTATATTCATTTTTCTCCCCAGCCTGCTTCCATTACTCAGTAGAGAACAAGACATAAAGGTGATGTGAGCCTGAGAGTTTAACCAGAAATAAAATACAGGAATGCATCCTGGCCCTCACACTTCGGTTGCATTTTCCTTTAGAAAATTCTTTCATGTGCTCGTGGGATATCAGAGATAATGATGTGTTGAGTAGGAGCAATGAAATGAGACTCTCCGTCAATAAATTTGTTCAAAATGCAAGCAAGTGAAATAATCCATTGTCTGGTGCAGCCGTTCTATCCAGGTACAGAGTTCAGATTATTTCAAAGTTTAGGCTCCAACAGAAACGGTTGGGTTGGAGTGTAGCACACCAGAAATTAAATGTCATTTATGTCTGTTTGCAGGAATTTAGGACAAGGAGAAGGAATTAATTGAATTTAAAATTTTATTCTGAACCTTATCCTAAATTTACTTAAATTTATCCTATTAATGCTGAACTTGTAACCATTCTTGTAGAAGATTTCTATTTGGAACCAAAGGTGACCAAAAAGCATTTTTAGCAGCAGAATGAACTTCTGTGAGAATTTTTAAACCTGGTAATTCTTTTTTTTTAATAGTTCAAAAGAGAATTTTTCTTTTTCATTGCGAACTTCCCATTATGTAGCGGATTGTCTGCTGTAATAGCCCATGCTGATGTAGTCAGCGTAGTCCAACAGGTCCTGGATAGTTCAGCTAAAAATTCATGGCAAATCTTGACTCTTGAGAAGCGTATCTTTCTCAAAGAAGACTTAAATAACCTGATTTTTTTTAATACTTTAATTTATCGCCACATTTATGATATTGGGAGTAGCAAGAATTGTCTCCCTCAATAGTGGCATTTACTTAAAATTTTTGTGTCAGAACCAGAAACCTTTTGCTGCCTTAGTGGTTTATCCATTTTCTAGGCTCTTTTCATGCTGCTTTGCATGCAAGCACTGTGCTGTCTGCAGGCTGGGCCATGGATGGGTTTTATACACAGGTCATTAAAGAACTTGCCTGTGCATCTCCAGATTTATTAAGTGACTTGGAGTGCCACTCTATCAAGCCATTGTATCCAATTAGTATTTCTCTCCCTTACCAAAGAACTTCATGAAAAATATTTGCAGTTTATGGAATTATATATGCAATTATACAGGGTTTTGGGTAATTACAAGTATATTTTAGTTTTTCGGTACATTTTATTATGCTTTGTTATGAACTGTTTACAGCAGTTCTCGCTGGCAGGGGAGAGGAGAGAGGGAGGGCAAATGGAGCTGAATGTGGAGTGAAACCTAGGGAAATCTCATATTAAAGATTTGCCAATGAATCTTTGCAGAGTTTATGCAAATCCAGTGGGTATTTTGTGAACGTGTTAATGAGTGTCACATCCTGATTGCTTCAGATTTCCCCTTGCATTTCCAACCGTACCAAATCCAATTGAAACTGCTAAAATTAACACCACGAGTCCACAACATTTTGTCAGAAAAATGTGTGAAATTTGTTTTTAAAACATTGTGCACTCATTATTCTTGGAAACATCTTATGTAGATGTTGATATAAAATATCCTGTGCGCATTCCTTGACGGATTACAAACTTAGCATTGGTCTCCCTAAATCCTTCTAAAGGACCGACTATTTCTGAACTGTGTTTTGCATCTCACTATAGAGCAAACCCTATAATTAACTGCCCTGGTGCTGAGGATCCTGTCAGGAATGTGCTTGTTTACCAGCAGCTACCAGGAGCAGCCCTTTGTGCCAAGCACACGAATCCCAGAATGGTTTGGGTTGGAAGGGACCTTCAATCCCATCCAGTGCCACCCTTCCCAGGGGCAGGGACACCTTCCACTGTCCCAGGCTGCTCCAAGCCCTGTCCAACCTGGCCTTGGGCACTGCCAGGGATCCAGGGGCAGCCACAGCTTCTCTGCAGCCTGTGCCAGGGCCTCCCCACAGTCAGTAAAGGATTCCTCCCAGAAGGACGTGCTGGTCCTTTTGTTGTGCGTGAAGCAGGGCCTGTGATGTGGGAGGTGACTCCAGACTCATTGATTTAGTTAATCTCAAAAGTTGAAAGGTGAAAAATGAAATTAAAAAAAAAAAATAGAAAAAAAATCAATCATTCTGTTGCCCTTTACTTGACAGTTATTGTCAGGGTTTTGAGCACTCCAGCCAGCTCACTTCCCCGTCTCCTCGTTCCCTTTGCATTTGGTTGTGGCCATTTCTCCTCTGAACCTCTCTCTCAGCTTTTGCTGGGTTTGAAGTTTTGAGACAATTCCATGACTCTTTTGCTCTCTTTTGACTCAGTTTGGCAAACATATCCTGTCTTTATAACTAGTCCAAAAAAGCCTTTGCAACTCGTGAAAAAAACTTAAATCCAGAAACGTCTGGGGGGAAGGAGATTTTCCTAACACCGCTCCAGGAGGCCACTGGTGGGATGGTCAGGATGTGGCACCAGGCAGTTGAGCGTGGATCTTTTATTTCTCTGCCAGCCTACTGGGTGCTGTTAATATAACCCTGAATGCCCGTGTTTGTGACAAGCCACGATCACAATGAGCCTGTTTATTTCCAGATAGGTAGCGGCATCGTTCATTTGCACATTAAAGGAAACTTCGCTGCAAGAAGACAAATTCGAGGCTACAAAAGCTTTGTGATGATTGTAATGCTAATCTGTATTCAATCCCGTATATGTGTCACATCTTGAATACTTTAAAAAATTAATTAGTCAACTGTGTTGTGCCACAGATGAGCAGGAGCAAGGGGCTGCTTGCATCCACAAGCTGTGACATTCTCTGTGCCAGCAGGACTTTAAAGGAGAGGAGGTCCCCAAGAACTGAGCTGGAGGTGATCCCAACCTCTGCCTTCTACCTGAGAGTGCACAAGGTGGTGGCATTTGTGTGGTTGTGTTACATGAAGTGATGAAAATATGTTTAAAGTATCTCAGGTAACAATCCCTACAGTGCTTTGTATCCTGTATTTAGAAAGATATTTAAAGCTTTGCATTCATTTTAGTAGGAAGTAAACATCGTGCCTCTAAAGCTAGTGACAAAAGTCTCATTGGTGTGTTCTGCAATCTGGAGAGCAACTGCAAAGGAAAATAGGTGGAGTAAAAATAAATACAGCTGCAAAATAAAGATTTGTCATTAACTAAGAATAAAAAGCAGGCAGTTACCCCTTTTCTCAACAGAATTCTACCTCCATCCATCTCACACAGTTGCACAGAAGTGTTTCTTTGCCTCCTTTCTGGGCCAAAAGACCTTCTAGAGATCTCTAAACGCTGTCATTCTATTTCCTTTGCTCACATCACTGCCTGTAGGTGCAGGCACGTGTCAGACTCCCACCTCACAGGGGGTTGTGCTCACTGTGCTTTGCCGAAGGGGCAAAGGCAGAGTGAAAGTTCTAAATTCAGACTGCTCTGGGGCTGTGTGTCCCAGTGCTCCCCAGTGCCTTCCAGTTGTGATCCTGGCACTGGGCAATGTTTTATATCCTCTTTATCTGACGCTCTGAGCAGCATTTAGGGCCCTGCTCTGTGGCATGGGCTGCACTTTATCCTTTGAAGGTATTGCCTTGCATGATTTGATCTCCAAGGGGAAGCAATGGCACTTCAAGGTTTTTTAGGTATTTTCCATTGTGTTTTGACATTTGGTCACGCTGGTGTGGTGAGCACTGTCACATCTGTGTTTTCCTGGTCATGGGGCTCTGTAGACAAATTAACCTTCTGCAGCTTTATTGAGGAAACGATTTGCATTGATGCTGTGGGAAGGAAAAAAAGATGGCGGAATTGGAAGACATTTTGAATTCACAGCACAGTAAAAAGTCGTGTTTTCTAATTATTAAACAAAAAAATTGTAATTTGTTTGGGAAAAACACCTAAAAGCAGATCCAGATCACCTCTGAAGGACAGATACAGTGAGATGTTAAAGTCCAAGTTGCAGCCTGAACTAGTAATCCTCGTTCCTGTGGAAATGCTGTCTGCCTAAGGAATGCAAATTCCTGTGACTGCTTTAGCATTTCAACAGGGCTGTGAATATGGATAAGCACAGAAGGAATTATTTTGCTTCAAGACTTTTCAGAGACCTGTTTCTTCTTCATGTTGGTAGATGTGTTGTTACCTTATGTTTCACATTAAACTTTGCAACCAAGGAGCTCAAAAAAAGAGTCAACAGTCTTGAAAGTGAATGCTGCTGGTAAATGGTGTCTGGTGCTTTCCTCACACTTGACAAAAATGAGATACAAATTTTTCCTTGGCTTGACGCATCTTCAGAAACTTTGCTGTATTTTAGGGCTTTGGATAAGTAATTCTTTTTTGAACGTGACCTCCTAAGCAGCAGTGGCGGTGCAAAAAATCCCTGTCCTGTGGAATGTCCATTTTTGCTCTTTACAGGGGGGTGAGTACAGGCATGACTGGTTATTTTTATAGCAGTTTTCATAGCATTTGTGCAGGAAACTGTTTTTGTGGCAATGTTTGAAGTAACATTTATTAGTTCAGTACTAGTTTAGTTGCATCAAAATTATGTTCCTCTACTATTTTATTGATGGTGTTTGATTTCTTTTTTCTGAATGAAATTAGGCATGACTTTTTGGACAAAACATAGTAAATAAAATTTTCATTTAATGTGCTGCAAACTTTTGTATTTAGCATTGCAGTAAGAGCGTGAAAGTAGCTTTGGACACTTGCAATGTTTGAGTTACCTCATTTGTGAACTACTCTAATTGTATGAATGGCAGAAACAGAACTGGAACCTTCAAGAGAGATTAGTGACATCAACAGCAAATACATCTTGTGAAAAGGCAACTGCAATTCATAATGCAAAATGAAGCAATTCAGGTTGGTATAATCACATTTATAAATTCCTTATGGAGGCTACTTGTGAGCAATTGGCTAAAGAAAAGTGCTGACATTTCGAATATACAGAAAAATGATTTCTGAAAACACCTAGTATTTTGTATCACTGTTTTTTTGGAACATCTCTTATGCAGATCTAATGCTAAACCCAATTATTTTTGTGTACTTTCGTAATCAGTTTCGTTGTACCCTTAGCAACGTTGTGGATGCTTGCAGGATCCAGCCCCTGGAGAACATTTTAAAATTCCACTTGATGGAGGAAAAACTTTTGGTTTCTGATTGTATTTCTTTTGATAGTTCAGGTTTAAAATCCTTATCGTTTAGGTTCTCTCCAAAAGATACTATTTAGCATCAGTTAACGTCATGGATTCTCAGATGTAGATTTCCTTGAGCTCTGGTTGCTTTGTTGGGTTTGTGACACCTGATGGCTGTTGGATTTTTTGACACGTTGGTTGTCTGGCTCAAACTGGCACATGGAAACCATGAACCGTTCTGAAATAAAACTGCAGCCTGTTTGTGGTAAATCACACGATACTTTTCCATCTGCATATGCTTCGTTAGGCTTCCCTTGTGTGGTGCTGCTCGTTAGATGGCAGGAGGAGGAAACCATTCTGGCCGGAATCCATCAGGCACGGAGAGCCCCCCTGTGTTGGACATGGACGTGCATTAAGGATTAAACCACATTTCACTGCCCTGTATAAAAGCACTTTACAAACTGCAGAGGTGCAGAATAACCTTCTGCTCCAGGTGCGACTTCTGAATTTCACCAGTATTCACTTTCCTTCAGTGGTTATGTTGGTTTTGAATAGTTCCCACAGCACAGAAACTTAGATCAGGAAATTATGACTAAATCAGTTACCCACTGAAGACTTTGAGCTGGACGCTTTCTAGGATGACATGTGCACCTTCAGATCAATTTAAAAAAAACTCCAGCTGCACCATTCACCAAAAGGCACATATTTTACCCTTAGTTCCTTTGGTCTGCTTCTCTGTGATTTTCTTTGTCAATTGGAAAATTCAGAAGAAAAACACTCCCCCTTTTTTAAGGAGAAAAAGATGTAAGGGATGATAAACAGCTAGATTCATTAAGAACTTTTGATGTGCCATGAGACATAATGTGATCACACCCATCTGTACTATTCAATAAGGACATTGAAAATACTTATTTGAAGATCTCCAGTGAAAAAGATAGAAATCTGGAACTGCTGAAACCTCAACAGCTGCTGCCATCACAGCAATATTTCAGTTATTTAAGGTTTGTCCCTGCGAGTGTAATGGGAAGGACAAAGGTTCAGGAGGTCCCTTGCCCGTGGCAGGAAATGTGCGTGGGAGAAAGTCACGGTGAGGATCCCCAGCAGCTGAACCACAGCAGGGCCCTGCTCTGCCCTGCTGGGATTCCTCACTCGAGCTCTTCCTCACCCCACAGGTCACCTCACAGGGCCTTTAACTCGGGGTGTGGGTGTGGCTCCAGCGGGTCTGGTTCACTCCCAGCTGCTGGAGCATCCCTGCTGGCAGACAAGGGCATCCCAGCTGAGCTTCTGCCACCGCCCTGCGGTGACTCAGGGACCACCATTTGACCATCAGAGCATGTCAGGCATTTCATCCCTAGTTCGGCTGAGAGGTGGAACAAGCACGGTTATCCACCACTGAGAGGGAGTGGTGAGAAGGAATGTGTCATGTGCACACATTTTTATTCAAGGTTGCTATTTCTATAGCCTGAAACATGAATTCACAATTCTCCTTTTTAAGTTGGGCATCAGAATTCAGGCCATTATTCTGATTTTTATTGTTGTCACAACTTTGTGAGTGCTGCAGCTCTTTCTGCGGCAGTGTGTGCTTTGCCAGTGCTTCCCCCTGCCCCCCTTATTTTTTGTTAATGAGATAATTAGTTGCTTCACTCTTCTTCATTACTTGAAGAAAGCATGGGGATCTCTGAAGAACAGCACTGAGGACCACATGTAGCATGTGCCAGAATTGCAGGTCCTCTGATGGAAAGCCTGCAAAGGCTCAAATCAACAGGCCAGAGGTAATGGGAATGTTTTCTGACTGCTTTGACCCTGAATGGCCTTGCCCTGGACAGCCTGGCTTTGTAAATTAGTAGTGCTAATTGCTGCTGCTTCCATTTTTAATGGAACTGAGCTTAATACCAGGAATATATGGTAGAAATCAGATTTAAGTAACAGAGCTAATAAGCCAATCTATAGTATTTTGTTGATTGTAAGTGGTAGAAGATGGTATTTTAGTAATCCCCGCATTTTACTTCATCCATGTTTAGACACACAAGGTGATTTAATTGCAATTTCTATCAGTTCAGTGGTTTAACACTGTGAAACATATTAGCTCTGCCTTAGCAGTTAGTGTTTATTCATTCTCAGAGCATTGTAGGGTCATTAATCCTTCGAGCCCTCCTGAGAAGTCAGAGAGGGGAGACACTGGAAGTCGCATTATTCTAATTTTACAAGTGGGAAAACTGAAGTGATGAATAATGTGGTCAAGGCCACACAATGAGGCAGTGTGAGCTCCGAGATGTTCTGGCTATTAAGCCCAGTGGTCAGGTCAACCCTTGCAGCATTCCCTTTTTAAATTATACCCTTTTCTTTATTGTGATTAAGATGCCTTAATGCTCCCATGGTCTATCTAGGTAAAAAGTTTTCTTTTCCCTTTGGGTAATAAGGTGAGCATGGCTACAATAAAAACTTTCAACCAAGGAAAACACTATGAAGTTACAGCCTGAATCTAATATTGTTTTCTGTATGTGAAGTTTTCACGGAACATAATTAAACCTTGTGTCTCCTCTTTTGCCAGAAAGGGGTGCAAATTCTTTGACTTGTATTTACGAAAAGGAAATGATTGATATAAGTTATTTTCCAAGAGACCAGATTGTTAGTCTCATTTTTGATTGCAGAATAATGATAAATATTGAAAGATGTTTTTAAAAACTTGTGTTTTTTTTTTTTTTTTTGAGAAATAGTGTATGTGTGGTGTGAAAATTCATTTTTCAGAATTAGAGAAGTCTTCTGAGCAGCATCTGTCGAATTTTTCAGTAGAGTACAAGTGGTTGTTTACAGATTGTAACTTCAGTTGCATGAGTGGATGCACTTTGAAATAGCAGCTTATTTGGTAGGGCATAAGCAATGCTTTTGTGTAGTGAAAGGCATCAGTTTTTAATGTTTTTCCGAAACTTTTTTTTCTTCTCCACAAATGGGTTAATTGCTGCCATCTCTTGTGCAAGATTTTCAGGTTTTGTTTCAGTTCCAGCCAGTCTTTGCCTTAAAAATGACTTAGTCTGCAATATTATTCCAAAAGGAATCCAGGATTTCACAAGAGATTAATCATCATTTAATCCAAATGTTAACCATTTTGTATAGATGAGATTGATCCTAGCAGTGAACCCCTACAAACTTCAGCGCCACGTCTAACATTTTAATAAGCAGCTAATATTTAGCCCATCCATTAAGCCACTCGGTAAATGAAATATCGAGTGTAATCTGCTCTCCCGTGCCCACCTTCCTTTCCCACAAGGCTGTGGTTTTTAGCTAAGCCGGCGTGGAGCTGCTCTTATCTCCGAATAAAACAGAACGGCTCCGCCGAGCGCCGGCAGTGCCGAGCCCGGCAGCGGAGAGGGAGGCACCGCCAGCCGGGGAGGGCTCTCGCCTCTTTCGGCAGCGTCTGGAGCGCAGCAGATTGAAACTCATCAATACTGTCCCACGGCCATCGTGAATAATGCAGCTGTAGCGGGAGCCAGCGGCAGCGCTTCCCTTCCGCGCCCGGACCTTCCTCCGCGCGGAGCGCCGCGGGTGCGGGGCGTGCGGAGCGGGGCAGGGACAGGGACAGGGCCGGGACAGGGACAGGGACACGCAGCCGGGGCCGGGACACGCAGCCGGGGCTGGGACACGCAGCCGGGGCCGGCCGTGCCCGGGCGGGGCCCGGGGGCGGTGGATGCTGCCGGGGCTCCAGGGGCTGCAGCGCC
>VZTG01005345.1:125749-195177 GCA_013397845.1 Melanocharis versteri
GGTGAAGGGATGCCGGGATTTGGGGCTGCCGGCCAGGTGAAGGGATGCCGGGATTTGGGGCTGCCGGGCGGGCGCGGAGCGGCTCCAGCCGCGGCTGCCCGGCTGCCCGGCCCGGGGGCACAGGGATGCCCGGGGGCACAGGGATGCTCGGGGGCTGATCCGAGGCGTGTGCTGAACAAACTCAGCGGTGCTGCCGCTCCGTGCCTCCCCGCGCTGTGAGCGTGTTTCTCTGGATGGGAGCGCTCCTCGGCGAGGTGCCGACAGAAAACAACGTGCGGGGGGGATTATCCATCCTCCCTCCGTGTTTGGCTGAAGTTTATGTGAACTTCATCTTCAGAAAGCTGCTTGGCTTTCTGTGGATGGAATATGTATTAGCATTTATATGAAAGAGAGCAGGAGTCTCATTAGAAGGGGTTTTGTCGGGGGGATTATTGCCTTTCAGCAGGCAGGTTACAGGATTCCTGACCAACCTGGGTGCCTGTTTAACTTCAGGGTCCCTGTGTGCCACCAGCATAATATACTGATCTTAGAAAACCCCATTTATGAGTATTTGAAGGTTTTATTACTGTACTTGTTAAAATGCATGGGATACAACAGCAGCAGCGTTTTGTTAATAAATACAATTTAAACACACAGGTAATTTTGGCTAACAATCCATTTATATGTATTTGCCCTGAAAAAAGCAGGAACAGTGTATAAAAGACGGGGATTTAAAAATGCCTATCAGTTTCCAGCTGGATATAATTGCAAAGTAATTTAAATACTTTGAATGACTTTAGTGATTTTCTTCCTTTAAAAAACCCACACACTTCAAAGTGTGCAAAAAATGTTGAGGGGAGTGGAGAAGGTGGATTTCTCTAGCTTTTAAAAAAAGAAATCTCGTCCAGACTCTTAATAGGGGTATAATATTTTTGAAAGGCTTGCTGTCACATGGAGGAGACTCTGGCACAGCCCAGTAGTGGAATGCTGGGCTCTGCAGTTCAGACACTGTGAAATCACATTGCTTCCAGGACCGTACATTAAACTCCACCTCAGGTATTTGATTTTGATGGATACTGGGGAATTTAGTAAGATCCACAACAGTCTTTGTATTTGTCCCTTCTGTAGTGATAAGGAGTTTGGTCTTAATACAGAAGTAATTAGGATTTATATAAGTGTTACATAGAAAGTTTGCTTTTTTTTTTTTTTTTGCTTATGAAATATTTAGAAAAATCAGTTTATGTGCAGTACATTGGTTCCATGTATTTCTAAAATGAAGCAACTGCCATATATAAAGTTTGAATGTCTTGATATTCTGACCATACATTGTAGCTTTTCTCTTAGATATTTAATGTTCCTGCTGTTGATCTGGTTTTGAACGTGCAAGTAAGGTTGGACAGAGAGCAAAACTGCTACTCATTGAACAGCCTTCCCTTGTCTACAGCAAGAGCAGCAGTGCTGTGGAGAATTATTCGTTTTTCAGATTTGAATCATTTAATGAAAAAAAGTGGACTTTGGGATTCTGTCCTTTACGGGGGCTTCTCTGTGAGTGCCTGGGTAGTGTCTGTCAATCATCAGCTTTACTGCCTTTAAACCTATGGGTCTGGGAGGGATTTGATTATCCCTTGTGGAGTTCTTCTTCCCAAAGCAGTGGATTTCTTGGCCTTTGGGATGCTGTGAACACACAACAGCTCCCATCCCTATTGCCAGCTCTGGAAGCTGTGGGCAGGAATTTCCATCTTATCAGTGTCTCTCGGCATCCAACACCCCGAGATCCTGGGGAGTGTCACAGTTCATTAGATCCCCTGCCAGGCACAGTTTTAGAAAGTTTGAGCTTTATATCCTTACCTACTCCTCCATGAGTAGATCTGTGAAATCAGAATAACTTAACAAGGGATGAATGAAGCAACTTCAAGGTGTTACATTCAGTCTTTCCAACTTCAAACCACTTACTTCAGTAGCATCATTATCATGGAATTGTTCAAATTTATTTTTTTTAATAAAAGTTTCATGTAGGATCTCAGTTTTGCTCATAAACCAGTTTCCAAGAACCAAGTAATAAATTGATTTTTCAAGTGATCAACTTGGTGGTATTTGAAATGCTAGAAAAGGTCTAGAAAAATGTTCTCAAGAATAATATTGGAAGTTTGGGCTTTTCCTTTTGTAAGGAAAAATACTGCTATTAAATTTTTAATTAATTTTATGAAAAAATGAATTTTATGTTAGAAATGGTAACTGAAGCATCAAATTAAAGAGGAGAAGGGAGAGAAATGTGGTCAACTCATGATTTTAGGTTATTGTGGTGGTAATTGTGAAAAAAGTAAACTGGGGAAAAAATGTGTAGGGAGTTTTAACTACAGAAAATATCTTGTCTGAAGTTTACTTCATATTTTAATTTAAGCAGGCAATGTGCTATGAAAAAGTTATTTTTAACTCCTTAGTAAAAATCAAGCTACTAAAGTCAAGCTTTCAGTTGAGTACAGTGATTGGGATGTTGGAGTTTTTGTTATCAGGATTGTGTCACAGGACTGTACCTTTCTGGGGTTTAGAGATGGGAACACAGACTTCAGAGGGCCTCGATTGTTTCAGAGAGTTTTTCAGTGTTTTGGGGGTTTTATATATTTCAGCATATATTTCAAGATTGGGACATAATTTACAGCATCTCCTAGGAATGAAGCATAACTTTTGAAATGTATTATCGTTATGTGAGGATAAAGTTTCAGAACTATTATTATGCCATAAATAGGTATATTCCCAGTCTAGGTGCAATTCAGCTTTGCAGAGTTATCTGCCTTTAATGTTGTCTTGGAGTGTGTTACAAAGGAAGAGTTCTCCTAACCTGGGCTGTGAGGAGATCAGAATTCAGGATACACTGATCTCCACTGCTGGCTGTGCCCAGGGATGCCTTTGGGAGCACAAAAAGTGCCATAAGTACACAGCCACCAGATGGGAGAGAAACGCAGGCTTGTCCTTTCAGAGGGTGCATCACAAATACCTTTTATTTAACATTCAAATCCTGCGGGATTGCATTTGGGTGAGATACCAGACAGTGGAAAGAAATAAATGTGTCACTGCCAAAAGTCTCTTCTGGTGGCATTTCCTTCTAAATTTATCGTGTCAGCTGTGGAGTTCTCTGTCTGTAGGAATAAGTCTTCTCCTTTTCATTTTATTTTTATTTTCTTTTTAAGGTATGCAGTGGAGATGTTCAGGAACGTGGCAGAGTTGCTGTCTTCAGTGACTTTGTGCACTCACTACTTTTACCTTAGCTGAAGTCAGTTTGGGCAGTGTGGGGACGTGTTTGCTTGGGGCACTGGAGTTGGTGCAAGCGTTTCTGCTCTCTGTTTGTCCTCATTGTGCCTGTTGCTCTTTTCATTTCTCTTACCCGTGCTAAATTGCAGAGGCTGTGATTCCCTGCATTGTCTTTGGAAATCAAGCACAGTATGGCTTTCTTCACCAGGTTGCAGAGACTATTTTTTTTGTTGTTCTGTAGTTAATTACAGATTTCACACACAGCAATGAGGCTTCTGCAGAGAGAAATTTCACTGATGGTCAGGAATATTTCAAAAAACGCTTTCGTCTCACAGGCGTGGAGACACACAAACTTCTTCTAAAGTATTAAAATGGAGAAACTGCTTGAGTCAGCAGTAACATCCAGATTCAGCAAAACTAGGTTATGAATCCAAGCAATTAAACATGACAAAGAGCCCGGTTTTACTGCCTGGACTTAATATCCTTCCAGTATTTTTTTGGAGACATAAAAACTTCAAAATGTTCCTTTGTGTCAGGTGTTGACAAAAACAAGGTGTACTCCATACCCCAGAAACACTTGAAAATCCTTTTGCTTTACTTTTGCACCCACAGTTTTTATTTAAGTATTTTTATTCTCAGGAGAAGGAAACACCGTTATTTTCTTCTGTTTCAGATACTTGAAGTTCAGCAGCTACTCATTAATTACCTGCATTTTGGCAGAGATAATTAAAAACAAACTGGTTAAATATTTAGAAATTAATAAAAGAATATTTTTAATCAATATTTAATATGTATTAAATCTATGGTTTTGCTAATGATGATTAGAAATCCAATCACAATTTTCATGTGGAAGACCAGAAGATCTGTTTTGGTTTTGTTGGTTTGTTTGTTTGTTTGTTTGTTTGTTTTCTTTTTCTTTATCTTCTGTTTTTATGTATTTGATGTTCAGGAATGTAAAGCAGGTTTCCTCTCTGGTAATTACTGCAGATGTAGCTGGGAAGAGATGGGGAGGGACATAACCAGATGTAAATCACGGCAGTAATGAATTATGGCCCAACCTGCACTTGGTCAGAACTTTACGAGGATTATCTGTTCACTGCTCCTGTGCTGGAGTGTGATGTAAAATGCTGCCAACAACCTCCCACACTTTGCATATGTGAATTGTTCTGCTCGTGCTGTGCTGCTCCCTGAACAGGTGTTTATGTCTTTTTTAACTAAAATGTTGTCCTTGTTAGAGTCGACCTTTCTGGTTCCATGACTAATAGGAATCCAGGAATGGTGTTTGATGGTTTTCCCGGATAAATGAGTTGTAGCTTACGTGAGGACTGGTTTCTGACTGCTAATTAGCCTGGCTCTAATGGCTTCTTTAGCTGTAAAAACCTCTTACAGCCAAGCGAGGTGAGAGGCACACGCGGCACTGAGAACTTGCACTATTACCTGCAGCTCTTAACAAAACCAGCATAACTTTGGGAATTTAAGCTGAGCCTTGGTACCTTTGAAGAACTGCAGCCACTGAAGCAAGTCTTCTAAGAACACAGCAGTTAGATCAGACCCTGCTGGGGCATGCTGGCTCCCTCCTGGACTGTTTGATGTGAATTTTATGAGTCCATGTCAGCATCAAGCGTTCACCTTTTTCCAATTCTCTGCCCTTCTGCAGGACATGTCCTTGGGCTGTAATCCTGGGGACAGCAGGTCACCTCTGGCTTTCCATGGCCCAACTTTTCAGTGTATGATAGCAACAAGTGGTGTGTGCGAGAGCAAGAGATGCATTTTATAGAAGAATATATCTGCTGTCACCTGTGCTTGCAGGGAAAGTTCGATATTTGGCTGTGACACAGAGTAATCTCAAACCATTAGTTTGGTTTTTTCTTGGAATGTTTTGCAAGACTAATGAAAATGTATATCATCTCGTGTTTTCATTTGAATACTTTAGCCATTTTCAAAACAAGTGTTTATTGATGGGGTCTGGATGATGAGCAGTGGTGGGATGTCCTGGTTTTCCACCTTGCCAGTTAAGCCAGCACCACTTGAGGCTGTAATCCTGCACTAATCCTCACAGTTCCCACGAAAAGCAGGATACCACTGCTGTGCCAGGGAGCAAAATCATCTCAGAACCAGATCTCGTTTCAAATGGCATTTCATTCCAGTTGTGAGGCTTTCCCAGTGCCAGCAGAATCAAAAATCCAATCGTGGCAGACTGAACTTTGTACCAACAGAGAGGCCGTGGAAAGCAACTTAATTTTATTTTGACTTTCATATTTGAAAGCTTGAGCCTTTTTCTTGTCCTTGCTCATTCTTTGAGCCACAACAGGAAGTAGAATTTACTAAAGGGAGATATTAAGAATAGGCATTGGGTATTTTAATATATTTTCTTTACTTCCAATTACATTTTCAAGATGTCCCAGTCTCTGAAACAAGTTTCTATGGTTTTATGAGAACTGGTAAATCAAATTGAGCACAGTCATGTAACAGCTTAGCAGAACTTCTGTTTGCCTGGTTTTAATCCCAAGAACAGAATGTTTCAGCAGCTCCCTGTAGTAGCTGTGGCTCACTGATTGCTCCCCTTCTGAATTCAGGATGGTCTTTAGAACTGGAACCCGGGGTCAGGGGAGAGCTCAGCTCTGGAAAGTGTTACAGCTTGTGAGTTATCAATGAACTGAGGCTTCAAAAGGAGGGTCCAGGGGGATGCTGATACCTTTGGGATGGGCAGCAGCTTCAGGGACAGCTCCTGTGCAATTCTGCATGTCCTGCAGGAGCAGGAACTGCACTGGGCAGGTCCTGCTCCGAGTAAAAGAAGCAAACTTGTAAAAAGAATAAGTGCAAAGAGCAAACATCAGCAATGCTGGATGGGTGTTATGAGTGCTTCCTGCAGCAGCCATGAGCTACTGAGCAGTGAAAAATAAAGCTAAAGCGTGTTTGTATGTTGGTATTTCTTCTAATTAATAGAAGCATCATGTCTGTATGTGAGTGTTTCTTCTAGTTAAGGATTCCATTTTGGTCCTGGGCAGGGCTCTGCAGAGGGGAGGCAGTGGGACACTTCTGCTTGCATTCATTTTTGCCCAGAAACAAAACACAGAACAAAACTCCATCCTGGTGTTACAGTGAGGCATTTGTGTGAAAAAGTCCTTTTATACCAGCTTCCAAGAAAATTATAAAAATGTCTAGTTTTTTTTTTTTTTTCCATGTACAATTTTTTTTGGTCAATTATTGTCATCTTTGTCAGTTTAAAGGCTTCATTCTAAATATTGGTGTGGATTTCCAAAAACAGGGATGCAGAGGACACTTCCGTGCCATGCTCCAGTCCAGCCCTGCTCCCTGCAAGGAGCACCTGTCCAGGTGTTGCTGATGATGAGATCCTGTTAATCCTTACAAACTGCCAGGAAGGGAAGGTCCCTTCCCTCCTTCCTCAGACCACCTGTTCCAGTGGCTAGCAGTCTTTACTGTCTTGAAAAATATTTTTCTGCTAGACAGATGAAAATCTCCCATGCTGCAGATGACCTCAGGGTCTCATGTTCTCAGGGGAGCTGAGGGAAAAAAAAAATTTCCCTGCTCCCTGAGTCTTTTATGACAAAGATTCTGGTTCAGACCTCAGGTTTCTATCCCAGGCATTTTAATTTCTGTGTTTTGCTTCAATCTTTTCTAGTTATCATTTAGATTGGCAATCTTTAGTTTGCATCTGAGACATTCTTTTAGAACATTTTGCATTTAAATAAAAAACATTGCATTCAAATAATTCAACTCGTGATCGGAAGACAAATATTGACCATGACTTATAATATAATCAGGATAATAAATTGATTGTTGTATGATGTTGTTAGATGTTTGAGGCTGTGGCCTCAAACAGCTGGCTTGAGATCTCTAAGCTGCCTACTGGGCTTCTTTGCAATAGAGGTTATGGGGTTTTTTATTTTGCCGATGTCTGCTAGAAAGTTTTATTACCCTCTCAAATTTATAGAAGCGTGGATATGTGTGTGTGATCATCTGTCTCATAAAAAGATAAAAGTTATAAACTTCTGCTGATACATTCAAGACTTGATTAGCTCTGCCTGCTCTTGGTTCACATCCTTTCCCTGAATGAATTTCTCTGAATTATTGCTCTGTACATTTATCGTGTCAGTTTAACCTCACAGGACAAGTGTGGGGAGGAAGTGCAAGGCAAGGATTCGGAAGGCAAGATTTGGGTGAAGGAAGGGCTATGAGGTGGTGCTTCAAGCCCTGCCTGAGCAGTTCAGCCCCTCTGCACCCCAGGGAGGTGAATCCCGGAGGATCAAAGGACTGTCCTTGGATAAGCTCCTTCCTTCCAGCCTGTGTTAGCCCAGGATTCTGTGTTACCACACAGGATCTGGAGGGCAATGGGTCATTGCAGCCCCTCAGAGCTGAGGGTGCAGCACAATTGGGATAAAATAGAAAATGCCTCTGAAATTTTGAAATATATTTGCATCTATGGAAAATGATGCAAATCTATTCCATAAATTTGTAGTAAACCCTTTGTTGTTTTTTGGGGTTTTTTTTTGTAATTAGCAGCTAAATGACTAATATTATAAAGTAATGGGTGTGAGTCACTGGCTGGTGCACCACAGCTTGCCTTTGGCTGTGGAGTAGAACAAGAGAAGTGGAGGTTACCAACTCCAGCTAATCATGCACCGAGAGGATGACTCAGGTAGATTATCTTGTGCCTTCTCAGGAAGGAGCTGGCTTGGGCTGTTCTTATTTCCTTCAGGTTTTAGCACCCCTGGAGGAGCCAAGGGCATTTTGCCCATTAAGATAACAGGAGACAAAGATGGATGAGGGAGCTGAGATTCTTATGGGGAATTATCTTTAGGAATGGCATGCAGGATGTATACATTTATTCCCCCAAAGCTGTGTGTCTGTGAAGCACAAAGACTGTAAATTTCTAACTGGATCCAAGCAGGTTTTTTTCAGGCAGATATTTCACTGGATATAGGGAGGAGGGTTAGGTAACTACCAATCCTTTTTAGTTATCTTAACAAATTTCCAAATTTTACCTGTGTTTTAAGAAAACTGGAAACATGGAGGAAAAGAGCCAGACAGAACTGCAACTTTGACATGTTTCATTTTGACATTGTAAAAGGAATTGCCCTTTTTTCCCCACTGAGAAATTTCCTTTTAATTTTCCTGCATGTTGCAGAAAGTGCCTGGGTCTAACTTGAGTTAGTAACAGATGTTTCATTTGATCTTTCAATCCTGCAGACACGAGACTGCATTTCTGCTTAAAGAAACAAATTCTGACACGTAATTGGATGTAACAGCATTGACATATTCTTCTCCTCCATGGCTGCAGTGAGTAGGTTGGGAAGCTGTGGGCTTAAATTACACAAAGGAAGGTTTACACTGGGCATTAGAAAGGCTTCCTGATCGTGAGAATACTTAATATTTAATCAGATGAGTTAGGAAGATTATGAGATTTCTATCACTGGAGGCTTTTAGGAAAGGTTTGGAAGCAAATGCCAGAAAAAAGCAGCTGTATATGTAACCATGTTCTATAGAATTGATTTATAACTGACAGAACTCGTTCTCAGTGCTGTGTTTTTCTAAAGTAGAAAATCTTTCTCAAATACCAGACTTATTTCCCATTCAGCAGGCAGATCTGTCACGTTCTTACCAAGAGGGTTTTTTAGCCCAAGTTCAGAATCTGACCCCCTGCTGCTGTCACACCTCTGTGAGATGAGGCAGAGAGCCAACGCTGTATTTCCTAGGAACAGTTTGGAAAATACTGGAGTTCTGCACGGTTTCTGATAAAATCCTGGATCTGTTTTGAGGAACAGTGCAGTGAGGGGAGTGCACCTCTTCAGCCCCTGCTCCCTGCTCCCCTCTGGGGTGTCTCATCTCTCACACTGTGGTTGCTGGGCAAACTCTGCTGGAGATGGCCCCTTGGTTCTGAGAGAGTCCTTGGTCTGTGTTTATGCATGTTCTGGATAATCCTCTCGGTAAGAGACAAGCCAGGTGTAATAGAATTGATGCGTTTGAAGAATGGGTTCTGTATAACCTCTCACAAGCTCTATATTTCATACCCCAGCTCCCCTTATTCCTGTAACGTTGCCTTTAGCATCTAAAATACAGACATTTGGAATATATTTTTGCTTTATTAATAGAAAGCAATTTTTTCATGTGAGAACTGTGCAGACTTTCCCATCTTCTATTAATAACATAACATTAAGGTTTTTTGATAAAAAGCTGATTACACAGAACATATTAGAGCTCAACATTAGTTGAGACTTTTTTTTTTAACTATTTGAGGAGTGTAAGAGTGCCTTGGGGCCGTGGTGCTATTTTCTATGTATTCTTCTATCCATTCTATATAGGAACCAGCAACCTCTTGTCAAAAAACCTCCAGCTGAGGAAATAATAGAAATTAAAAGGATGTGTTCTTAACCAGTGGTCCTTGTCTTGGGAATTTTGGTTTACCAAGTGAAACTGAAGTTGCTTGATCCAATGTGAGCACTGTGAGAAGGATAAGCATGCTGGACACCCTCTTTGCACCATGCTTTGTGGTTTTTGGTGCTTTTCTTATCTAGTTACTAGAGCCAACAACTAGTTTGGCACAGGATATAATATTGTGTTAGAGAACTGGATTCAAATCCTGAAGACAGTGCTCCACCAGTTGCTGGGCTGAGACAGAGAAGGAACAGGAGGGAACCAAGTCCCAGCACCCTCCCCACTCCTTTTGGTACATTACAAGCCCCTGTTGCATCTAACTGTAATTTTTAAAGTTATCTTCAACTTCTTCTGGAGAAACAAATAGTAAAACATAATATTCTGCATAGAAATTATATTATTTTGAATGAAAAAATGCTACTATTAATCAAATCCAAAGAAAACTGTAGTTTTCGAATAGACTGTAGCAAACAGCAAACTGATATGGAGGCACTAAACAGCTTTCTGTAATATCTGTATTAAAGGAATAGCTGCCAAGATGGTTATTACTTACAGGCATTTCAAACTTCAACAGGTTGATAAAGAATTTAATATTTTCATATGCTTCAGTGTAAAGCCATCTGTCACAGTGACAGAACAAAGTGTTGGGAACAAGAACAAACGTATGTTCATGGAAGTTCTCCATGAAACGTTAACAGGAAAGACACAAGATGCACAGCAGGATCTTGTAGCAAGTGGGCAAGGGATTTGAAACAACATGGCCATCGTCTTCAATATTTACAATTACCATTTCTTTTCTAATTTCTTTTTGTGCAGAAGTGCGAAAAAAATAAAAGTCTGTCAATGCAGATGGTGAGGGAGACAGATATACCGAGGAAAATAGCGTTTGCATCCACCTTTTGTAGTTTTTCATGTTTCTGCTCTTGTTTCCTACAGTTTTAAGCTTCTGTCTGGGTACATCGGTGTATACATTAGACCTCAGGCAGTGTTTCATACATCTGCTGGGCTTTTTAGTGCAAATTAAACAGCCTCAAACACACACAGGAGCTGAACTTTGCTAGTCCCTTCTCCCCATCCCCCATTTGGGAAGGATTTTTATTCGTGGCTGCACAGAAGAATGAATCACATCCCAGTGTTTGAAGTCAGAAGGTGACATGGTGTGACTTTTAACCTGCCATACCCCAAATGTGGGACACAGTGTGGGCCAGTAAGAGATACAAAGGGATTATAGGGGGAAAAATGGGACTGAGACAGAAAAAAGAAAGCAAGTGTTCAAGAAAAGTTACTTTGAATCTTTTGTCAGTGGTATTGCAACAAGAAAGATCCGGTTCTAAAAAATCTATACGGTTGGATTTTTAGTTATAAGGTATAAAGGATATATTTTACAGTGATCCTGTTATTTTCAGGCCTCCATTCTCTCTCCAGGTTTGGGTGACTGAGAGCAAGGATTGAATTCGATTGTGCCTTAGCAGCACTGTGAATTTTCTAGGAAACGTATTTTTATGTTGTAAAATGATAGCTCTGAAAGAGATGTGTGCTGAGGGGTTAGGCAGCAGGCTATGGCACAATTCCCTCCCCCGTTCAGGGATGAAATCCTGTTCTCTGACACAGCTCCGTGGCCAATTACCCAGTTTGAACTGGCAGCATTCCCCAGGGACGTGGGAACGGCAGGGCTGATTTTACCTTTCCAGGAGAGTTTTAAGTTTTACTCTAAAAATCCATTTTCTTCACCAGATTTATAAACATAACATGGATCAATTTTCATCAGCCTTCAGAAATTCAAGCCAGTGAGATGTAGAGGTGGGATTACACAATTCCCTCGAGATAACAAACCACAGAAGGATTCTGATGTTGACACTTCTGTCATTCCACGTTCACTGGGAACGTGCACGTCCTGCCATGTTAGGCAGTCTGGAAGTTTGGGATGGATTGCACTGAGGCATCTTTCAGCTCTGGGAAGTTGTCCCGTGATAGCCTTAAAGGAGCGAAATGTCTGAACTTTTATTTGAGTCCCGATAAATATGCAAATTCCCAATTTCTACTCGGCAACACTGACATCGTGTGGCAAAGAGGAAAACCCCAGCCCTGCTTCAGTACCTAGCAGAGATAGTTAAAAAAGAACCTCCTCAATTTTAACAAAACAGTCAAAAAGAAGTGTCTCCAAGACCTTCAGTGTTACCCTCTAACTGAAGACAAAGAACCAGGTAGAGAGAAATACAGTACCTTGCTCAGACTTGAGCTTATTTCATATCTATTTTACTTTGGGCTGAGCAGGGCACTGGGAACAGCTTTACCTTGGTTTTTAATATTCAAGGGATGAGTTTGATCCTCAAGGCAACAGGTTTCAGTCAGCAGGATATAAAGATGTAGTTCCTCTTTCCTTATATTTCCTTAGGTATTCAGGTTTGGAAACATATCTTTGGCAATGAGTCTTGCAATTACGTATATCTGCAGTGTTTAAAAAAGATTCTGACAGGTAGAATTTGTGGCAGGAGAGATGTCCTGCTTTTCTAGTAATTTTCATTGCACATTCCCATGTCCTTTTTTTCTGAGAACTGAATTTTCCAGTTCTCTGTGCCAGCTCTTGGTATTTATTTTGAGTCTGCTTTTTATTTCCTTTAAAAAATAAACAGCCTTAGTGTTACTTCTCTGGGTTTTGTATAAGAATCTTGGAGTCTTTTAACCAGTTCGATCTTCTGTCATTACCATTCTCTTGGACCCCCTTCTACAATTTTCATTCTAATTTGCATTTTGGCTAAACTCCATGCAGCTGAACCAAGTGTGTTGTTACTGCGAATTACAGGGAAAGTTCCTGGTAGGGTATCACGTGCCAGTGATTGCAGTGCTCTGCCAGGGGTCCTGACTTGTGTAAATAAGGTTTACAAATTATGAAGATGGTGCTGAGAATTTCTCTTACTGACAAAGTGGAGAAAAATTGCAGGGTTTTTTTTTTTGTGCTGGCATTGGTTTCTTTGTCAAAATTCAGTCTCTTTCCCATTGTATTTCTCCCAGAATATGAATTTTAATAATGCATTTATAGCCATTTTAATTGTCCATATATTCACATGCTACCTACATGGTAAAAATTTCTGAAGCTATTTTTTAGTATTAATAAATTGGCTTTTCTTACTCAACAGACACCCTTATTTGACTTTTATTTTGATGAAAAATGGTAGATGGTGATATGATTGTATGCTAACGCTGCCCAGCACCAAATGTTGTGAAAATTATTGTCTAATGAATTCTACCATGACATTAATTAAGATTGATATTAGCAAAATGAACTTAGGGATTTGTTACATTTACCGCTCCTGATTATGTAGAAGTTCTAGAACTACAAGGAGAATGCTGAATAGAATGTTTCATCTCATTAAAAAAAACCCCAAACCTATAAAGACAATAAAACATGAGAAACATGCACATGATTAAATCAATAATCTGAGTGGGATTTGCTTCTCTTTGTGGGAGTCCGTGGTGTCCTGAGAGCAAGGGTTGAGCCAAGGCAGCTCAGTTGGTAATTAATGTGGGGTTCCTCCTGGCCACGGCTCTGTGCACTCTCTCTTAAACTCTTGGCAAGTCCTGCAGCTTGTTTTTGCAGCCAGTCCTGTTTGCTGTTGTACCACTGCTGTTTGTCCTTTCTGTGCAAACACCCAGCATCTCCTTCATTGGGTTTCCTGTGAGTACTATTTTTCCAGTTGTCAAAAACCTATTGCATTGTTAAAAGATGAAATTTTCCTCCTAGAAAAGCCTGGTTTTTTTGGCAGGTAGCTTGTCCTGTGCTGCATTTTCCAGGTTGGTAATTAACCTTGCCCACAGGCCCCCAAATTTCCCAGGAGATCCTGCTGGGGATGGTTTTCCCCCGTTAATAATGGT
Source organism: Melanocharis versteri (assembly GCA_013397845.1). Taxonomy (NCBI): domain Eukaryota; kingdom Metazoa; phylum Chordata; class Aves; order Passeriformes; family Melanocharitidae; genus Melanocharis; species Melanocharis versteri. The sequence goes on from VZTG01005345.1 coordinate 139,247, forward strand.
TGTGGCTGCTGGTTTGTGGCACTCAGCACAGCTGATGTGCTCTCGTTTGTGTGAGGATGCCTCTCAGGGAGGATCGACCAGTTCGAGTGCAGTTACCAGGCTCAGGTCCGAGATGAAGCAGCAGCAGTAGTTTGGGCATGGACAGGAAGAAAAATTGAGGTACCCGCTGGGAAAAGGGGAGAGGGCAGGCAAGAACAAATAACTACGGGTGCTGTGGTGGTGGCAGGGGGGATATGTGTGTTCACAAGGGCACCCTCACACATCTGCACAAACACAAATTCCTCTGTTCCTTTAAAAACCTGCCCGTTGCTGCTGCTCCCCTTTTGTCTAATCCACACTGAAGGAAGGTTAGGAATCACAACTCTCCAAAGGCTGGGTTGAGGATAAGCACCTTAAAGATTGAGAGGAACTTAAAAGGATGGGGCTCTACCATAAATTGAGATTCCTTGCCCTTCTGTTCCCTCTTTCTTTGGAGTCTTGCTGATGGCAATGAATTTCAAATGGAAGAAGAGAAATAATTTAAAATTTTCCCCCCTCCCTAAAGGGGTAAATGCCAAGTGCAGAGCCACTGATTAAAAACATATCTCTGAGGAGCCTAACAGGAGCTAATCCTTAGGATATATTTAACTGTCTAATCCCTTTCACTGGGAAGTGCATCCAGAGGTAAAAGTTTCTTCTCTTCTCCATAGGTTACCTAGCTCTTCACAGAGTGATTCCTTCACTTAGCCCAACTTAGCCCTTTGTTTCTTCTGTCTCTGACAGCTGATGAACAGTTAGGCTTCATTAAGAACACCATTGCAGTGCTTAAAAAGTACTTATTGCCAAGAATAAGCCACAAATTTCAAAGTTTATTTACCGTGGGGGCTCTAGTTAAATAGTTTCTCTCTTCTTGCACCTCTGTGGCATAGCAAGAGCCCTCCTGGCTGGGAAGGGATAATAGAGGTATTATTTTCTCCCCTTAAGCAGAATGATGTGTTCCTAAAGTAATTGGCTGCAGTGCAAATTATAACTGCTCCTTTTGTCGTGACAGGACTATAATCATTTTGTGTCACTGGTCACCCCTCTGACAGCTCTTTGCTGGTCTCAGTGCTACCAAGTGGAAGGAAAAGGAGAAAAAAAAAAAGTGAAGCATTTTTGTTCTTTAGCTGGTGGCAAGGCTTTTGGTGTTTACATATTGTATTCTCCACTGCGTGGAGAAAATCAGTTGGTGATTATTGGAATTATTTTTACAGCATAGAATAATTTGTTGTTGAGTGGAAACAGGAAAGCTACTTGGAACATTAAACAGCATTTCTTGTAGTCTAGGTTTTCTAATATGCAGTTTCTGTGAGATGCTTTAAAGTGTCACTTCAAGTCTACATTATGTATCTACATAATTAATGTAGGCAAAGAAGAAAATAGGAAGGAAAGTTGTTTTAAGTGAGATAGTTAAGCAGTTAAAGGCTGATTGAATTGTGTTTTGAGACCTTGGGGAGGGGGCAAGGAAGAAGGGCATTGTGTTATAATAGATACAGGTAAAGAACTATTTTGGTGCACTTGTTTGTGTTTTTCATCAGCATCTCCCACATGGGCTGTGATTCCAGTACACATTCTTGTAATCTCCTGCAGTGGCAATGATTCAGCTTAAAAATCAATAGGGCATGAGGTGTTTCAAGTTCTCATTATTGTAATGTGTCAACATCACTTCAGTGACCCCAGAGCCCTATGCTGGCTGATTTGTTCTCTGATTTATTGTGCAATCTTGTAGGCAAACTATAATTTCACTTGTAACCAGAAACTCTGCTTTTATGGTTTGTGTCCCAGCCTCCAGCCATTAGGATGTTCAGAGATAATCGATACCTGTGTTTGCTGCCGAAGGTTGAATGAAGTTGTCAAGCAGCTAAATTACAAAGAATACAAACAAAAGAACATTGTTATGGCTGAGCAGGCCAGGAAATGCTTTTATTTAAATTTTCATTCCCTATCAACTCACAAATGCTTTCACTGCTTAGCATTGTCGTAATTTATATTCCCCTCTATGCCTACTAGTTTCAGATCTTGAATTTAGTGGTTGTAGTGATTTACTGGATCACTTTGTCTTTAGGTTATCTGTGTTCCTTTATGATCCTGTTATCTCCTCTGTATCTGTCCAAACCTCATAACATCATGAACAGGAAACAAATTATTTTAATTGCTCAAACTCAGCTTATTGTGGCTGTAATCCATCAGGGGCAAAGCAGCACTGTTCATTTTGCAGTGCTCCTCTTCCAGTTATGCTAATTTTGATGTTTGTTTACATGATCAAAGTGCTGCAAGGGATAACAACCGAGTCTAGATCAGTTTGTCCTGGGCAATATCACACCAATTAATGTATTTAATAACATAAAACTGAGGTGGCTTTGCACAGTCCAAAGCTCTTTGGCCTTGTACCCCTCACATATCCAACTGCATTGGAGGAAGCAGCACCTGTATTTTTGATTTTTCTAGAAAAGCTGATGACTGGACAGTATTTTTCCAGTGTCCATAATAGATTTAATATTTTCCTCCTTCAGAAGTGCTTGTTTCAGTTGAGCTTTCACCTTGACCATGGAGAGCTCACAGCTCACCTAATGAGAGCACATCCATGTGAAGGTATGGGAGCCTTAGGTGGAATAAATCAGAAGTTGTGCAGTTTTTAAAAGCTAGATGAAGCAATAAGGTTTATATAAATCACCAAATCTAATACAAATAGGAGAATATTCAGAACTGGAAATAAAATGGAAAAAAACCTAATGTCTCATATTCAAGATCAGAAACATCCTAATTTTCATAGCTGTTTAATAGGAATTCTGTAGTTAGATTATGGAATGTTTATTATCTTGTTGGGGGGATTAGAAAGTTAAAATTATCAAGAGTTTTTGGTTTCTGTCCCCTTTTTTCTCAAGCCCTCTGTTTGAATTATAGTCTCTGAAACTCGTTTTTTTCCTTCAGCTGTGTCCAAGTAATCCGGGGGCACACTACTAAAATGGGGAACACTTTTTAAACAGCTCCCATGTAAACCCATTAAAATGTAGGTATCAGTATTATTCAGTAGGCTATTAATATTCACTCTCTCCGAGGACAGGTTGATGTCATTAATGAACACAGTGCATGCACAAATTTCCCTGTGCGTTTGTCAGGTACTGAGAAATAGGAGTGTTTGGCTGCTCTAGAAAATGGTGCACAGGTTTCAGCTGCTTCCTCAAAGTGAGTATTAGCAGTCCTGGCTCACTGTGGAAAGAGGGTTTTTAATAGGAAAGTGCCCCATAATCATTTACTAAGCTGATCTATTTAAAGACCTTTACGTGAAATTGAAATAATTGTCATGGGGTTGGTACGGCTTTAAAAAGTTAACATCTCTGGCCTTATATATCACAAAAAGATATGGGTCTCTTCTGCGAGAGAGTTTGACCTATATAACAGAATAATCTGGCATAATGCAGAGCAGAGAGACGAGGGGGAAGGTTGGAGCAAACCTTTCAAGTGTTGCAGAGGCCATGAAAATCTGGGGAGCTGCTGGAAGGTAGAGAACCTGTGCAAATTAATTTGTCTCCTGTACACGCCATGATGTATAATTCAATTTACACTGAGAGCATCCCACATTCTGGAGGCCAGGACTGGTTTCAAGTTTCTTGTCTAAGCCTCTCCTGTGTCCCTTGAAGTGCTTATTTAAAAACAAAATGCCATAAATACATGGAAGACTTGCAAGAAAGTTCTAGTCATTATTTGTGGGAAAGCTTCCTCATCCTCAGTATAGTTTTTGAAGTTTACAGAAAAATCCTTTGTAGTTCGGATACTTTTGTTTCCCTTTTGGTAAATACCCATTGCACCATCACCCAGAGATTTCTGATGTACAGAATATCAGAGATTTGGGTCTTTTCAGCTCACTCTGGCTGCTGTGGGGAAGTAGAGACCTCTGTTGCATTATAATCCCCGTGTAACAAAACTGGATGATTTTTCTCATCACTATTTGCCATTTCAGCTGGATGCACGCTGCTGTTATACTTGGTATCCTGTTAAGTATTTTTAGTGCAAGAAGCATGATTATTTCATATTCCATCACAAAGCAGACCTCATCTTGATTTGATTCATACATTTAAATAAAAGGTACAGCATGGTCCAGCCAAATTCTGGTCATTTTTGTTAATCTAATCTATTTGCTTTGATCTGGAAGTTTCACTGGGATGAGATTGAATTGCAGGTATTTCCACTGGGTTCTGAAGGCAGCTGGTCAGAAAACTTCTGCTGGGATCTCCTCGTGCCCTGCTGTCATTAGGTGTGGAAAATGGAGACTCGTGTTGGCCCTTGAGTGGTGTTATTATTGCCAGTGAGTTCTCCAAGCACAGTACTAAGGAGCATTGTAGGGAGAAAAAAAAGCACTTTTTACTGTTTGTTTTGTATTTTTTTTAAAGCTTTGAGAGTCACTGTAATTCCAGCTGGATTTATTGTTTTCACTGTGCATTATTGAATTCCTGCTGGTCCTGCCACTGCAGGAAGCTGCAGCAATACCTGTATGCTTCTCAGTTACCTTTTGGGGGGCTGTGGAGCTCAGTGTTTTCAAAGCACTTTGCAAAGTGCCTTCTCAAAAGCATATTCTGTGTGTGTAAAACACTGCTGCTCCTGCTGAAGCCTGGACAAATGATAAACCTCCGTGGCTGCAGAAAATTACTGAGTGCTGCAGCAGCTGTTGGAGTGCTGCTTTACCAAATCAAAGATCCTGTGCCCAAACCTGAGAAAGGGGAGAACTCCCACGGCGAGAGACAGCTTGCTACAATGGCCTTCAATTCAAGGTCACGCACAACCTCACTCACGGCAGGGAAAAAAGCCAAATTAAGCATTTTTAGCAGTGCAAATATGTTGAGAAATATCATGAAGGGTGTGAAGGCGCTGGAAAGGGAAACAGTAAAACCCGTGTAGCAGAGCAGTTGTGTAGGCAACGTTACAGAGACGGGCATGGAGAGATGAAGTCACTCCACATTTTGGGGATCACTAAAATACTTCCCTTACGTGATCCCGCTTTTGTGTGTGCCTTTGTGCTATCTCACTTTAGTGGCTGCAGCACTTACCTAAACAGGTTTTTTTTAATATAAATTGCTATAAAATAAATGGGAAGGTCATTCCCTGTCACAGCGCTGATTTGATGAGAAGAGGTGTTTGCTTTTTTCCTTGGGACAAGCAATATTCAGAATTTTTGACAAAGTTTACATGTATGAGATTTCTTAAATAAGGCTCACCAACCTTTATACCCAAATACCTTGTGCTTATGCCAATTGTATCAATTCTGTATTTGTTCTTTAATGGTACATTTAATGCCATTTCAAATTGCACGTGGCATCTCCTTTGCCTGTTACCGAGGAAATGTTTGCATCTGCAAAAACAAATGGATTGAGATAATTTGTCATTCTCATTGAATGACCAAAGCCTGAAAGAAATACTGAAGGTTTTAAAATGTAATGTAATTTTTAATATATGATATGATAGTATATTATATTCTTATGTGATATTAAGTAGTAAATATCATTGATCTATTTTCAGCACAAAGTGATGCTGATCAAAGCATGGTAAAATTGCCACTTTTTATTGTATGAAATATTGGTAAATCAGTAATTAATTGGAACTGTTGGTTCATTTTAGGGAGTTCTGAGTTAAACCATTCTGTCGTGTAGGGGATGGATGGAGATGCCCAGATAATACCCCAGGCCCGGACAGGCAGCAGTGTGTTTTCTGCAGAAAGGCCCTTAGGAGGGTAATTCCTGTTGAGAATTGATCCTTGGGCACTGCTTGTTGGGATGGGTTTTTCTGCCCTCTCTTGAACTCTCAAACTCTCCCATTTAGGAGCACGCTACAGTAAATTAACAAGGTGAAGTTGAGGTGGGTACTGTTATTCTCCTCTCTGTGACATCATCATTCGTGCTGAAATAGTGCTTTGTGGACAGGAATTGTGCTCACTAAAATGGAATCTGGAGGCATTACGAAGTTCAGCAGTGAGGCGTATGGTTCGGGGTAGGAATTGAAATTTTCCTTTTTGACAGATTTCCTTGAAACTAGGATCCCACTGGCACCCAGATTTTCCTCGAAAGGAGAATGCCAGGATGATGCAGGGAGGGCTGGTGCTCAGTTTGGGCACTCACTTGGCAGAGGAGGAGGAGGGCAGTACCTGGAGCTGTGTGCCTATCCCAGGACAGAGAGAGTGCCTGGGAATGCTGCAGCACCACGCTGAGCGGGGCTGGGGCTCCTCTTGAGCATCCCACATACTCAGAGTAGGTACGAATCTGAACTTGGGTTTCATGTTTGTGATGTTTTGTCATAACAAAATGTCCTCTTCCATCTTTGCTGGCCATTCTTTGCTTCCATTGTTTGCTGGGATCATCCGCTGAGCTGGAGCTGTCTCTGAGATGAGAAAGAGACGTTTTAATTTCCTCTTGTAATGTCCTAATTCCTGTTTGCCTGTTGTTAGTTACTCTTAAACTTCCTTTAGTCACATTGTATGCCTTCTTATTGAATGAGCTCTCAATTAACTGTTCCTACTCCTGCATGTCTTCATGCACTTGACATCAGCTCCTTCTTTCTCTTCCCCTCAATGTTCCTGTCACCTCCTGGAGTTAATAGAATTAAATTCGAATACTAACATTCAATTTGCAATTTTGGAGACTCAAAACATCACCTGCTCTGCATGAAGGAGTAGTTTCTGTGGTAAAGTTTGAATGTGGTATATTTTCAACAGAATTCCCAGGTTTGAGGCCTCCTGCACTTCTGAGAGGTGCTTTACATCCCCAGGAGTGTTTCCATTGTAAGGGTTTCACTCTGGGATGTCCATGTGCTCTTTTGTCCACAGTGCTTACAGTACTAGTTACACATCTCAAGATGCAAGAAACTAGGCAACAAAATTTTAAAAGAAAGCCTTGAAAAACAAATGCAGTAAGTGATGTGTTTCCACAGCTGTGACACTTGTGAGAGTGCTGAACAAACACCTCAGCCACTGGCAGGAAATACCCTGGCAGCTCTGAGGTGCTCACTGGAAACAAGGGTCTGGCAGGAGAGGGTTCAGGGGCACAGTCTGGGTCAAACAACAAGCAATGCAGCCATGGGGGAACGAGCCTGTGTTTTACATCCTTTCCTCTCGGGCACCAGCTATGGGAGTTGTCTCTTCTCTCAAAATTTCCAGGCAATTATATTTTGAAAGAAATCGAACATAATGTGCAGGTGCTTAAATATTTGACACGGCACTTCCCATTCTGCCTCAGCAGGTACTTATTGTTCTTTTGGCACTGTTGTGCTGAGCATGTGATGCCTTTAAAATGCTCGGGTAAGCAGGAATCCTGGCTGTAAAACATTCCTGGTGCTGGGGTGTCATTTCTGAGTCGCTGGTTTGATGCACAGAAACATATGGCTGCTTACAGGAGTGGGCTGAAGGGATACAAATGACACTGTGACACTTTGGCCAGGACTCACATCACTGAAAGGAGAAAGGCAAAAGCTGATACGTATTTTCATTACAGTATTTGCACTGATAATATAAATCACTGTAGAAAAAGCAGTTTATTTCAGGGGCTGCATGCATTAGCAGCTCTGGTATTAGATGTAAAAACACATGGATCTAACCAGCCAGGTCCCAGCTGAACAGTTGTGCCTTCCTTTCCCAGACCTGCAAAGCTTCCCATCCCAGTTCCCACATGACAGATAAACTGAGCAGATTAAACACAGGAATAAATAATTAGCAACATTTGCCATAAGTCAGAAGTATTTGGATGGCCACTAGAAATGAAAATGAGATGTCCTGGATTATTTTGTCACTTCAAGGCTTGATTAGGAGTCCTGAGTATCTTTCAAAGTTGTATGTTTAATTTCTGATGGAAGCCTGGGGATGGATATAGAGTTTACTAGGTAAGACAGCATTATCCAAGAGATCAGGGTCCTGAAAATTCAGAGTTCTTTCCCGGTGTGGATGACTTGCCCATGGACTTTCCGCCACTGTGACTGATTATGTTAATATATAATCTCTTTTTGATTATATTAAGATATAATCTCTTTTCCCAGGTAATTTCTAACCTAGGTGCTCCAGCCTTTCAGGGTTGAGCAAGCACTGACACTGTAAGATGCTACTTCCACCTATTCCAAGTCCTTCCCAAAAAGTCTAGAAAGGTCCTTTGCAACATGGAACACCTTCATTTTATTTCGCAGACAACTAAAAGGAAAACTAGGAAGAATCTTTTTGAGGAAAGAAGAAGAGTGATGTGGTTTTGGTGTTGTTTTGGTTTTTGTTTGTTTTTTTTCCCTAAACAAGAGTTTCACATTTCATGAAGGTGAATTATATAGCAAAGGTGAATTATATAGTAAAGATGAATTATGTAGCACAGAGGTCTGTAATTAACTTTATCACTTTATCTGCTTTTGATCTAGCGGGTCTTCAGGAGGAAACATTATTTAATCTACATTTAAATTATCTCTTTCTTCCCTTACAAAAAATAATAATAATAATAATAAAAAGAATTATTTTCTCAGTCTTTAGAAATGTGAAGACAATGTTATTGTGCTCCTCTGTTCTACCCTGTTGCCTTCAATTCCTATTTAATAAGACCCAGGACATCTCTCATAAATTCTGTACCATCAAGGTAACGTTGCTTTGATGATACATTGCATGTTAAATTGGGATTGGCATGAAAGGATCGTGAGGGCTCAGGAGAGATTTTTAATTTTTTTTTCTATTTTTTCCCCATAAATTTTCTGCATCTTTTGCTGTCAAAATCTACGGAGAGCTCTTGGTAGGATAGTTTGAACACGGGGTGTTCTGCCATTCTGCAGCTCTGCCCTCTGCTCCTCCCTGTCCCTCTTCACCTGGAATTAGCTCTCAGTGCCCTCCCAGCAGCTGAAGAAATCATTATTTTGGCAGCACTCCTCTGGAGGGGCACGAGTGAGTCTCAACAAAAGATCCATTTCTGGAGCAGAGCAGGCCTGCTCGGTGCCCTGACCCTTTTCCTGTGCTGCTGCACACAGGGTGAGACTTTCCCCACAGGATCCCACTTGGAGCTGCCAGAGGTTTGGGAGCTCATTTCCAACCTCTGACACTTGAAGTTGGTCTCTCTTCATTTCCCTGCAGGTATTTATAGATACACCAGCATCCTGGTGGCTGTCTACCTGAAAAGCAATACGTTTACACACTGGCATCCTGGTGGCTGTCTACCTGAAAAGCAATACGTTTACTCTGTTAGTGCTTTTCTTTCCATGGCATAACGAGAATCTCAACTGCAATAATGACCCTGGCCATGAAATGGAATTTAGTCACCTCAAACCTAATTTTGTTGCCACACCAACTTTCATGGATTTTTAAGTTTTTAAATATATATATAATAATACTTAAATACATATATTAACTTATATTTTATATAAGATCCTGTATTGTATAATGCATTTATTACCCCCTAAAAACTCACTCAAAGTTGTATTGTTCATCTCTAGTACAACTCTTCATGTCTCTTCTTGCCCATCTTGTTATTTCTGTGCTTTTCATCTGTTTCCTTCATAGTCTATACTCCTTCCACACAAGCAAATTTCATCTCTTTTTCTTTCTTTTTTATATGCTAGCTCTTTCTTGAAGTTACTATCTCCTTGCAGTGTAGTACAGGATAATCAAACCAGCAAACTTTGTCCTTTTTGAAGCAGGGGTGTTTGAACATTTGAAACCCCACAAAAGAAAGGCAGATCAGTAGTTCCAGCATTCTTCAAAATTGCTCTTTCATTTGAGAGGAATAGAGAAGCTCTGGGTGGGCAAACTGAAAGTTGTGGTGTGTGTTTAATGAGGCTGTGGAGGGAGGCAGGAGATGGATTGGTAATGATTCGGTGTGGTGAATGCAGATGTGTCCACTTAGAGGAGAAAAATGTTCTTGCAGTATAATCTTATATATCTGATGATAATTCGGATGCATCCAGGGGTTCTCAGGAAGCCCAGAGGTCTGGGAGCTGCTCCCTGGAGACGGAGTTCCAGCAGGCACTGCCCTTGGCCGGGTGAGTTGCACAAACCGGAGTGTGCCCGCTGGAATTTGGGATCCAGACTCGTGTCCTGCGGCTCCCTGACTGCTCCTGGTGCGGTGTCTGTGGGGTCAGCACGTGGAGCGCTGCTGTTTCCCCGCTGGGATCCAGAGATGTTCAGAGAGTCACCTGGCAGCATCCCTGGCAGCATCCCTGGCACGGCTTCCCGGGGATGCGGAGCTGACACCCACGCGTGGCATCCCGGCTCCGCAGAGCGTTTGAACGGGCTGCCTTGGCATCCACAAAGCATCTTCGGTGAATATATCCATCAGCGCCACACCGCACATTTTGCTTGAGTCTCGCTCCTTCTCGAGGCTCTTTAGGTGTGAAATGGGATCGTTTTTCCTAGGAAAGCTCTCCCGTATCCTTAACGCTGCACATCTAATGGGCTGCATTCCTCGTTCTCATTGGTGCCGCCTGTGCATTCCCGACGGCGGAGAATTGTTTTCCACACAACGCATCCCTGCCTCGGGAAGCTGCCTGTGCCTTTCTTCTGCGGGAATCGTCAGCAGGAGTAGTTTGGGGGATTTATAATGCCGGGAGCACCTCCCAGCGCAAACTTTATGACTCTTAATAGCTGTTACTTTTCCTTACAAAGTGCGTCTCTCCCCAGACACGCTTTGGCCCCGGGGCAATTAGTTAACAAAGCAGTCGTTAGCTATTGATAATGATCAATTTGTCAGGGATTATTGTGCAATAACGCCGTATTCTCTATTAATTAGATAAACCCATGTTAACTGTAGGTATTCTTAAAGGCACTTTCTTGGAGGATCAAGCGGGTTTGCCATAAGCCAAACTGAGCAGCAGCTTTGCAAAAGTAGAGTAAATTATATGAGGAAATGAGATGTATATTTATTACAATGATACTTTTAGAAATGTTCAACATTTGACAGGTTTATAATTTTCAGACACAGCTGCTCATAAGAGAAAGAAATTAATACGGTCACAGTTTTTCCAGAAAGCAGGGTCCTTACTGGCCTTTTCTGATACCCTTTCCTAGAATAAAAGAAAGAAGCAGCATGCACACACAGACATATAAATCTATATACCTCAAAACTGCCCATATTTGGGACAAGAAAACTTTGGTGTGCATGTTCATGCAAAATCTCTTTTTGTCTTGTTTTTTTTTTGGCCGGTTTATGATGCATCACAGAATGGATGCATAATCTTTTCAGAGAGATGCATGTAGTTGTTGATGCTTAAAAACTGAAATTGTTATATCCCTATAATTTTTGGTTTAATTATAAAACTCAGTTTCTGTTTCTCATCTATTGCTTAGCTTCAAGTACCCAATACAAATTTCTGTCTGCTGAAGATGTGATTCTGCAGCAAGTCATCATGTGGCCCTCTCATCACATCCTGTTGAAATATGGTGATGGAAACCATGTCCTTAGAAAAATACAAAATGAATAAAAAAACAAGAAAATCACTGCACCTTGGTTAGGTGGGGAGGGCTGGGATTCAGTCCGCTTACATGAAATTCTTCTTGGGCTCCATTCAGTTTTAGCATTAATATGCCATAAAATCTGCAGAGTTTTTGGCTGTTTCCAGCAGTATTTGCCACCAAGTAAAGCATGGGGTTAAGTGGAAATTTTATTATAAATGGAACAATATTTCAACATAGCATTGCAGTCGAGTTGTGGCCACTTGATGAGCTTAAGCAAGAACTCCTGCAGGCCATTTCAGAATGGAATTCATTCTTTCAGAGCAAACGGAAGGGGAGAAAAAGCTATCACGTTAACATTTTAACAAGATAAAGCCCCAAGTGCCCCCATTGATTGGTGGGATCCTGGCATTTTTTAATGCCCATCTGGGGAATCCAGTGTGGATGTCAAGTCTGAGCAGCAGGTGAGATCCCTTGGGCAGGTGGCCCAGGGACAGCATCTTCAGAGGGCTGGGGGGACTCCCTCCATCCTTGTGTGGGTTCTTTTAATCCCCCTGGAGAGAGGGAGAAGGGGGTGGGTGAGCGTGGGCACAGCTCTGATATCTGACTGCATCACGGTGATAAGGCAAACCCGAAATTCATCCTCATCTCAAAGCTGGAACTTTACTTCCATGTATTCCTGCATTTAATGCTGCAGCTTCTAAATTTCAGGTCAGAAAGTGAGAGAAAAAGGGGGGATTGTGTTGAGCTGCTGCGGAGAAAACCTTAAGGTGCTTTGAGGTTTAGGTGTAAAACATGGATTCTTTACAGCTCCCTGTCTTTGTCAGAATGTTTTCCATTGTGTTTGTGTCTTGTCAATGCCTGAGGTATTGATTTCCTGCCAGTGTGAACTGGATTCCCAGCGAGCCTTTCTGTCCTTGTCTTCAGCACCCTTTGGTAAAGTCACTCAGGGTGGTTTGGTTTGGTTTGGTTTTACAAACCATAAAATAGCATTTTACGTGTGACTTCCTCATGGTAAATGTAGCAGCTTTCCCTTATTTTCCCGCTCTGATTCTAAGGTTTTAAAGTGGTAATTTTAGGAAGAAAGACTATGTAAACACAAGGTGAGCTGATATACCAGAGCATTGTAAAGATTGGTTTCCTCTGGTGCTTTGATCCATGGTGTTGGCTCATGAACTTATTTCAAGGCACAGATTGGAAAAAGCCATGTAGTGCTCACCCTGCTGCACAATTAAAAGTGATTTCCCTCCATGCATGAGCAGTACCAGGTTAGGTATAGTAATGGTCAAAAAAAAGCAGTTAAAAAATAGAGTATAGTAGTTTGATTACACATTTGTTTTAAATAATTATTGTTTTATTGCATTTTGAAAACACAGATGGCAATAATAATAATTAAATATAATAACAATAATATTAATAATATCAATAATAACAATAATAACAACAACAATAATAGTAACAATAATAATAATAATAATTCTCCCTTGCTTGACTTGAAATGCCTGTGTCATGTTTGAGGATATGTATTAAGCAACACTTTCCTCTTGCTTGTTAAATGATTGTGGGAACTTGCCCATGTTTGCAGATCATTGTTGGTTGGTTTTGGTGTAATAAAGAGCAGATTTCAGGGGGCCATGATGCAGTAGAGGTTTTTATGTAGATTCCTTTGCTGTATTTCAGCACACATGTATTGCACAATAGCCTTGTCTGTACTCCGAGCTGCCTGGCACTGTCCCTGTGAAATCCCTGACACCTGGCTGTGCCTAAATCCCCTGTTATAATCTCTGGCACCGTTTCCAGCCTGACTCTCGGTGTACTTTGAGCTTTGGGTCACCAGCACTCGGCTCTGCCTTTGTAAAGACGAGGGGCCTGTGAGCTCTCTGTGTGTTCGTGGCCGTGTTTTGGGCTCTTGGTGGCCGATGCCCACGATCTGTGCCCAGCACTCACCTGTGCCACGTGGTTTGTCACAGAACATGTGGCTGCTGCAAGAGGTGGCCACACAGCAGCTGGGCCTTTCCTCAGGAACTTTCCTGCCTCTTCTGCATCTATGGTGCAGAACAGCTGATGCTAATCACTATAAACATTAATTATGAGCTGATAGGCAAGGGCATCCTCAAAGCAGAGATGAATTAGAACAGCCATACAACATCCAGACCTTTAAACCAGCTGATAAATCTCTGCCTTTGATTCATAGGAGGGAAATATAATAGGAAGACTTCATCGTCAAGGGCTCTAATTGTCCAGCTCTGTGCTCAGTAAGTGTTAAAATGCAGTAGCTGGACAAAAAATCAGACAAACGAAAGTCTGCACTGAATTAATGGTTCAGTAAAATGCCTAAGTAACATATGTCTCAACCTGGCTCGAGTCCTAAAGCAGGAGTAAAAGACTTTAATTACATGATTGATGGGTGCTTCAGCAGCAACCTCCGGATGCACAGTGACTGCAAGGTCACCAGAGCTGTCGGGAAAGGGGAGGAGGGCAGTGGGAGCTGCCCCGAGGGGACAGGGAAGGCCACCTGCCCCAGAGGCAGCAGCAGCACACAGCAGCCCTGCTCTCACCGGGGTTATCACCTACCAGGGAGATTTAAGAGCTTCGTGCTTGGCTGTCTCACAAAAAAATTATGCAAAATATCCAGCTGCTTCCCGTGGTGTTCAGGAACTATAAAACTTTGGGATTTTTGCTGGTAAATGGAAAAGAACTTGTTCTGAAGCAGTAAATGCCTTACACTGTTGATTGGTGACTGGTGCTGACACTAAACTTTCCAAGCACTTTGTAATAATTACAAGTATGTACCGCGTTAAGCATTTTTGTTGAATGATTCTTGGCAGAGTGGTTGCCAGTTTTTCTGTCAGGGGGTCCCTTACGTGTGTGTGACTGCACATTTCTGTTCAGGCATCACTGCCACGTGTTCTGAGGTACTGAGTTGAGATAATGAGTGTGGCCAAGTCCTGGTCAGGTTCTCCTTAAGTGCCTGTGAAATAGAATTTTGTCTGTGATTCTCTAAGAATTGGGTTCCATTATTATTATCATCATCATCTATTTTTCAGCTGTGGTGGTGTAGCTTTTTTGCTCTCACATAGGCAGAGGATGTTTTTCAAATTAACTCTTTAGTCGCTTGCAAATTTATTTTGAATATTAGTTTCTATTTCCAGTAAGATATTGATAGCAAAGCATTTCTTTTTGTGCTATTTAAATTTTTATATCTCAACCTTTCTGTGCCCATTAAGCCCTTTCTAGATATTGCTGCAGTTTTCTTCTCTGACAGCATTTTCTCTGAAGAAGAAGATACAATGGTTTTCAAAATATTTTCTGTCTGTATGTTGTGGCAGGTCATTGAGTATTGGCTGTTAAGGAAAACATGAAATGGTCTGAGGTGAATTTACAGAATCTAGGTTAAATAATGATTACTTGTCCCACTTTCAGTTGTGTCCCAGATTTGAGCACTATGCTATATAGTCAATTCAGATAAATGAATGGTGAATCTGTTTCACAGCTGATTATTAGTTTCCCCTGAGATGATACTCGATTAAATTTTTTTGATCTTCTGCAGTTTTGTGTATTTCTGACTTTGTTTTTAGATTTCTCTTTTTTATTTTTTTTTTCTGCAATAGCTATAGGCAAAAAAAAAGATGGTGAAAATGTCACTTTGCTTAGGGAGGATGTAGTTCAGGATAATTTTTGAGTAATGTGAAATATTTTTACGTTCGTGGCAGTATAATACACCTTAGTAAGTAGAATTGGGAAATTGGAAATGCTGTTTTCTGAGTCACCATTTCAAAAACACCTGATGCAAAAGCAATGTGTTTCCCACAACGATCATCGTTGTTATTCTCAAATAAAGGCTGAGGAGCCAGGCTCCCCTTTCAGCAGGATTTGTCTGACTCAGGCACTGCCAGGGCAGGGTGTGCCTGTTCCACAACATCCACTCACAGGAGCCTCAGCAGCTTGCAGGAATAATGTAGTGCCAAAGAAAAGCACCCGTGCCCTGGCAAACATGCCATCAATTCCAGTCGTTGTCTGTGTGTCAAGTGTAATGAACTGGGTTAGGACAACCTGAACTAATACTTTTATTTTAATGAGACAGGTGGGTAGAAATTTCCCAGGAAGGTATTTAAGGTTAAGGTCATAAATGTGCTCAGTCTCGCTGTGGTGTTGAATGTTTGTAGCATACTGCATCACAATTAGAGAAACTGAAAGCAGCAATAATCTGAGTAACCAGGGCTGTGGTGAAAGGGAGAGAGGAAAGAAGGGGAAAAGAAGCAGAGGAGCTGTATCAAGTTGTAAAGTCTTTGTGTCCTGAACAAGCCATGAGTTTAACATCTGGAAATGTCTCTGCATCCTGAAAGCTGCTGAGGGCACAGGTGGCTGCAGAAGGCTTTAACCCTGTGGTTCCCCAGACAATGGAATGCCAACAGTGTGGGCAGCCAGCCTGGGGTTCCAGTCCCTGTGCACTCCATGGCCATGGTCAAGTGAAATAAATCTTCCTGCTGTCCAGGGCCGTCTGTAGCGAGAGTTCAGGAAGCACAGGGGCTCCAGCTTTGTAGAAGAGATCTGTTTCCATGGATTTGATGGACTGGTGACAGTAAAGGTTTGTCATAATCAGATGTCATAATGAAATTAATTGCAGATACATTTGTGTATTTTGAGCAACAGTCAAGCAGTCTGTTAAAATAAGCTTTTCTTTTAGAAGAGGGCCGCCAATCAATGCAGTTTTGGAAATAACTGATATGTTTGGAATACTGGAACTATAATAGAAAAGGTAGTTTGAGTGCACTGAACAAAAGAAGTCCTTTTCTGACACCTTGGTGTTGATCTTTCTGTCTTTGCTGTTGTAAACAGCATTTACGTGGCCTTGTAGCTTATTATCTTATTATTAGGAAAAATACTTCATGTACAGATGTAATTGTACCCCAAACATAACTGACACTCAAACCTGGTATAAAGATGAATCACACAAACCACGGTGTTTCCTTACAAAGTAGGGATTTTTTAATTTATTTTATTTTAGTTCTCATGGAAAGTACAAATTCCAGGTGCATTGTACTGCAAACAGTTTGGTGTGGGGGAACCTGCACTGAAAGCACGGTGGATCCTTCCACTATAAAGTCATTAAATAAAAGACAAGATGGTGGAATCAAAGGAAGGCACTGAGGTGACAGTGACCTACTTTGCTAAATCAGAATAACTGCTGTAAGGTCCAGCACTGCAGGAGCTAACTTTGAAAGTGCTGAAGATCTCAAGTTCGTGGCATTAGTAGAATAGAAATTAAAAAGCTATGAATCACTGTTAGAACAAGCTTATGCATCGTTTCATCGTGATAAATTAAAGAAGTGTCTCCAGCAATCTGCGTGTGAGACCCTGGGCACTGTTTGGCTGATGTCATAAACAACAGCCACTGCCACAAATTTGGGCACTGCCTGCAAAGGGCCCAGAGGAGGAAGATAAAACAGGGTCAAAATCTGTTGTGCTGAGACTTCTGGCTTTGTTATTTTTTCCCACTGGTCCTGGGCAGGACCTTTTCAGATGCACTCACAGAAAACTGATGCATTCATGACAGCATCATTGTCCCTTTTATTGATTATCTAAATTGCCAGTTAGGACATGATTTTATATGTCTCTGTTTGGAATAATGTTGTGCCTAAACTAAGCTACAGGTTGTGAGGGTGTCAGATTGTGAAGTTTCATTGATAGGAAGGAACCATGGCCAGTTAACACAAAGTGGGGCTTTCATCTGGGTCTGTAACCTGCACCTAAAACTATTAAAACTGTGTGGTCTTTTGTTGTTAAGGTTTCAGATACCTCTGTTGCTGTGTTTATGTTGGTTGAAGGTGTGGTGGAGGAAAGGAGAAAATACTGCTTTTGGCTTAATAATTATCTTACTGGAGATACTTCTTTTTATCTCTTCTTTGTGGTAAATAATAGTGAAATTCTAAAAATCAACAAAAAGAAAACAAACACCACCACCCCACCCCCTCAAATTAGAACCAGAGGCAGAGTTGCGATTTCTGTGGTGAAGCTGATTTATTGCTTGTACCTGAAAGATGCATTTTCCTCAGAGAATTTTGGACCAGGAAAGGAGGAAATGAATCATATTTGCCTCGTTGTTTCCTTCCTGGACAAACAGGAATGAAGATCCCATGGATGGGGCACCTGGAGTTTTGAAGCACTGACAGACACAGACCTGAGCCATGAACAGGACGTGGTACCTGAGGATGATCCTGTGCACTGCTGCAGCAGTGATCATTAATGAGAATCACCATTAATGACATAATCATCATTAGTGAACCTGCAGAGGCTGCACCCATGCCAGTTGTAGTGAGGTGGCTGAAATACTGGAGTTGGATCCCACAGTTTAGGATTTCCTGCTGTTATTTGTCTGATTGGATTCTCTTTTCAGTTAACAGTGTGGGGAGGATGGGGATTGACTGAAAGTGGCAGAAAGTTGTCTTAATTTTTGTAGTTTTCAAATGGGTGAATACTCCTAATTCTGTGATGGTAAGAAAGAAGTGATTGTGTTGTTTGTAAGGAATATGTTTGGAATTCTGTCTGGCACAGCAGAGTTTTCATAGGTGACAGTATCAATAGCTGTTGCTCTAATGGGTAGTCATTATGAGGAGGAATTAAGTTGTTCTTTGCAGTAAAATTATCCAAGGGGAAATGCAGTACCAGAGCTGTTGCTTGGAGTTATTTGCCTTTCCACTGATTGAGTTTCATTACACTCTTTCATGATGCTGAACTTGAAATTTCTTTACTGACTTGTTTTCACTAATAGCCAGCTCTGCTGCTGATGTTACATTACATTGTTCTGGGGACATGACCCTCGGCTCTTTCGGAAGTTTCTTTATCACATTTTTCCACAAACTTTTTAAAATTTCTTTTAAGTAATTTTATCTATTTTTATCAAAATACTACGTGGTACTGCAGCAGTTTTGTTTGAGTCACGTTTTCAGCCCTCTGCTCAGCCCGTGGAACACTGGGTCAGCATTGGCATTTGGTATGTTCCAGTTACATCAATTCTAATATTCTCTCTGCTTCCTTTCCCTCCTTGAATCTGTCCTCCCCTTAGTTGTTTCATCTGTTATTTGTATTTTATCCTATTGTATATTTCACTTTGCAACAGAATTGTCATTTTATCTGAAGGCTTTATGATGCTGTTTGCAATGCATTCCCTGTAGAGGTTCTTTAGTATCAGATCCTTCACTTTCCTTTTACCTTTTAGGCAGACAATAACAATCAGAAATCCACCTGGGAAAGTTGGGAATGAACTCATGATAGATCTGATTCCTGATGGATACCGGTGAAGTGCATCTGAGCTTTATCACAGCCATCCTTCCTGGAGGCTGGAGAGCAGAGAACACACGGATCTCTTGGTTGTTATGGCATTTCTTTGTGAAAGTGAATGTTCAGGCCATTTCGGAGACTTCACAGAAGGCAAATACCAACACAGTTTCCTTTGAAACACTTTTCCAGGGTGGTATCCAGCCTAGGGCACACCCCAGCAGTCATTTCAGATGTTCTCAGGCCAGCAGTGCTTGCTGATGCCTTTGGGCTGCAGCAGGGCTGTAGAGTGGGCTGGGTTCGTTATGGCACTCTCGAATTAGCTTGTATGATAATATTCCCTTCACAAACACAAGCTGATAACGAGAAGTGCTCTCCTTCAGAGGAAACGAGGTGTGGTCTGTCTTGGGCTGCAGAGAAGTCAATATCCTCCAGGGGCTCTCACTGCTCCTGACCTTGTGGTTTGTTTGAAAGTCATACTCAGAGCACCAGGCTGGCAAATGAATCGTGTGGCAAAATTACGGAAGAGAGGATGTGAAAAGAAGCTTAGCATGGAGTCTGGATTGGAATCTTAGTTTGCCTCATCAAGGTGCTTATATTTGGTGGGATATGTGCTGGTTGCTTTGAGCTCTCTAGTGATTCAGTAATGTTTTAGACCAGTATGTGGAACAACTGAAAATTGAGCCGTGTTAGGTCATAGATAAAAATATGATGGGCCATGGATTTGCTTCTATCCACACAGCATTTGTTTAAAAAAGACTACAACCACTACTTAGGATGAGTAGCTAAAAGAGGAGCTACTTCTGCTGCAGTAGATGGAAAATACTACAGCAGGGTTATAGGTGACCAGCAAAACCCAGGGATCCCAGCTGGGCCGGGAACAGGGGGAGGCCAGGGATTCCCTGGACATCAACCAGAGTTCCCACAACGAAATGTGGAGCAGCTTGCTTCAGGTTGGGAGTTGACCCTATTGTGAGCAGGACGTGGAGCCCTCAGGATGTTCTCTGCACCTCAGTCACTGGTTCAAACATTAATTCCCCAGGGCAGCTGCATAACTGAAGGTGCTGTGGCATTCCAGTGTGGCTGACTGCACAGACAACAAATGCTGTCCTTTGAATAATCCAATCCTGAAGGGCTGTTCTTTTTCTTTTTCTTTTTTTTTTTTTTTCTTTAGGTAACTTGTTTAACAGCTTTTCTATTCCTTCTCAGCTGTTCCAATGTATTTAAGGAAAATCAAATCTCTTCAGTCAATTTTAATTCCATATTGTATTTAGAATAAGTACTATAAGATTCAATTGCCTTCAATCACAATATTTGTTTTGTTAGACCTTCAAGTAATTTTTGTGGGTTTTTTTCTTTCTCCTCTTTTTTTTTTTTTTTGGTAGTATTAGCTGGCTTTAGGAAACGTGTTTCATTGTATTATTTAGAGAATGACCTTCAGTACTGATAACATTTTGTTGTAGTGCACTTTTTTTTTCGTGCGCTGTTTAAATAATGAGTTGTAAATCAACACAGTTAAATGAGATATGACTGCATAGATTTCTGTATAAATTGGGAAACTTCACCACCTGCTCTGCAAGGACAACCTTTACCAATTGTGGATATTTTCCTGTTTCAGAAAACCTTTCCAGAGGAATTCCAAGTCTCTCACATCCCAGATCATTAAGCTATGTGACCAGATAGTCCTTGTACTGCAGAGTGGTTGAGTAGCACAAGAATGTTTTATGTGCTAACTTTTTCCAAGCCACTGCTTTGAAAAGCTTTGAAGGAATAAAATACAGGAGAAATTCTAGGCAGAACAATCTGTGGTTCAAAATGCATAGGAAACAGTAAAAAAAAAGGTACTGTTTTTCTTTTTTGTTTGTAACATGGTAGTTTTTATATGGAATTCAGACAGTATTAATATTAAATAACTACAGATATTTATTAAGTTTGAAAAGCCGTTTAATTTTTTTTTCTTAAGAAGTATGAGAACATTTATTTAATTTAGATTTGGCTAAAATTATCTGTCATATGCAGATGATTATGCAATATCTGCCAGCATCCTACCCTCAGACAGTTTTACCAGATGGTCAAGCATGTTTCATGTGGCACTTGTTTAAATGCAACTATATCTAATTTTTCCTGTAATTATTAACATCATCTTGCTTCTAAGGACTTGATCTGCACTGAATTAACTACTTCTGTACTATTTCTGCCAAATTTCATAGTGAAAAGATGGTATTTCAACCTTTAGAGTTGGCAAGACAAGTATTTTGCTTTAATATCTACAAGATATATATTATCACGTGGAAAATTTACAGTAGGAATAACAAATATTTTATCCAGTGCTGATCATGCTGCTGTATAAAGAAAATGGGGCTTGGTATTTAATTTGTGTGTCTCCAAGCAAAACGAGAGTATGGCACTGAGATTTACTAAACTGATTCTGAGCACTGAAGCAGCAATTTGAGGTACACGTGACAAATATAAACAAAGTCTCTTAAAGACGCATTTGCTTGAATAAAACCCAAAAATAGGGGGGAAGCAGGCTTGCATTCGCATCAGTGGTGGAAGGTGATAACCAAACAAGATCTTCCATGGGGGATAGATAATTCCATAGTTTTTTATATGATTATTATTCCACATGTACGGTGCTGTTCCCCCTAGTCCCTTGCTCTTTAAATTTTTGCTTGCTGTAGTTTCCCTGTAAGGGAATCCTCCTTTAGAATATTCTTGGGTTCGAGCTGATTTTTTTTGCCGTGCTGTTCTGTAGACATCCTGGTAAAAGGTTAAATGATGGTCTCTGCAGTATAACCTAGTTTGTAACATTAATTACTATTGCATGGAGATAAAACCCAGTAACGTGGGCAGATAAAACCCAGTAACATGGGTAGATAAAACCCAGTAACATGGGTGGTTAACTCAGCCACGGGGTGCCCAACGTGCAATTTGGGCTTTTAAGGTTTATTTCTGAGCTTCAGGCTGCGATTTTGCCATGGCTACCATAATTGGCAGTTTCTCATTTTTTATTGGGCATAAAAAGTAATAATAGGGGGCTGTTATTAGCTACAGAATAAAGCACTGTTAGCACTCACTTTTTATGTTAAATCCAAGTACTGTGTTGATTTTGCAGTAGGAAGACATGCAAGTCAGAAATGCAGTAAACAATGAGCCATCAACAGAGCATTGGTTCAGGGTGGGAAAGAGAATTGCCGAGTTCCAGTCAGAAATAACAGGAGGAAGGCTATAAAAGAAGACAGTAGAAAGAGAAAGCAAGAATAAATATAAGTAAAATAATATTGAAAGCACATTCAGTCACTGAGAGGATTTTTACTGCATTCTCTGTTTGCTATGGGGCATCATCCTGTGTATTTCAGTACCAGCTTTTTTGAGAGGAGGAACTGGATGGCTTGGCTTGTATTTTTAGGATGCTTCCACCAAAAGTAATAAATAAATCCCTGAGTCTGCTTGCACATCTTGTTAACGGCTGTAATGGACAGCAGTTCCAGTCTAACACCCCTGCTCTGCACAAAGGAACTGACCCTTTAACCACTAACATGAAACTAATCAGCAAATCCCATGTAGCAGCAAGGGGAGAAAACTTTAAATTGTCAGGGACATGAAGTGCAGCCCAACCTGTCTGTGTAGCCCTGGCTCAGGCAGGATGAAATTCAACATCACTTGCCATCAACCGTGCCTCCCAATCTACTCTTTAGTAGCACTAAATTTATATTAAAACATAATGTAAGTGACAGGAAAATAACATTTTCAGCCTGGTTCTTCTGGACAACAGGACTTGTGAAAGATGTTTTAGCTGTGTAATTTATTGCTGGATAATTGTGATTGATTCACATAGGGAAAAATGCTGTGGGAACACCTCTGACTTGTGGGTAAGCACAATATTTGTATGCCTAGGTTTAAACGTAGATATTTGTGATTCTATTTGTCAGTTTAAGAAGAAAAAGTAATCCTATCATGAGCTATTAGTTATAGACTCTTATTTTATGTGAGGGTGAGACTGTCCAGTTGTCCAGGGGTCCAGACTCCCGAGACAGGGGTGAGGAGGGAGAGTTTTCACCAGGTGAGCCACTCTCAGTCAGCTTGCTTTTGTAGGATTCCATCTTGTCTTGGAGACACACATTTTGTGCAGTAAAACCCTTGTCATCAGATGTATTTTTAAGGCTAAAGGACAAGCTTCTCTTTTACTCAGGCAATGTGTTCTTGTGTACTTGGCATCTGGCTTAGAATTTTTGTTTACAAAATACATTGCAGTACACAATTCTACAGCCTGTTGCACATTTATTAAAGCCCCTTTATTTTACAGGGTTTCCTCAAATCCTCTGTAATTTTGCAGTTGTTTTTCATGACCACAACACTGTACACTTAAAATAACTAAAAGGAAATATTCGGATGGGGTATCAGCCTGGAGGTACTGTAAGGTATCAGGATTGATCCAGTAGCAATTGGCATCCACCTGGGGGTGAGGCAGGATGTTGTGTGGGCAGGAATGATCTGAGGAATGGGTGCACACTGCATCTCTCCTGGCAAGAGCTGCGTGGCAGTTTGGGAATGCTGCTCCCCCGTGGCTCACAGTTGCTCTTATTTCCTTAATAAAGCTGCATATTAAATTTCTCCTTTTAGGTTGCAGGTGTTTCAAGAGACTGTCTGTGCTGTTCTACAGATGCTGGTCATAAATCAAAATACTGATGGGAAGTGGTGATAATGATGGAATATTCCATCAGCTCTTTGTTGGTTTTTCTTCTTATTTTAAGACTTTAGAACTGATTTGTGATTAGAGCTTTTAACCATCCCATCTCCAGCCCCAGGAGTTGGTATGGTGGTGAGCTGGTAGGATGCAGGGGCTGCGATGGGGTAAAGATAACCTGTGCTTTTCAGGATGGCACAAACCAGCACTGAGGATGCTTTTTTTCCCAATAAAAACTCTTGCTGGTGGTCGTGGCTGTCTGTGCTGAAGGACTTGCAGGTCCTGGTGGTTACACCAGGGGTGTTGCACTGCTGAGCAGGAGAGGGTCAGTGCTGAAGGTTGGAACCACATTGTTCCTGACCTATAGACCTGATTTGAACTCTCCCAGGGGCTCTCACTCCAGAAAATGTAGAGCCAAAAGTTCCTGCATGGGAAAGGCATTAGAAAAGGCTGAAGGAAACTAACTGGAATGTTTGAGTGGATTGCCAGGCTCCTCTTTGCCTGCACAGTAGAGATGGTCATTAATGTCAGGTAACCATTACTGAGATCATGTATTCAAGAGAAAATAATGAGCAGGTTTTCAATAATTCAAATATTTCTCTTTTCCAGACATTGCTTTTCTTCCACCTCTTGTGTACATAGGCTTTCCCTCTTTAACCCATCTGATCTTTTGCTTGGAAGAGCTGTAATAAATGTAGGTGTTCATCCTTTCTTCTAACAGACAATCATGTGTGACACTTGAAGCTCTGCACTGGTTCCTAGGAATTGGTGGCATTTGTTGTGGACACGCTCCTCTGCCAATCCATTACCTCTCTTGCTTTTTGTAGTATCAGTTACCCATTTTTATTTTTTCTTCCTTCCCCTCTTCAGCCCCCTTCTTTTTTTTCTTTTATTTTTTTCCCTTTGTTTTCTTCCCTTTTCTTTTTGACTTTTTTTCCTTCTCCTCTCTCCCTTTCTGCTTTCTAGCTTCAGTTATTTTGGAACACAGCATTGTGGATCCCTTTTATTCTCATGACAACGTTTCAACCCTCATCAAAGATCCCATCAGCTGAAACCAGATCCTGTACTCACACAAAACCCCCCACCCAAATTCTCTGATGTTGTTATGAAGGGCTCAGACACATTTTCCTTCTGGGAAGGAGAGAAGTGGCAAAGGGAGGAGGGAGTTGCTGCTAGAGAGTCTCTTACTTAATTTTCTCCTGCTTAAACCTGATCTTTTGTCTCCACTGCCACTGCCACCCAGCTTCTGGGCCTTTCTCAGCACTTGTTGTCTCTCAACACTTTGCTGTCTACCTGCACAGAGTTTCCTGCTCTGTCAGGAAATAGAGTTAAATAGTTTAATCCCTAAAGAAACAGGGACTGCACTGGAATTTATTTTTTCTTCCCTTGGTTTTTGCTTTTATTGCACCTTTCATGCCAGTGCTTCATCCTTAAGTGGTGCTTTATGTCAGCTGACAGACAGTCATTTTTCTGAAGAATGAAGGCCCCCCTTTCTCATGGAAAAGTCCTGGGCTCATCACTCTGTGGAAGGAAAGCCCAACAAAAGCTGGGGTGAGAAAGAGCTGCTCGATGACAGAAACAAAACATAACTTCCAGAGTATTTGTCTTGGAGTAAAAGTAACGTGTGCCATCTATTGAACAGGTAACCTATCGATTACAGCCTAAGCAGGGCACTCTCAGATCCCCACCAGCCTTTCCCTCTAATGGATATTAATGTCTCCAGCTTTTCTCGTGGTGCTTTGGAGAAATATTGAGGGTTACAGCCAGTGTAACAAAGAACTCCTTAACAGTTCTGGTATCTTCTGACTTTACGAGCCACTTTATCAACTTTGCAGTTGTCTAAGGATACTGATTAATTTGCATTCTTGTTATGTAATTTAAAGATAAAATGATTCATGTTTCATCTGTTTAAAAAAAAAATCTGCAGAGGCTTCCTTCTACTGTCTGAAGAGGGATTACATAAAGAAATGTGCTACTGAATGCATTTATCAAGTAGAAAAAGGCTCCCCTTTTATCTGAGTAGCTTTTCTAAGTGTTTCTGTTTCCTTTTCCCACTGTGTTTTATATAAATTCGTGAACATCAGGAATATAATTTCTGACATATCGCTGGGGAGAGATCTTGAGGGATGAACGCTGTTGCCCTTGCACATCAGTGAAAGGCTGGGGATGTTGAGTCTTTAACAAGGCAGCTGTTCCCAAAATGTTCAATCATTGTTAAATAAGCTAACAAATAGGAATTGCTCAAAACAGAGCAGGTATCTCATCTAGTCTCTGCATTGTTCAGTTTGATTTCTCTTGTGTGTCTGCTGTCAGGATAGTTTTTCAGTTACTACAGGATGATAAATATTGATAAACATACAAATTTCCTACAAACATATGCATGTATGCATGTAAGTACATATATATGTATATAAGAGAAGAAATCACATCACAGACAGATATAAAAGAAGGCTGTTGCAGTACATTTTGACTTCTTATATTACCAAACTTCAGTGAAAAAGGTTAATTGTCTTCTGCAGCTGATTATCTGTTGTTAAAAATGGACAGGATTTAATTACTCAGGGTTTTATACTAATGTTTGCTAGACAATCTTTCATCTGAATACAATTTTACACTCAGGACAGAACTCTGTCTCAGTTTGCATTGCTTCTGCTCATAGACTTAGTTGATCAAAAACATTCAGTTAAGTTTTCTTGGATAAAACCCTCTGGTTTCCTCCCAAATAGTGCTTTATTTTGGTAGTCTTTTTTTTTAATTTTTGGCCCTCAGAGTTCCAGCCGCCTCCATGTCCTCTTTTACTTCTTTCCTGCCTACTTGTGTTCCCCAAGAAAACTTCTCTGTGCCAGACCTTGGCACACCGGTGTCTCTGTGGAGGTTCATGGGTAGTTTTTTTGTTTTCCAGCTTCTGAACAATGATCAAAGCTGTCACATCAGTCAGTTTGGTTTCATCCATGTGCAATTTCTTCCTTACTCTCACAATTCTTTTATCTTTGTTTCAACTACCAGCAGCTCCAAAAGTCAGATCCACTTTATGAATATGCATAAAGTTTGTGTTTGGCTGCTCCCTTCTAGCAGGACTGTTCTCCATCCACGTTTAAAGCCCTCCAGAAATTTGGAAGTTGGGAAGTTGGAAGTTATTCTATGCAGAGGCTGAAGGGTCCTGCATCCCTCTGCAGTACAGGGATGTTTGTGGCTGGCTGAAGAGTTTTCTTTATCTTCTGCCATTCTTGAAACTGCTGCTCAGGGATTTCCTCCCCTCAGTGCCTCCACAGAGCCAGGGCACTCTTCAAGCTGTGTGTTTCTGTGGTTTCTCTTTATCTCTGCTTTGGTTGTGAAGTTATGCTTTTTAATCTTGTTAAGCTATCTGGTCTTTTAAAACCATTTTAATGTCATTCTCACCACCACACAGAAAAACAAGTCCAGTTTTAATATTGCTCAATTAGATTATTTTTGGCTGTTTTTTGAATTATACTGAAATGGTGGTTTCACTGGGTCAATACAGAGCCAAAATTTATGTTATTTTTCAGCAACTTGTATTTATTTACAAAATAGGAAGTTGGAACTTTAAACTATTTGATTCTGTAATGTTGAAAGCTAATCAGTTCTGTTGTGTGTTGGTGTGCATGGAAAGCAGAGTTTCATTATTTGATGTTTTGTCTGCACCTGTAAAGCCAGAGACCAAATATTCAGAAGAAAAGCTTTCTAAAACCAGGTTACTTTATTAACTCACAGCTGGTATGCAGGGGTTTGATGAGATTTAAATCACAGAATCATGGACTCACAGAATGGTTTGGGTTGGAAGGAACCTTTCATCATCTCATTCCACCCCCTGCCATGGGCAGGGACACCTTCCACCCTCCCAGGCTGTTCCAAGCCCTGTCCAGCCTGGCCTTGGACACTGCCAGGGATCCAGGGGCAGCCACAGCTTCTCTGGGCACCCTGTGCCAGGGCCTCCCCACCCTCCCAGGAACAATTCCTCCCCAATATCCCATCCATCCCTGCCCTCTGGCAGTGGGAAACCATTCCTCATTGTCCTGTCACGCCATGCCCTTGTCAGAAGTCCCTCTCCAGCTCTCTTATAGGCACTGAAAAGCTGCTTTAAGTTCTCTGCACAACTTTGTAGTCATTTGGAAGTTCTGGTTCTGCCAGAGCAGTGCCTGGGTGTGTGTGACACCACAGGTGACAGAAAAAGCCACCTGGGGGTTGGAATGTGTGGAACAGAAGGGGAAGGGCAGTGAGGGCTTGCTTTAGGCTGGATCAGTAACACGCTGTGTACTAAACCTATGGATAAAAATTCCAATACTTTCACATTAATGCTGCTGTCCATTGTCATTACAGGACGCCTTGAGCTTTCTCACATAGTGCGTTGAGGTTTGGTGAGTGACTCTGCTTTTCTCAGAATATTGCTCCAATCCTTGCTTGCTGAATGCAATCCACAAGCCGTGGGTGTCAGTCTGGAGAAAAAAAAAAAACTGTCTGAGCAGCAACATTTGTCTCCTTGACATTTAAAGAAAGACAGTCGGGGTAGTGGCTCTCGGTTCAGTTCTCACTTTTATCCTGCACTTAAACTTCTGATTAAGGTCATGCAGGACACCTTGTCATCTTTGCACCACTTAGCTTGACTTTTATCTGATGCTGAAGAACTCGCTAAGTTGTCTTTGAAGAATAATGTTCTGAGGAAAATGGATCTAAATGGATATATTGGGTAAAATAAATTCACCTGCAGGCCCGTGAAAAAGCACTGTAAATCTTGCCATGACCCTGTTCACTAAGGAGGTTTGTTGATAGCATTATATTAAATCAGGAGCAGCAGAGGAAGCTATAGAGATATTCAGCAGTAACTGAAGAGGGAGAATTGCACGGCTTGTGGGACTACAGAATATGGAATTTTGTACTTCCAGGTCATTACTTTGAATTCAAATACACTCCTGGTAGCAATAAAAATCTGTTACCAGATGACAGCTCTCCAGTTTCATGTATGAAATGAGCTGAGCTTTTCTCTCCACGTGGCAATGGGCAGATGCCCGCCACAGAAAAAGTGTCACAACTGACACTATCAGCTCCTTCTGTTGACATCTCGGGGGGGTGGGCAGCAGATAAATACCTCATAGCAGAGTCACCTCTTTGCCCTTAGATTAGATCCTTCTCTGGCGTTCAGCAGGGAGCTGTGTGCAGAGAAAAGTTTAAGGGATAATATATCTTCCTCCTTTATACAGCATTGCTGAACACTGCTGCAAGGAACAGGAAGTAAAAATTGAGGGCAATTTCCAAATTATTGCTCATAAATTAGAGACTGTGTGTTATTCCTTATTTCATGTGGCACCAAACAGAGTTTCGACAAGGGAGGCATCTGAAAGAAGGTGTAATTAATAAGTATTTTGGCATAGGCTAGCATTACTCTTTCTCCCTTATTCTCTGGGGCTTACCATTGTTGACACCACTGAATAAGAAAGCTAATTTATTCTGCATGTGTAGGTGTTCCAGAATATAGCTGCTTTTGAAGAGAAGATGTGGTGCATTTAACATGTCTGATTTAAAGACAGTCGTCCTTTGGTGCTTGCAGAAGTAAAGTCTGTGACAAGTCCCTGTGACTGCTGTGTGACTCATGAAGTGGGAAGTCCTACAGGAGCTCCCACAAAGCAGCTTTTCCCTCCTGAAACCAAATCATCCCTCTGATGCCTTCTCTGGGGTTTGTTTTGCTCGCAGCGTGAGGGAGTTTCATGTGAAGCTCTCGTTACCACACGAATAAATGCAAAAAAGCAGTGGCTTCATGATTCCTGAGATAGAGGCTACTGTGCAAATCCTCATCTGTCTCCAGATAAATTATTACTGATAACCCAGCTGTCAAGGGAAAGAAAGATGTAGATTGACAAAGATCACATGCCCATGTGCATGTGTAAGCAGAGGAGGAGGAGGAGCAGTTCCTGGCGGTGACAGGAGGACTCCAGGTACAAACACCACTGTGCCAACCTTTGGGACAGCATTTCCACCTGCTGCCCTCGAGCCAGCCCTTGACTGGCTTGGAGGTGCTCACCAGCCACTTGCCCATGGCTCACCACCAAGCAGAGATATCACTTCTAGCCCAGCAAACCGATCTTGGTGATTGGAAATAATTCAGATGCTGTTTATAAAACACTGTGACACATTGCTCTGGATATCAACCCTCCCTTTCGCTGGAGGCATTGTCAGTACAGGGGATTTGAGGATTGAAGCCTATAGAAAGCCCCCTGCAATTATCTAGGAGTTTAAAAGAGAAACAATATTCTTTTCCTTTGCTCATGATCTTGATGTTCACCTTAAATTGAAGTGTTATAATTTTTTCTGGATCAGATCTTAAATATGCTTCAGAGAAATACCTCTACCTCTGCCACTGTTACAGTATAACCTGTTATATGCAGCATTTTTGATAAATGTAATAATTTTTAAACAATTATGAAAATTAATTTATAAGCACAACAGAGGATGTTAATTGCCCTGAAGGCACTAAGGTTAGCCAAGATTTCCAGTACTATGTCATTTTGTGTTTACTGTTTGGAGCTTTTGGTATTATTATGGAAAGTTTTAAATAGATTTTTAGAATTGGAATGAATAGGAGCCAGTAAAATCAGATTTGGCTTGGAGTAGCAATCTTAATGCTGATGAACATGGCAAACATGCCCAGCTTCCACCTGGGGACAGTTGACACAGATGGCAGAACTGATTTTACCATGTGCTATATGTCTTATTAATTGCTGTGCCCATTACTATAAACTCCAGAGCCTGCTTCTTTGTTCCACTGTTGTGGACACTTTGTCTGGTGTATGTTCACTGCAGACTATCAGATTTCTCTGTTTATTTTACGGGTATCGTGGCTTCTCTTTTCTACTCGTCCCTCTCCCCACTCTCCTTCCCTCCCCCTGGACTTGTGCACGTGACTTGTTTTGGGAGAGGAGATCAAATCCCACCCATTCCAGAGGTGGCTTAGCATTCCAAGCAGAGAAGAGTTGGACTGATGTACTAGAAAAAGGTGAAGTGTATGTGCAGATTCCTTAGCAACGTTTGTCTCCATGGAATATGGACAATTATACCTTTGAGTCCACTCTTTCAGGTTTGTAAAGATTTGGATGGGCCAGAGATTCTGTGTGATGTGACTCCTCTGGGTGAGCTCCAGCAAAACCATTAAAATCACTGTGTGGAAAAGCAGCTGGACAGAACTAATTGAAATCCCCCAACTGTAAACTCTAGAGGGACTCTGCCCCCGTTGCTACCTGGCGTGAACCAGACAAAGAAAGCCTTGAAACTGAGTGAAGCCTTGCATAAATTATTCTGGGTAAAGTGAGGATATTAAACCAAGGAATTACATGAAACAAAAAGCACACTGATGGCAACAAATACTGTGTTAATTGCTATTTTTTTCTGGGTCTGACAGCACTATAAGCAGCCAGTGGGCAGTACTAGGTAACCTCAGGAGAACAGTGTGAGTTAAATTTTCTCAGCCCTGGGCTTGTCCTAAATAGCTGGTGCCCTGTTCTGGGGAAGTTGATTGAGTTGTTATTGCCAGTCAACAGCATTGTCCCTTACACAGTCGAGCATCTCAGATGCTGAACCAGTGTCAGGTTTGCTGTGCTGGCAAAAGTGAGTTGTAATCAAATCCTCTCTCTGGTGGGACAGAGCTTAACAGTGGTTATGGTTGGAGGCTTGAAATTTAAGTGGGCTGCCTCTCGGGGCTTCCAAGGAGTCAGAGAAGTCCTGGAACTGTGACAATTAAATTAGGACATGAAATCTTTTACAAAACCATGAAACCTTTGCGAGCCATGTGCACGGTAAAAACCCCCCAGGGAGCAAGGCAGGCTGTGATAGCCCCCAGCAGCAGCTGAGAGCAGGGAGGAGGTACAGCACATTTCACCTTCTAACTCATGCATTTCATCTGTCACTGCCTGCTCTTGCTGCTGTGTTTGCCTGCTGCATTCAGCATGGGGAAAAGTTATGTTTTTAACGATTACAGGCATATCTATGAAATCTATGGTGCAGCTGGAATTGCAGCGTGGAAAATAACCTTCTTACAAGGCAATTACTGTAAAATGTTGTTCCTTCCTTGCAAGCACAACATAAACACAATAATTGCTGAAAGTTTTTTTGTCATTTGTATTAAATAGCTGTTCTTCAATTATTTAAGGGTTTCAACAGAAAATATTAGCAAACAAAAAAAACCAAAAACAAAACAACCACAAACCCAAATGTGTTACCGAAATAGTCTCATCTCACAGCTTTGTTATCACTTTGCATTTCAGTTTTCGTGCCAGCTTTCACAACATCAGACTGTGGTACAATTATGAATTTTAAAAGATGCATAATGATTTTTGACACATTTCCCTCCCCCCCCCCATTCTTTTCTGTTAGAGGATTGCACAGGTTTAACTCTCGATACAGTTGGATTACAAGATTTGGATGAGCTAATCAATAGCCCATTGTTTTTTACATGCTTTTAATAGTCACAGAATCACTAAGGTTGGAAAATACCTCCAAGATCACAGAGTCCAACCTGTGCCCAATGCCCACCTTTTGTTTCACAGATATCACATTTTGCAGCGTGTTGGTTTGTTCCTATTCATGTACAAGGTTCTTTTGTGTTGTTTTGTTTTGTTTTTTAAAGAATCCTTGAGGCTGAAGTAGTTGTAAACCAGAGTCAGAACTATTCTTTTACTCATTTTAAAAATGGCTGGAAGGTATGTGGTGGCTAGCTAATTCTTTCTCTCGAGTTGGCTTATTCCATTTTATACAGGCTTTTATTGCAAAAGCAATAAAAGCACTGCCTTCACATTTTGTTCTTTAATCCCAGGAGAATTGTATGTGTTGTACCAGGTTATAAGGTTTAAATTCGCTTTCCCAGGACTTAAAGTAATGTGATGAATGTTAAGGCAGTAAGTTACAGACAACCAGGATATTCATAAATTGGGGATGGTGAGGGGGGGAGGGAAGTTAATTCAGAAAACAGGTTGAGTTTTGCAAAAACATGGTTTTTAGTAGTAAAAGAGACTCCAGGAGTGTCTGCTATGGAGACTGGTCTAGCTGTGGTTAAATCAGGGTTTGAAGATGGTCCTGTTGAGATTAGAAATAAAAAAAATCAATATGTGTTTTGTTACTGCATATTATTTTCTTTTTGAGTCATTTCAGAGAAAATATTAATTTCTTAGCAAATGTCATTCCAGAGGTGCAAAAAGGCTAAATTGTTTCTTCAACCATAGAGAGCAGATTTGAACTCCTGGCCTTGACAGGTGCTTCAGAAGCTTCCCCTGTCTCACGTCTGTTTTGCAATCTATTTTGAATGTCAATCTACCATTGCTCTCTATAGAGAAGAATCTGCTGCATGTGCTGACGTGAGCTGGGGCTGTTCCCAGTGAAAGTGAAATACAGCAGAATTATATTTCTAATAGAGAATATTATCATAGCAAAAGCCTAACCTAACTCTGTGGGATATTTACAAGATGTCTTCAATCCACCCATGCTTGTTTGAGGATAATTTGATGAAACAAGGTAAACCCTTCCATTCCTCATTTCCATCTTTTTTTTTTTTTTGATAATTTATTGATCCTCAAAGCTTTTAAAAATGCATATTTGCATTTATTTCAGTTTTAAAATAGAAACAGTAGCATTAGAGCAGTTCAGGTTGTGAATATCAGGTTTAGAAACATGCAACGGTTTCATTTTAACACCTTCACACGTGACCTTTCTATGCACATTCTGTCACGAGAAAATCAAACCCAACATGTAAAAGACAAAACCCAATTTAATTGCAGCTCCAGGCTGCTTGTTGTGATGTATCTCATGGCTTTTAAGGCTGTACCAGCAAATGTGTGGAAGGCATCAGTCTTACGAGTTTTAAAAGTAATCCCATCCTGATAAGGAGCTTCTTTTTCCTGGAAATGGAGCCGTTATTTTCAATGATTCTTTTTTTTTTCTATAGTGCTGTGTGAGGGCTTTAGAATTTCTCATTTGCCTCTCAAAGACTTATTTTGCTTGGCCCTCCATGCAACACATTAATATTTTCTGAAAGATGTGGATAGAATTCTCTCAAAGCCCTTCACTGTCTTAATTTGAGAGAGGGTGGATTTGATGGATCAGGGAACCTCTGTTACCTGAGAGTTGATGGGTGTGACAGGTGGCAAGAGATCAGTAATGACTACACAGCGGGATTTCATTGCAGGACATTTAATATTGCTTACAAATATGTCATCAATTCTTGGAAAATCAGTACCAGTGCGACTAATAGGACAAATCACAATATCTGAACCAGAGCTTCTTCCGCAGTCCAATACAATGACAAGGGTTAAATTCACTGTTGTGGCAATGGGTCACTCAGTGGAAGGACGTGGGTGATGACACACTGTGTACAGGAAAGCCAAAGTAATGAACCAGCCATCTCCATCAGAGCAAATCTGCTGTTTGTTCATGGGGAGAGACGATTTGTTTGATTAGTAATAACTCAGGGACACAGCCGAGGTGCTGCATACACAGAAGACCTCACAGTGAAGTAATAAGAAAAAGGCATTTTAGAAAAGAGCTGGTTTGGATACAGGGAAGTGACAATAATTGCCCGCTTGCAAATACTGAATAAATACTTGAAAACCTCTGAGCCATGATTGACTACAACTTACATGCTCCATGTGTCCTAGTGAGCTTCTGATTGCTGGTGCTTTTATTGCTTGTCAAAATGTAAATGTTGTTCTTTTAAAAGATGGGAGTCTGAAATCTTAAATCAGTTGTGTGTTAGGGTGTTGCTTTGAGTTTGGTTTTTGTTTGGTTTTTTGTTTGTTTTTGTTTTCTAAGATATCATTTATATGATGAAAGGATGGGTACAGAGAAAATAGTAAACTAGCAGATTTGACTTAAATTGAAGTTGCACATACAGAATCAGACACAAGTTTTAAGTTAATCAAGAAGAGAACTTAACTATATAATTGTGCACGTGACGTGGGCTTGCAGTTGCACTGTGTTGTTGAATATATGGGATAGCCACAAGAATGACGTGGCTGTTTGAGCTCAGTATGCCTTTTGCCCAAGTGTGATCACACTGCATTTGTTGATCTCTTTCAGCACTTCCCAGAACAATCCACAGGAATATACAGAGTGAAAGAGATAATTTGGGTAGGCTTTGCCTTTCCTTCAAGACAAGGGGAGGTGGAGGGTGTTGCTCATATTTTGAGGTTAGCTGATAACACACCTAGAAGAGAATAAACACTATTTCCTTGGTCAGCAGGGGCCATGCTGAGTATTTAATACTCTATATCATCTCTAATCTATCCTCTAATGGTTTCTTGACCATTCAGACTTGTAGAGTAATTCCTAAAGGATCCTTGGGTATTTCATGGCAGAGAGCTGTGCCGCTCTCCAGTGCTGACAGAGAGGTTTTTCTTTCTCATTTGTGCTTGTGATGCCAGTTTTCCAGCTGCATTTTCTGTAGGGGAACATGATGTTACAGCTCCAAAGCATTTTTAAAAAAAGCTTATGGGGTTCTAGAATAATTCCTACGATACAGCAGTGCTGGTTGAGGAAAAGCTCCTTCTGGGAAGAAGCTTTGTTGAAATTGGGGTCCTGTGTTCTCATTATTAACCCAAGATGCAATAGTGCAAATAAACTTAAGCCTTCACAATAGTTAGAAGTATTTATAGTGGGCAGAGCAGAAAAAAAAAAAGTTAAAAAAGGAAATAAAAAGAGCAACCTTCCTAATTTGCTCATTCTGAGGCTGAAATGTTATTAAATGGCTGAGCCAATTTAACTGCAGTTGGGATAAAGAACCTGTTCCCTGAACTTTCCCTCACTGCTTGGGAAAAATAGGTTTGAGATTAATGGCCCAAACATGTTTTCAGTACAAAATGACAAACTGTTTCTTCCTTTGGTGATTGAATAAAACAAACAAACCAAAAATGCTTCGTAACTGAAGTTTTTCATTTTCAGAACTGGGGAATTTGTGACCCTCAGTGGCTTAAAGGAGTGTTCCCTACCCTTTGCAAAAAGCATAATCTGATTTTGAAAATCAGTTGACAAATACACTGATTGTATTTAAGCATTCTCCTAAATTCACTTCTGAACTTAGCAATTAGAATTTAATGTGAAAAGAATGTATTTACATGCATGCTTTCACACACAGGATGAAAACATCTCCATAAATTAAGAGTTCTGGTAAATCCCATGGTAACCTCATAGAACGGAGGGGGAAAAGACATTTTTAAAACAGTTCTCTAAAAGCTGAGATTTTCAAACTGCTCTTTTATTGAGGATACATGTTGATATTTATGTAAGATGAATTTTGTTGTAGGGTGTTGAAGAAATGATGGAAAAAAATTTTTTTACAGTGTTGCTCTCATAAACCCGGTCTTTTATGAGCTTGATATCATCCTGTGATAAATACTAAGCACAAATAATCCTGCAGCTGCAATTCCTTATTACCCCTCCTAATTGTGCATGGTTTGTGATATGTAAGATCAGATTTATTGTAGGCTGTATTCACAAGGTTTCCCCACCAGCTTTCCCACCCCTCTCCCGAGGTGTCTTTTTTCTGAGTATGCTGTGCTTGGCTGTCAGGTTTGGGAAAAGAATTGTAGTACCAAGGAAAAAAAAACACGTGTATTGAAGTGGTGCTTTTTGTGAAAGCTGAGAAGGGGCTGCATCTTGAAGGCCTGGCACGTGGTAGGTACCTGAACCGGGTAGGTCAGGCAAGAAAACAACCTTTTCTGATGCTTTGACAGGTCTTTCTTGGGTTTGTGTTTGTTTTTTGGGCGTGTGTTGGCTGCATGTTAAAGGCAGAGTGGGCTGCTGTTATTCCCATCACAATTTATGGGTGCGGCTGAAGGCAAATGTTTGGGTTTTGGCAGCTGCTGTGGGTGTCCCTGCCAGGGTCGGGCAGTGGGGGGACCCCCAGCCGGGCTGGGGACACCTCGTGTTCCAGGAAGGATGAAATGCTGCCCAGCTGGGGGGAACAGGGCGAGCCCAGCCCTGGGGGAGCAGGAGGGGCTGCGGTGCTGGGCAGAGCCCCTGCAGCTCCCTGGGGGCTCTGGAAGCCCCTGCAGCCCCAGCCTGGAGCTGTGCCCTCCAGGACCTGCGGCTTGTGCACAGCCACGCTGGGGACAGACACCCCTGGGAAGGGCTCAGGATCACCCAGTGCAGCTCCACTGCCAGTGTGGAGCTACTCTGACCCCTGAATCTGCGTGGGGTCACGGGCTGGGGTCCTTTTCCACAGTTTCCCCACTCTTCACGCCACCAAATGCATGTCATTTCGAGAAATGGAGAAGGAAAGTCACTCCCTAATTCATGAGGTGTAAGTTTTAATTATTGCAGTGACCTCTCCAGCTGTCCTTGTCTTTCTGCTTATCCATTGAACTGTGTCTTAGGCTCCCTGACTTGCAAGTAAAATGATTCTCTGACTTGTAGGAGAGCAGGGATCCCAGAGCAGGTGCCAGCAGTGCTGCTCTGACCCGCTCCTGTGGGCAGTGCTGAGGGTGTTCCTCCGTCGGAACAGAACTTGGAGTGGTCATGCCTCAGGATTTGGCTTTTATATTTTTTCAGAGCCTGTACTGCTTTAGTGTATGACTGTGGAACTCCATAGCCTGTCAGCTCCTGTTCTCCTGTTTTATTCAGACAGAACAATTCCTCTCTAGGCCCGAAACTCAAGGACTCCTCACTGTCTCAGGCCCTGAGATATGTAAACAGAAGTGAATCTGGGGGGGCAAACTTGGAGTAAATGACTGCATTACCTGAAGCTGTAATTGGAGGATTAACCCCTGATATGTGAATGGACCAAACTTATAACTGTATGACAAACTCGTGACCGTGATCCATCTTGGGTGTAACCCCTCGGAGGCTTTTGACTGCCCGAGGTGTGCATACTGAAGGCCTTCAATAAATACCCACTTTTATTCTATTAATTTTGTCTAGCCTCTGTTTTAGATAGCCACTCCAAGGCATCAGTGGGATGAACATTCCCTCACAGGAGGGCCCTCTGGGATTTTAGTTTCCTCAGAAGCGCTTTTTGAGTTTATCCTTTCAGTTCCCAAAAAAATTCTTCCCGGTGACTCAAGTGAGTGTGGAATGCTGGTCACATTATTTATTGTATTGGTCATTTAAGTGCCTGTTTACTCCCTCCCTGTTTGCTTGTCCAGCTATGGACCTGTCCATGCGGGAGGTGGATCCTCCTGTGCCCCTGCACAGAAACAAGAGCTTTGGCAGGTGTGTTATCACTCAGTGTGTGAGCTGACACGGGCAGGACTCGGGAACAGCCACAAAACCACGGGTGAATTGCAAAGACTGAATTTATTTTCATTCCGTTGCAGACTGGGAGATTCCCAAGGCAGACACAGCCTGGTGGGGAGGCAGGTCCCACGGAGCAGGGCCTTGCTGGAGGATCACTGGCCTGCTGGTGTCACCTGTGTCCCAGGGACACTCCCAGGGGGAGTTCACCCTGTGCTTTGATCTTCCCCACAGCAGGGCAGGAATCCCAGGCGTGTTGGAATGGTCTAGCCAGGCCTGTGTTATCTAAACACAGATGTTCTGCTTGTCAAGTGCTCAAGACTAAGCAACAATTAGGATGATGTATGTGTTCTTCTACGCCCCAGCTGCAAGTCACTTGAATGTGCTTAAAATCCTCCTCACCTTTCCTCCATTTATTTTCTTACACCTATTAAAAGTGATTATGCAAAACACCTTTTTTCCTGCTCCTTTAGCAAATTCCTGTCTTGCATTTTCACCTCCAGTTTATGTAAAATATGCCATGTGCAAAATGTCCCTTTATGAGATGTGTGGGGAAAAGAGCTGCCAGTGATTAGATTGGCTGTTCATCCTCTCTCTGCTGGTCCAGCATAACCAACATTTGCTTCCTGAACGTTAGCCAAAAATTATCTTCTCTCCAGCTGGATGGGGATGTTTCATCATCTTTAAAAACTGAGGTGACCATTATGTTGTTATTGTTAGGCAATTATTTCCTGTTCTCGTACAAATTTACCCTCTGACCAGTTCTGGCCGTGATCTATCTGGCAGAGGAGCCAGTGCAGACTAATCAAGGCTTGTGAGAGCTGCTGTTCCCGTAATGCAATTTGTCACCTTGTACCCCTGCTGCCTTTGCCACTGCTCCTGCTCAGGAAATGCATCTGTCATCTTTATCAAGGCTTCCTATCCCTAACTGATTACCTTGCCTGCAAAAGGAAGAAGTGCTGAAATTCCAGTGGCTGTCCTGGAGTGGAAGAGGAGCACGAGCTGGTTTTGTATTGCTGTTGTACAGTTCTTGAACTCGGCAGGGAGTTGGCTGGGGGCTTGGTCTGGATCTCTCTGGGCACTTGCTCCTGTCTAAGGTGCATGAAGAGGTGCAGATAAAACAGTGTGTTTGGAGGAGCAAGCTGGTACTTTATTAACCAGCTAAATGCACACAGAAGGTGGAGCCAGCCTCCGTGGAAGTGCAGTGAAAGGATCTGGACGCATCTGCAACGCAGGAAATTCTTTCTGGACATGAAGAAAACATTGTTGACAGAGAGAGGTTACACAAACACCAGAGCAGGGGTCTAGAGAGGCTGGGGAATCACTGGGTTTGGATGCACTTGTTGAGTTGTGGATTTTTTAAAAAAGACACTTCGTTTTTGCTCAGAAATATATTAGGATTGATTTTTCCTGTAAACATTTGTATGGATACATAAGTACCTGTAAATAAGCATTTTATCTCAGCAGTAGGTTAGTCGTAAGTGAATTTTAGACACAAAATAGGTGTGGGGATCAGAGGCCACTTGTTTCTGCCTGTCTTTGAAGCACCTGGAAAGAGCACAGGGAGAGATGGGACACTGAGCTGGATGGGACACAGGTGTGAGCCAACAATTCAAAGCACAAAGCTCTGTTCAGACACCTGACTTGCTGAATGTAAACCTGCTCTGTGTTTACTGGTTCATTTCAGTGCTCTGCGTTAGAATTCAAGTTCTCATACAAGTTTCCAAATTTTATTTTTATCTCAAAGTAGATTAGAAAGCTTTTCTCCCTCCTCCCACCCCTGTCCTCCTCCCAGCTCTACTCCCTCGTGTTACAAATGGTACCACCAATACATGAGACTGGGTAGGGAAGCCACCCTTGGAGAATGCAGCTGTCTGCCCTCTTACATGACATGTTAAATTTATTTTGAACCCTAAAAACCGCAATATTAATCTCAAACAGAGTTACGAGTTTTAAAATGCCTATTTATGCTGGTAAGCTTAGAAGGGAAGAAAAAGGAAGCAGCTGATTTTCCTTTTCTTTTTTAACATTTCAGCTGGTTTTTTTTTTAGATTTTTTAAAACTTTTTCCATATTCTCCTGCTTTCCTCTTCCATTTTGTAACACTGTTATGCAGATAAAGATTTATAACATGTAAGCTTAATAGCACTAAACGCTTGTTTAATTGGTAGAGATTTGGGAGGAGGCCCAGACTAATTAACACCAATTTCTACTCTATTGCCAGTGTTTAATGGATCTTAGGACCAGATCTTTTTGGAACTAAAGTTACACTGAAGGCATGTTGAAAATGGAAAATAAAATCGTATATGGCCACCTTGACAAACCATCTGTTCCTGGAATAATGCTTGTTTTTTATACGTAACAAGACATATATGCAGTATAAACAGTGAATTTCCCTTTCGAAGCATTATTTATAATACATAAACCCTCCTGGAATTCTCCCCAAGTATATCCATACGTCTCTAATTTCACAATTTCCTTTCCTTAAGAATTGAATATTTAGTGAATAATGAGCAATGTTACTAAAGGAAATCCTGAGAGTGATCTTTATTAAAGCTCATAACTTAACTGGTTGTTTATAGAAACACAGAAGCTAGAAGAATATGATAGAACTCTATATAAATACTTAGTAAAATATCTTTAAAGGTCCCAGATCAGGAAGGGCTAATTACAGTACAAACAGGATGAGATTTAAGTTCAAGTGCATTAAGCATGTGGTCTTCTCTGGCTATTTAAAGTTCTATTCAGTACCTCCAGAGCAGGGTCCTGCTCAGGAAAGCCCAATCCCAGTGAGCAGAAGAGGATTTCCAGGCACTGAAAGCCAGGTCAGATGAATCCAGTCGGGAAGAAAAACGATTCAGCATCTCTTGGGTAATTTCCTACAGAGGCCTTTGAAAGAACAAGAGCATGAAGGAAGTTTTGTGTCATCAGAATTTTCTGCCTTTTGAGCCTTTTCATTGCTTGGCTTCCATTTCATCAACTGAGCTAATATTAATGGAATGCAAACCTTCTTCAAAGTGTCTGCTCCACCTTTTGTTGGGTCAGGACCCGAGTGCCCTGGTATTAAAGGACAATGCCCTGTGATTTAACACACTGTTTCTCGACATTTCTCCCCCTTCTTCTTTGCTCTCAGGCTCAGGAGTGTCTTGGCCAGCTGTGATTTTGTATTCCTCTTGTCACTGCAGCATATTGCTGCTCAGAAATCCAACCTGGGAGTTGCCATTGTCTGCTTTTCACTGTTAAAACAAGAAGCCCTGCTTCCAGCCCTCTGTTTGCCCTCTGGAATGTGTCAGGAGTGTCAGGGGAATGCGGGCTTAAGTGGCTGTCACTGGCTGCTAATGCAAACCCTTTGTTGTTAATCTCGGTGTAAGGAAATACACGTTTGGAATTACTTGACAGGATTCTACTGAAATCCTCGGCATTGGATGCCTTGTAGCTCCCACTAGTGTTTGAAATTTTGGTCTACTGGCACATAGCAGACAACGTTTCCTTTCAAATAAACTATCAAAAATGTCTAACGTGTTTTTATATGAGGATTTTAGTGTTTCTTAAATTAAAGCATCAAATGCAGTCGAGTATTTGCACAGGGTACCTAGTGAGATGGTGGAATTCCTGTTCAGGGTTCTTTTTAAGAAAAAGTTCAATAAAAATGGATGGTTTCTCTGTATGTTGGATGGTGCTTCAGAGATGCTGCATTGTCCAGAGCACTCCCAGGCACAACTGAGAGTTGGTTGTTTTGTCTTCAGAAAAAAAAGGCTATTCCTGTTTGTGGAAATTTAAATTGTGGTTCCTTAGCAAAGAAGACATAAGTTTTCACCCAAGCTGCTGCAAGGTATAAATGCATTTAGCATGTCTTCATCTCAGATTCTGTAGTGTGAATCACACAGAAATGATTGGAGCAGAAGTAATTTTGGTTGTTGGCCAGCTTTTAATTTTTCACTGCCCAAGTGTTTTTCACATGTTTATTTACCTGAAGATGAGAGAGCACCAACCAATTAGCATATGGTTCTAGGAAACACAACGGATATTCCAGTTAGTAAAAAAATAATTTAAATGTGTTATTTGTCATCAAGGTGCATGATATGTGACTGGCCTTTTAATGGCTTTTAGAAATGTGCTTCATATAATTTGAAGCAAGCTTTCTTATCAGTATGTCGTGCAATTAATTTAATCTTGTTTCTGTTATTTCCACAGTATTTTTCAATTCAGTGAACCTCATTACATTTGCAAGTGCATTAAATTAGAGTCTGGATAGAAGAAGAGAGATGATTATCAGTTAATTTAATTATATTTCTAGGTTTGCCCATTTAATGATACGTCTGCCATTGTTGTTGCAGCCTTTACAGCAGTAGCAGTGTGCAGGAATTAGTTCTGATTCCATGTAAAGTTTGTGTTATCTGATAACTCCTGACAACTGCTGGAGCCACATGTTCCGTAATTTATGAGTCTAATCAAAAGTCATTTACTTGAAGCCTAAAGGCTACAGTATGGAATACTTTCACTGTATTCACTATTTTTTGACTCTGCATATGTGAGAATGTTTTTGCAGAGCTTGACACCATGGATTAAGAAACACAACTTCATGTTCTTACAGTGATGGCAGGAACAAGGAAATGTTCCACTGCACGGGGCTCTTCCAGCCAGCTCAACACCACAGCTGGGAATGTTCTTGTTCTTAAGGAGGAGACAAAAACCAACCCCCAGAATTCAACATCATGCAGTCCTTCATATAAAATAGTCTTTACTTTCACTGATAAAATTATGTGGTCATTTAGGGAGATGCTACAACCTGAATTGTAGTGCTCAGCTTCTAACATGGTGCCTGTCAATGTTACTGCTTTTGGCAGTAAATAATATTTTTATACTTCTTTTGCAACTCTGCAGTTTTGGTTTTTTCCCTAAAGTTTCGTGCCATATGTTTGAAATTTCAAGGTGCATGGCATTTGCCCTGGCATGTGGAAATCCTAAGGATGGGGCTGCTGAGACTCTCCAAAGCAGTGCTGCATTATCAATTGTCTGAATCAATTGTGCAGCTCATTAAAGGCAGAGCTGTTAAGGCAAGAGTTTTGGTTTTTAGACATTTATAGATACCCAGTATGAATGTGAGAGAAAAAGAAATTCAGCTCTGAAGTACAAAATGTTCCAAGTTCCAATGTTTTAAGATGGCTGTTCATGAGATTTTTAGTGATTTAAGATTTGGAAGTAAATCTTAAAGGTATTTAAAGAATAATAGCAGAAATAACTCATAAATGAGAAAGAAAAAAATTAAATCCAAATTTTACTAAACTCTGAGAACTGTTCTTTTATGCCTGTATTTTGGAAGGTGAAGCAGGTAGGTTTACATTTATATTTACAATTTGTACGTGATGAACCATCCTGTGGCTGCAATGCAGATAATGCACACAGGTTGTGTACATGAAGTTGTTTCTTTTTCTGGAAGCACTTGCCTCTAGAGCAAGACTCTCATGCCACAAGGTCCCATGGCCTGTTCTCTTAGCCTGGCAGTATGGAGAGTTGATGGAAGGTTTTGCAATGGAATAGATGGATTAAGCTTTTCAGGATAGAGGTATTTGAATATTTCTGATACACTTAATGGGAGGGGAAAAAAAAGGCAAATTTAGTATATTTTTGGAAGTGAGACCTGTGTGTGGGTGCTGAGTGGGAGAATCAGACTTGACAAAGTCCAGGAGGGCTGGATTTGTGAGGCTGGCATTGCAGAAAAGTGACACTGTCCCAGCTGTTCCCTTCAGTGACGGGGGGTGACCTGCTGCCAGTGGATTATTCCTTCCTGTGGCTGGGTGAAGTTGTTGTAGAGCTGGTCAGTTGTGGAACCCCAGCCTGGGTGTTCAGATGAGTAAGAGATACTGCTTCCACTGGGTTTTTAATCAACTCTTTACTGGCTTCTGCCTTGCCTGATTTGATGAATCCCATATCCCATGACACACCTTCGCTTCTGTTTACATCTTTCAATTTTTTTTTCTCACTTTTGCTTACTTTCACTGTGAAGTTCCTTTTGGCAAGGGCGACTGATAGACAGGCACTTATTTATTCAGGAGAGCGCAGGGATATGCCAATATTGGCTGGATGCAATGGGTTTGGTGAAAATATAACAATTACTTCATAGCTTGTTTTTTCTTAGGAGGAGTTAGGGGACAAACCTCCTTCTCTGTTTATCTTGCAGGTTTCCAGTTGGGTTTTGAGGACCACATATTTGTTTTGAGTTGCAGCTCACGATTTTGTAACAATGACAGTTTTTAAACCTTATTATTTTTCTGAATAAGTACAGTCTCTCTGTTCAGCTCCATTGGAAATAAGTGCTTTGAATTTCTGCCAGTAGCCAGGGTCTCTGGCAGAGTCCTCTGGAAACCTGCATGGGCCAAAATGTAATGTTATGCTCCTTTATACTGGCAAAATCATCCCTTGGAGACTGCAGAGCAGGGATAAATCCAGCTGCTTGTCCAAATACAGAAATAAAGCAAGGGTTCATTAGCTAGTTTTGACTGCAATTTTGTCTGATTACAAGAGTCCTCAGCTAATGCTAAGGGCAGAAAAACAGACCTGCTCTGACTCTGGATTGCAATGGGGAGAATGAAATAGATTTAATTAATAGAGCAGTGAAATTTTTGTTTAGCTATTTGATATATGGGACAATAAAGCCTCTTCTTAAATGAGGATAAACCTACTTGCTTGAGCACCATCCTACATTACAACAGTTTT
Source organism: Melanocharis versteri (assembly GCA_013397845.1). Lineage (NCBI taxonomy): Eukaryota > Metazoa > Chordata > Aves > Passeriformes > Melanocharitidae > Melanocharis > Melanocharis versteri. The sequence goes on from VZTG01005345.1 coordinate 183,558, forward strand.
GTATTCGCTACTTAATTTTTCTAGAAAATGTTTTGTTTGTGGGGTTTTTTTTGCTTTGTTTCCAACTTGTTAATTGCCTATGACTTATTTAATGATGCTTTCTGTAATGCGAGTGATTCCTACTCTCCTTGTTTTTGTCAGTTCACTTTGGTATTTTCCACCCAACTGGTATTTTTGGGGGACTGGAATGGAAATATGACATCCCTTAGTATTCTGTGTTGGAAAAGCACTGTGTTTCCCTTCCTGGCAGGAAGAACTCTTCCAAATCCCTCCTTGGTCTGAGCTGCTGCACTTGACATCTCATTATTTGACTCAGCTGTTTCTGTTTCACCTTCACCCAGCTAATTAAGTAACTCATTGAATGTATTATTCAGTGTTTGATTCTGCTATCTGAGTCGGTGAGAGATGGAATTAAAAAAAAAAAAAATAATAAAAAAATCCCCTTGATGGGATTAGCAGAAGGATTGTTGCTCGACACGGTGGACTGGAATGAGCCCGAGCTAATGGGGCTGGCGATACATGAATCACACTCTGCTTGAGCCAGGCTTTGGCTGCTGGGGGAAGGATTGGGATTAGTGCTGATCATCCCTTAACTACCCCGATAGTGACCTGTTAATTGTTTCAGGACATCTGCGGAGTGCGAGGCGTTCTTTGGCTTTATCTCCATCTGTGTCTCCCTCCCGAGCCGTGGTCCTGCAGGGCATCCTATCGGTCTGTGTCAGGTCTGGATATGGGCTTTAGCTGCTGCTGGAACTCGGCTTTGCTCATCATTTTGGCTCCATTGCCAACATGGATTACTTTCCAGGGCTTTTGGCAATTTGTAAATCATTTATTTCTTTTTCTTGGATTAAAAATGTAAACAGGAGTGCTCTGCAAATGAGCAAAATGTAGTGTTCAGCTGTAAGTTATCCATTTGCATTCTCATCCCTCTGACTTTGACCACCTTTATGACTAATCTTTTGTATAAAAGAGAAGTGTTATTACAATTAAATTAATTCTCTTTTTGCATTACACTATTTTTCCTTAATATTTACATTAAGCTACTGAATTAAGCATGACTATAAACAATATTCTCATTCACGTAAAACCTACCTATTTTTATCACATTGGTAAAAGTAAACATTTTAAAATATTTTTTTATAAACCCAAATTAACAAAAAATTACTGTCTCCAGAGAAATCTAGCCTCAGAGTGTGATACTGATTTTGGATACAGGAGGTTGAAGTGTATGAATTCACAGACTGATTCATGCATTCATACAGTGCATGAATCAGATACAGTGAGGATTTGAATATCTCCCTTTAGAATCCCAGAAAAGCTTTCTGCTCAATTTGCTGTTTGTTGTTCTGGTGGAAGTGTCTCCCTCTCCTCCTTCCAGGGCTGGCTTGTCCTTTTGGCTTTGATCAGAAGCACATTTCTGGCTCTGGGAAGCCTTAACTGGCAAGAGTCCAGTGAGAACTGAGAACTCTCAGTGAGGTGGTTTGAAAGTGACCCTGGTGTCGGCCACCAAAAAGCCACTGGAAAAATCCCAATCAAGCCTTCCACAAAACATCTGGTACTTTGTCTCTCGAATAGTTCTTACCATGTATGAAATAGCTGGAGTGAATCAGTGCAGAAACGGTCACTAGAAAATTATTCTCATTGTTTTTAAGTGATCAATACTTTTTCTCCTGATGCAGCTCTGTTATATTCAGGAAGTGGGAACTCCATCCTGAAAGGTTTCATGGCAAAACAAAAAGCAAACTGTAGCAGATTTCTGGTTTTGTGTAATTAATGTTGCTTTTGCTTTGAGTTTTGAAGATTGGGATAGTTCCTAAAGCAAAATTCCAGAGCTTTTTGAAAGTACATATGCTCTAAATTTAGAGTAAAATACACTAAGTCCAATCACTGTCTTTGTTGAGCATATACCTAATATTTCTCATTTTTGAATAAGAGTACATTTTGCCTTTAGCTTAATCTGCTTTTGGTCTGAGCAGTCACATACTTTTGGATCTTGATATACCAAGGGAAAAGGATGACTTTTGGTAGGAGTGATGGCTTTGGAATAGACTCTGACCTCTTTGCCTTGCTTTTGCAGGTCCAGGTTTGTTAGCCCAGGTGGTTATTGTTCTCTGCAAGGAACAATAAGTATTTGGACTGGGCTATTTCCAGATTAGTATTCTGGCAGGTACCTTTTTATGCTCATCTTCTTGCTAACGAGAAGATACCTAAATATTTTATTAAGCTACTAAAAGTCTGAGAACATTTTATGAGACATGAACTTTAATGAGACATGAAGTAGAAAAAATTAGACTCAGTCTTTCAATAATTTGGAGCAGTGAAAAATGTTAACTGTCTTATCATACTGACAAGGGCTCGGAATATACACAATTGTATCAGCAAACTGAACTTGTATTTAGTTATTGGTTTAAACTTGTTTTGAATCTCTACTTTTTACTTGATTTTCTAGAGAAAGGCTCTAGCAGTATTTCTTACTGCCTTATTCCAATGAGAAAAAGAAGTTAATCAAATATAAACTTAACTAAGTTTGGGGCTAATTTAATGTACAAAAAGTTAGCCAGATTTGGAGAAAATAACCAGTTAGATTCCTTTTTTTAACATATGATTGTCTTAGAGCTTATGACTGGTTTATATTTGCACATTTGCATTGTATAATAACATGTTCAATTGCACTGTACTTTCATGTGGTGAATTTATTTACTATTTGAATCAAAAAATAATTCATGAAATATGACTTTTTCACTTCTTCACTTTTTAAATAAGGCCATATATTAATTATGCTGTATAGGGTAATAAACAAGCCTCTCAAATTATTTTAGCTGTGAAAGTTGATCAATGAGTTGAAAATTGAGGTATATACTTAATGAATACATGTGGGTTTAATTCATTTTCACTGGTGCAATGGCTTCTTTTAGAACTTGAAATATTCTTCACCCAAACTTAAATATCACGTGAACGATTTCTTTTAAATTCTCTAAAAATTCTCAATTGTATTTCAAAACCTATTTGTCCCCCGGATGGCAAGAGCAGTGCTTGTCTTTTTTCTCATCACGTGCTCCACCCAGCCTCTTTGCTAAGAACAACTTCTTTTCATATCTCTTGATATTAATCTCCAAGTACCTTTCAAGACAGCTTTTCCCCACACAGTTGTATCTATAGCTAGAAAATACTCCTGAGAGAAAGCTGCTGCTCTGGATCTCCGGGTGTACCAGCAGCAAGGTGCACTGGTGCCAGCATCACCTCATTTATGGCTGAACAGAGGGAGGGATCAGCCAGGTGCCATGAACACGGCTTCTCCTGCATGTTTGAGGCTGTGATGAGGCACAGGAATTATAAACACAAGAGTAGGTGAACATCCAGTTTTTCATAGCGCTTCCTCTGTGTTTTCCTTGCTCTACAGATCTAACATTGTTATTTTTTAGAATGCGTGACACATCAATTTCCAGTTCAGTTCTGCGTTCTTATCTCAGAATTCTGTGCTTGCACTTGAAATATTAATGAGTTTAGGCACAAGTTATATTAATGGAACAGTTACGTCTTTTGGGCTTAAGTATCATTAATTTTAGGAAACTGCTTCTCATGAGAGTAATCAGAAGCAGCTGTTGGTTTTGCTACAAAATATTAATGCATTATTAAAAAAAACTCAGTGACTCTTAGGAAACAGAGCTGTTTGCTGGAAGCATACCTTTGCCTTGCATATATTCCCAAATTCAAGCACTGTGCTGGGTGTTCAGTGTGTACTGAATTTTTAACTTTCGCTGTGCCTTTTTAATGCACCACACTGAGGTTTGTTGAAAATGTCCGCACTAAAATTTTCTGAAATGTTTCTTCTTGAAATAAAAGACCTTAGAGTAATTATTCACATAAAATTTCAAATTAAAGCTAATTTAGTTCTCTGCTGTTTGACTCTTTTCCACGTGTAAAGGGTGATTTTAGTCCCAGAGCTGCTGTAAGTTATTTCCTGGCTGACTTGTTTGTCCTCGGGAAGATTTACCCCGAGTGCCTCTGGCTTGGAGCAAGCCCAGCTGCAGCAAGCACCGTGTGCTGAGTTGTGTTAGCTCCTGGATGATGCACACCTTTTACTGCCTGGGCAGCCCTTCTTGCCTGGGGAAGGTATTTTAGCAAAATCACTGCCCCCAGAGAAGCTGTTTAAGGGGGAGCCTTGTCCCTTCCAGGCAGAGCAGAGCAGCAGGGCTGATGGAGACAAGGATTTTGCTGATGTGCATATCCACGGTGTTCAGAAGCAACACTGCGTTTCTGAGAGAGCTCAGAAATAGCTGGAGAGCTCCCAGTTGCACTAAATTCCTTGCAGTGTTTGGCTGTCCTTGTTCTGTAGTACCAGAGAGGTGTTCCCTGCAGAGCTGTGGTGCCTCTCACCCTGGGAGTTACACTCACACATCCCTGGATGTCCTTGTCACCTTTTTTCAGCTCCTTGGAACCAGAGTCTGGCTGATTATAAGTCCTCCTTTCCAGCGGTTGTGCTGAAATCTTTGCAATATTTGGGGATTTCTCTAGAATGTCACAAGAGAATCGGTCAAATCTATTTCCTTGCTGTGCCACCAGCTGCCTGAAGCTGCAGCCTTGCACGTTATTGAACAACCAGACCTCTGGGTGCAGTTTTTTTAGCTGAGGGACCTCCAGGATTCCTGGAGCCACACAGCTGCTCAGATATTTAAACAGCTGAGATTTTGTTTTGCCCCAGCTGGGAGCTGCACTCCTGGGAGTGAGTGAATGTGTGCTGCTGGAGTGTGTGCTCGTTTTATCCTCCCCCAGGAGATGCAGGTCTGTCTCTGCTGTCAGCTCTGCCTCTCACCAAGTGACCAGGCAGGGTTAAAAAAGAACTCACAGGATGAGCAAGGACTGTGGAGAAGCTTCACTAACCCAAGAAAGGGGCCTTATTATTATTATTATTATGAATTTGGTGAGTTCATTTCATTCCCTTTGTTTGTCCTGGTGGTTGTTCAGGGTGGTACCTGCAATGTAAGCTTTGGAGCATGGCCTTGGAGTGGCTCAAGTTTTCTCAATCAGCCAAAACACCATTTTCTGAACAACTTCCATTCCAGTCTACTTTATCTCCCTAGGCTTGAATCTACCTGGTATTGCTGGATTTGGAGTTGGAAGTATTTTTCCTAGTTTCAAAGAAGTAATTTCTGTTTTGAAGTATGTCTTTGTAAAAATACAATGACAGTTAACTAACGTATCATCACAGTGTCATGGTTGCTAAAATTTCAGTGGAGGATATAAACATACGACCTTTTCTAAAGTAGATTTAAAAAATACTCCTTTTTAGTGTTGTAGATTGTAATTTTCTCAATTTCTTTTCCCTTGAAACATTTATATTTATATAATATCTATGGTTTTTTATTCAGTGTGTTTTCCATGGTCATTAATAAGCCTGCAACTGACTTGTGAGTAAAATAAAAGGGCCTACAAAAATTGAACTTGGTGATTTATTAACACACAAAGTAAATAATTTTTCATCATTGTAGTGTTCAATGCCTACAAACATGGATTGCAATATCTTTTTTTAGGCATTTAATCAGAAATGAGAGTAAAGGAAAGTTAAATATACGTAGGCTCTTATCTAAAGGTTTGCAACATCCACAAAGAGGCAGCATTGTCTGAATGCTGCAGCACAGGAAGGTGACTTAAGTAGTCATTGATGATAAGTAGTCAATGTGATTATTATTTTTGGAATGAAGAATTGTTATTTTGTCTTGCTGAAAAACCTAATAGTCTTCTTTTGGTCAGAAAATAATGTGCAAAGAAACAGGGTGGTTAGAACAAGAGCTGCTGCTTTGTAGAGTACAGAGTTGAGACCAGGGGTAAAATGGTGGTGGATGGCTGAAATTCCTGCTGGGGAGGTGGGCATGGAAACCTTGCCCTAAAGCCCTGTGGCACTTTCAGAGTTAAGGATGTTTAGTGTCTCTCTGAGCTTTTACACTGTGCTGCCTTTTGATTATATGGGGGTTTCACAAATAATGAAAGTGGGTTTTTTTCAGCTGTCGGAAATCCTGCCTCAGATTTTTGATCGTTTTTATCTGCAAGTTCAGTTCTGTGGAATGTACTTGATGATCTTGGAGCAATCAGAAGTTAGGCTGGGAAAGGCGTTTCTAGGTGCTGGGCTACAGAAACCTTCTCTGTCGCTGTTCAGTGCTGTGCTTTTGGCCCACAGTCACAAACCCCACGTGCTCCATATTCAGGACAGCAGAGGTCCTGCCTCTGTCGAAATCCAGGCAACTATTATCACTCTTAGTGCTCAATCTAATTGCCTCCTTCTACCCTGTGTTATTTAAATATTTTGTTTACATGTTCTATATGTTAAAATAAGTTCTTACACATGTACAGAATTGTGAATTAATTACCCATTATAATTTCCTGGTCAAATTTAGACTCTGAAAAATGATTCATGCTCTTAACTGGTTTCACATATGAAGAAATCAACCTCCTGATCAGAAGCTGCCTCTACCCTTGTGGCGTTCCCCTTGCACTTGGGAACCCCTGACAAGCAGCAGACAGTGGCTGATCAAGTATTTGCCATGAATGGCAACTGAGAATTCCGTTATTTTGGCTTTTGAGGGTGCCAGATGGGAATGGTGTAAAGTACAGTTGGCTGGAGGCTCCAAAGGACACGCACATTTGGGGAGCTCATTCTGCAAGGGCTCTCTTGTTGTTGTGTTGTTCCTGCAGCATTGCAGGAGGTCTGAGACAGGAGGAGATCACTGTCCTTCATCTGCTGCTTGATCCTGCTCCTCCAGGGCCTGTGGTAATTCTCACGTGGGCTGCCTGGGCTTTTTGAACCGTTATTCATTAATTACACGTGGAATGCTTGCACCCTGGAGAGGCCAGCAGAGACAAGGTTTAGTGGAGCAGCTCTGCTGCAGAATCTCAGCATTCACCTGGTGCCAAGCCCTGTCCTGGGTGTGCTTTTCTGAGGCTTCTTTTGATCTCTTGAACACCAGCTTCACGTTGGCTTTACTGGATCATTTCACCCCATTAAGAAATGGATTTTTCCAGCGTGATGAGTGAAAAAAATGTTAGTTGTTGCCAACTATCTGATGTAATTTACTAAATATTATCCTTTGATTATCGTCACATAATTTTACGGGATGTATTTCTCTGGCTGCATCATTAATATCATTAGGCTCAGTAAGAGTGATTCCAGTGTAAAAGGATGATTTTCAACATTTTTGTTTTAAAATTAACCACAGTTTTAGATGTTCTTTTGGACACGTTATAAAGAATGGTGGAATTGCATGTTTAATTAGTTTAGGCAGTGAAAAATTCACTAGCAGCAAAAAGGAATACTTTCTATTTGGTGGGAATTTAAAGCTACAGAAACAAGGAAACAAAACAGGTAGCAGATCTCAGATTAATTTACTTCAAAGTTCTTTATTATTGATCAGATTTTACCAGTTATGACTGCAACTCCACATCATTCCAGGGATTCCAAAGGGAAATAACTGTCTTTATCAGGATTCCTTCAGTGAACATTGCTCACCCTAACAACTTGCTGATGCTATTTTTACTTTTGGATTTATGGCATTTCTTTTATGAGATAATGGATTGTGGAAGAGAGTTTGTGTGACTCAGATGTTTTAAGGACTGCCTTTGTATACAAAACTGTCATATGTTGAAACCCAAAATGGAAAGCAAGACTTTTAAAAACAGTGACTAAAAAAAGGATCTTTTCCTAATTTTGTACTAATGCACCTGTAATCCTTCTAAAAAATCAGAATTTCCAACAAATTGCCTTATAAATTCATTTAATATTTTCAATTTTGATGAAAATATGCTTCATCCTATCCACTTAGAGGGATTTTAGGATCCTTTCAGGCTTCAGTGAGTGCTGAGAAGCAGTTAATCATATTTGTGTTTAAGGATACGTGTTTTACAGAACAGCAGTTCTGTTTTAGTGGGAGATACTATTGTAATTCTTTTGTTTCTTTTCAGCTAGGACAGAACAGAACAGGATTTTTCTTTTTGTTTTAGAAGAAGGAATATAATGGTTTTCTTCCAGAGGATATATTAGTCCTGTTTCCACTTGGTAAATGCATGGCCATACCTGAGTGTCTTAGTGCTATTGTGAATGAATTTATTAAAATATCCCTCTGTTTTATAACAGTGAGTTAAAACATGTTTTGAAAAATACTGTTCTTTGCTTTTGGGGAGAAAATTTAAACATTTGGCCTCATTGTACCAAGGAATCTGGACCTTAATCTGCCACGTGTATGAAACGTTTTCACGTTAATTCCCCGAGTTTTGGGTCAGCACTGAAATCAGCACCTTGCAGTGATCCCTGTGAGAAAATAACCCAGCACTGCCACGGGATCTCATTTCCTGTTGGAATGCAGTGGTGACACCATTTGAAACAGAACTCTCGTTGATATTTCAGTTTTCCTGAAGATTACACCCCTGAAATTTGCCTTAAGAGCAAGAAGAGATGCAAAGTTTACAAGTGTAGCTGTTAGGAGAGTTTGTAGTTTGATGCACTTGTATAAATGAAATCAGAAGCTGGTTAAATGGCAGGAATCCAGCTAAAAAACTGTTTCGATTCAGGTGGTAATATTTTTTGGGTGGGTTTTTGTTTGTTTGTTTGTGGGTTTTTTTTGTGGTTTGTTTTGTTTTGTTAGAGGGCATGGTATCTTAGAAAAGTTTCAGCCTGTTTACATTATAACAGCGATTCTTTTCATCATTCTAATAAATTATTGTTATTATTATAACAACTACTACTACTACCACTACTACTACTACCACTACTACCACCACCACCGCCCCAGTAAGATCCTTACAACTGATAAGGAATGAGAAACCACTTTATGGGCACATTGTTTACTAAGCTGCCATACTGCATATTAGTTGAGGCACAATTTTTTTAATAGATCCACCCCCACCCCCCTTCACCTTGGTTCAGAATATTGGATTTTCCAGTTCAGTGAGTGTCTGCTCGTTATCATTCATGTGCTCTATTGCAGTTATTGTTAATGGTTATATGAACAGCAGAATAGGAAGCATATATCACCTGTCAGCCTGTGCTCTCTAGACCCATCTTGGGTTAAATTATAGTAGGATTGAGAGCAGAAGCTGCTAAAACTCAGGGTACATAGAGAAGTTGTGGATTTTTTTTCCCCCTCTAAGGTTTAGGATTTGTGTTCAGTCTTTAAGGAAAAAGTTTCAGTGTATTAGGATCATAAATTCTGAATTGGTCTTGCCAAAAAGTAATTTAGAAAATTTACCAGATCAAATAAAAGTGTATTAACCTGGTTTATAGAGAAAGAGGGAGAAATACATTTTTCTGCTCTAATGTGATTCTAACAACTTTCTAGTTTAAGGGAAATGTGTGCAGTTATACTTACCATGGGCTGAAAATAATTCATCAAAGCAATGTTCTGAGTTCAGGAGCAGTGCCATTTGTGCTCCATCAAAAAGTGGGCTTTATGTAATCAGTTTTTTAGCTTTGAAATTGATCTACTGTCACTGTTTTACTTTGTTTTAAATTGTGCAGCTTAGATACTATCCAGTATTCATGCTTGGGTAACTTGATTGAACTGGAAGAAAAACTTTATCAAAAGCACAGACTTGTGTATTTGGCCTATAATATAGAAAGAACAGACAGAAAATGTAATGTGGGGGTAGCAGGTGGGGGTGATGACACCTCCGATGTAAATTTGTCCCTCAGATTCTTTTGGCCATACTGAGTTGGCATTTCTTAATAAGAAATTCTTCATTTTGTGCAGATTTTTTTTTAAATGCCATCAGGTTTGGCGAGATAATGTTTTAAATGGAATTTTGAAATAAGTGTGGCAATCTCTGTTTCCTGGGTCAACACATTGCCTACTTCATTAATTAAACTGGAACATTCACATTTTATCAAGTGTCAAATAGGTGAAGGTTACAGAGAAGAGACGAAGGATTCTCCTTAGGATTGAGAGAAATTTGTTGGTGTGAATTCTAACATTTGAGAGAGACTTCTGATGCATTTTAAATACTGGTCTAGTTATTCACTTTTTCACTGGTGAAAAGAACTGTGGACATGCAATCAGATGTTGGTGAACAAATCCAAACCAAACAGAAGGGTGTGTTTTTCAATATTATATGTAATTAAACTGTGAGATTGCCACGGGATATTTCAGAGGCCAAAAAGATGAGGAGTTTCTGAAACAGGATGGATGAGTTAGTGAGATGAAATCTCCTGGTTTTGAGAGGTGTGAAATGGCAAAGGAGCCCTTACCCTGCTCAGGTAAATCACTCCTTACCCTGCTCAGGTAAATCACTCCTTACCCTGCTCAGGTGGATGAGTCCTTATCCCATTTGGAATGGTTGAGAGCCTGCAGCCTCAATCCTAAGGCTCAGCTCATGGCTGGTGCATTTAAGTAGAAAAGCTTTGTGTTTAGACAGGAGGGGAAAATGCGAGTTAGAGAGGTACTCTTGAGGTTTTAGTCCTGGACAGCTCCTAAAAGTCAATAGTGTGATGCTTGATGCTTCATGCCTACTGGATTTTCTGCTGGGAACAGATGATTTTACCTGTCTGGCGAGTGAGAAATTCCAGATTATGAGACTAAAAAATATTAAAAAATACATTAAAAAAGTGTTTAGATGGCTACTTTTTTCCTTTCATTTCTCTACCCATTTAAGAAAAGGAGGAGGAAACTGGTTTTCTTACTTTTTTGATTGATCCAAATCTGTTTATTAACTCCTTGTTATGCTGCTTTAAGATTACCTGGTACCTCTCTCTCCCAAATGCCATAGCTCATTTCTGCATTCATCTTTCATTTACACCTATGGGGGAAAAGCATTTGCCAGTCTGAATATACACTGAAATCAGTTATAAAGAAAACGCAGGAACTGTTATATTTCAGTTATATACTGAAATGTCTTCACATACTGTACGGTAATACACAGAGATATTTATTATCTGCACTCCTATTAAAAATACTGCGCTAGTTTATTAGATATTTAAAAGTATTTCCTACAACTAAGGAATCAATATTCCTTATTTAAAAAGAAGGTTAATTCATCAGTGCACATGGATCTATACACAAAACCACAAAATCTATGGGCACAATTGAAGAAAAAAGGGTTTAGGGGTGTGAAGGGGCTGTGTGGTTTTATAGTTTGTTTGATGGGGGGAGGTTGTTTTGTTTCCTTTTGGGTTTTTTCTACTGCAGGGTACCTCTGTTGAGCAGCACTGAGACAGAGCCTTCCTTTTGCAAGAAGATGCCAGGGGTGTTTGTTTTCAGTGATCCTGTGCTCATCACTTCAGTGCTGCTACATGGGGCAAAGCATTTGTCTGGGGGGAAATAGCCAAGAAAAGATGTGGGAGGAACAATGCACTGTGTGTGTGTGCTGACTCTAGAATTGAACAGGTGTTGGTGCTGAGACACCTCAGTGGAACCCGAGTGTTGTGAGCTGAGCTCTGGGAGCAGAGCACATGCTGGGGCTGCTGAGCTCTGGGAGCAGAGCACGTGCTGCTCAACAACAACACCGCAAAGAACCAACAACTTTCATTATTTAACTTAATAACCTTTTGTCTTCAGCAAAATATCACCCATCTCTCACAGAACTGTTATTTCTTTTCCCATATTTTTGCCTGGAAGCCCTCTAATTTCAAAGGTATAAT